>CM055120.1:142905104-143462176 GCA_029206835.1 Rana muscosa | reverse complement strand
TTGTCAGAAAATAATAGCCACAGCAGAATATTCATTTATTTACAGTGCTGTCTAATGTGACAGAGAAATCTATTCCTATAGGCTGAGCGAAAAAAATGTTCATCAGTATGGCCAACTTGACACTGAATGCATAATAAAGCTAGATGTGACCAGTGTTAAAGCAAAACTGCAGTGTGGACTCTTTCTATCTGTACATAAAAAGTCCCTAATTGATAAGTTACAAACACCAACCCCACACTCTCCCAGTAAAACATCAAGTAAAACATATAAAATGTATTGTCTTCTATTTAGCTATCTATTTATCTATTTGTCTTTGTATTTATGTTTTAAATGAGTGGTGCTCTGATAGTAAACTTGAGGACACTTATTGTTCGCCAGATTTGGAATTTATGCTGGTGAAGTGTAGACCTTTTTATTTACCCAGAGAATTTACAGTGGTGATCATTATTGCGGTGTATATATACCGCCAGATGCGGATACTGCAGTGGCTCTGGATATTTTGTCAAATCTTATAGGCAAGTATGAACGTGCACATCCTGATGGGGTTTTGGTAGTTGCAGGTGATTTCAATAAAGCGAATTTGAGGGCTGCGCAGCCAAAACGACATCAGTTTGTAAAATGCGCTACTAGAGGTGAAAATACATTGGATATGATGTATTCCAACATTAAGCAGGCCTACAGAGCCATTCCACTATCCCATATGGGTCAGTCAGACCACCTTTCCTTATTTCTTATTCCACCATATATTCCTATCAGGCAGAAAATAGCTCCAGAGTGGAAAATACACAGAATTTGGCCAGAGGGCTCACTTTCACAGCTACAGGATTGTTTAGAAAGAACAAATTGGGAGATATTTGAGCAAGAGGATTTAGATCTGTATACACAAACAGTTCTGGACTATATAAAAACTTGTGTGGACAATGTTACTGAGGATAAACACATTCAGGTTTTTTTCAAATCAGAAACCCTGGATGACTAAGGAAATAAAGAGTTTTCTTGGAGAAAGGAATAGAGCATTCAGGGTCGGAGATAAATCAATGTATAGTATTGCTAGAGCTAATCTGAAAAGAGGCATAAAAAGAAGCAAAATTAGCCTATAAAAAGAAAATTGAGGACTATTTTAATGGAAATGATGCGAGGGAGGGCTGGAGGGGTATACAGTACTTGACACAACATAGAGGAACAAAAAAAATGGAAGGGAATTCTAGTGCTTCACTGGTTGAAGAATTAAATAGGTTCTTCACATGGTTTGAGGTTGTGATACCAAACCAGGATATAGGGTGTCCTTTAGGTCCAGGAAACTGTACATTCACTATACAGGAATATGAGGTGAGGCAGGCGTTTAAGGCTATAAATGCGAGGAAATCATCAGGTCCAGACGGAATCCCAGGGAGAGTAGTTAAGGCCTGTGCTGATCAATTAGCTGGAGTCTTTGCCAAGATCTTTAATCGATCACTATCATCTGCTGTTGTTCCGGCATGTTTAAAATCAGCCACTATTATTCCAATTCCAAAGAAGTCAACTGTGTTAAGTTTAGACAATTATAGACCAATAGCACTGACCTCAGTACTAATGAAGTGCTTTGAGAGGTTGGTCTTGAAATATATCAAAACGACACTACCGGGTAGTTTAGATCCTTATCAGTTTGCATATAGGGCAAATAGAAGCACAGAAGATGCAATAGCTTTAGCGCTGCACGGGGCACTTGGACATCTGGAGCATTCAGGAAACTACATAAGGATGTTGTTTATAGATTACAGCTCTGCCTTTAATACCATCATTCCAGATCGGTTGTTTGAAAAAATGCAAAAATTGGACCTGCCGCCCTTTATTTGTTTTTGGATGAGGGATTTTTTGGTCCATCGCTCACAGGTGGTCAAATTGGATAAGTTTGTTTCTTCTAAGCAAGAAATAAGTACTGGAGCACCACAGGGTTGTGTTTTAAGTCCCTTTCTTTATGCACTGTACACATATGACTGCACCCCCTATTATGAGACCAATAGTATAGTTAAGTTTGCAGATGACACTACCGTAATCGGTTGTATCACTGGAGACGATGAGGAGCAATACAGGAGAGAGGTTGATAGGATAGGGGAATGGTGTACAGCAAATAACCTGATCCTAAACACAGGGAAAACAAAGGAACTGATTGTAGATTTCAAAAGGAACAGGCCTAAACCAGCACCGCTTTTTTTTAAAGGCATGTGCGTGGAGCAGGTCTCTACCTTTAAGTTTTTGGGAACATGCATTTCTGAAAACTTATCGTGGACAATCAACGTTAAAGCCATTATTAAGAAATCGCAACAGCGTTTATATTTTTTGCGACTCCTTAGGAAGAATGGCTTGGGAAGGAAGGTACTAGAGACCTTCTATCGCTCTGCCATTGAGAGTATATTAACGTATTGTATTCTAGTGTGGTACCCTAGTTGTACGCAGGTAGATAAAAATGCTCTAAAGAGTGTGGTTCGAACATCGCAGAAAATTGTAGGGTGTGAACTTGTTTCTCTAGATGAAATATATGAGACTCGTTGCCTTTGTAGATCAGGAAAAATAGTGAGAGACTCAACTCATCCTGGTTGTCATTTATTTGAATTATTGCCATCTGGGAGACGTTTTAGGGTGATTAAAACAAGGACAAAAAGATTTAAAGAGAGCTTCTTTCCCAGGGCTGTTAAGGCTATCAATGCAGGAATGAAATGAAAGGAGGTCACATAGTCTTACTTTATTGTCTTGTTTAGTTTTTAATATGAGGACACTTTTTATACTTTTATAATATGGGGACACTTTTATATATAAATTCTGTGTGGTAAATGCATGGTTGATAATTAGGATGTATTAATAATGTGTGGAGTAGAAATGTAATTTCATTGTGAATTTGTTTTTACAATGACAATAAATCAAATCAATCAATCAATTCTAGGTATCACATGGCTCATCTGTCCAGTATGAAGTGGGTAACCTCTCTATGTCCGCACAAACAGAAGAAAGACCCCTCCCTTCTGGGAATGAGCACCTGTTACAGTGGACTCAGAGGAACTATGGGGCTGTTACATCGTTCACAGAAGTCAAAATGACCAAAAGAATAGACATCAAAGTGGGTGAAGGTAAGTCAAATATTGGATTGTAGTATTTGTCTTTAAGGTATTTTGTTATTACTAATATATCCCCATTAAATAATAATCACCAATACCGTGATGCTGCTGTAAATTGGATGTATTATTTTAAATCAATTGGTTAAGCTCATGAGAAAATTCTCAGCAACTTGTTCAGTTCACGAACGTGGACGTGGAATTCATGAGTTTAATTTATGATAATTTTTTCGTCGAAATGTTCAGTTCACAAACATAATTATTACATGAGTGTGGAATTCTTATTTTTCCTCATGGTGTAGGGAATCAACTGCTTAAAGATTTATTTTCTCTTGAATAATTTTTTTAATGACGTGTTATGTTATCACCAATTCAAATGCCTACTATACATGCTCTCTTTAAAGTGTGCAATCAAGCCAAAATGTAGTTTCTATGTTTGAAGAAAATTTAGAACTTCTGTCAGTTTCACTGCTTTCCTAGGTTCCTAGATTGATTCTCACTTCCTGTCCTGCTAACAGCATTTTACCAGACACTCTCCAACAGTGAATCATGGAGAAATAAAAAATCTTTCTTTAGTAGGATAGGTACGGCTAAATCCCCTGTAAGGTTTTTATTATCCCTGTTGCACACTTTCCCTTGCTTCCTGTCCAGTAGAAATGTGCACTGCCGAAAAAATAAAAAATTTGTTTTATTTTCAGTTGTTTTTTTGCTTTTTTCGGAAATTCTGGAAATTCGAAAAATTTGTTTTTTCCGTTTTCGTTTCATTCGTTTTTTTGCTTTTTTCGGAAATTCGAAAAATTTGTTTTTTTCGTTTCCGTTTTATTTGTTTTTTTTTTTTTGCTTTTTTCGGAAATTCGGGAAATTCGAGAATTCGTTTTCCGAAATTCCGAATTTTCGAATTTCAGAATTCCGAATTTCTGAGTTTTCGAATTTCCGAATTTCGGAAATTCTAAAAATTCGGAATTCGGAAATTTGAAAATTTGGAATTTCGGAAATTCCACTTTCCAAATTTCCCATTTTAGATTTTCGAATTTTGCAATTTCCAATTTTCGAATCTCGAAATTTCCAATTTTCGAATTTTTGAAATTCCGAATTTACAAAATTCGGAAATTCTGAAATTCTGAAATCCGGAAATTGAAAAATTCGGAAATTCTGAAATTTGTTAAAAAACTAATTTGAAACTAAACAAATTGCACATGTCTACTGTCCAGTGAAACCCAGCAAGACAGGAAGTGAGGGAAAATCTCTCTAATGGAGCTTGGGATAACAGGGAAAATTATCAGGAAAAGGCAAGTAAATAAAACTTTGTTTATGAAAAGGAAAATGCTACAAAATGCTACAACTAAAATATTTGAATGTTTCTGTCCTGGAGTTTTTAAGATGGTGACAGGACCAATTCAAAGTGTATTTACAAATTGGCATAACACCTACTTTATATTTGTTACGTGTTCTCATTCAGATATTTAAAAATTGCAGCTTACCTCTTTAAGCCCTGGTTCACACTGGTGCGTTTTGACATGCGATTTGGCATGTCAAATCGCATTTCAAACCGGCGATATTTGCCGCAAATTGCCGGCAATGGCACCGTCCTAATCGGTGCGACGCCGCATCTGCTGCGCTGCACCGATTTCAAAAAGTAGTTTCTGTACTACTTTTTGCGATTTGGGTAGCAATTTACATTGACATCTGTGTCAGATGTCTTTGTAATCGTGGCTGAAATCGGGACTGCCAGCGAGAGTGAAATCGTGCGAGTACAGCTGAACTCGCACGGCTTCACTCCCGCAGCCCAGTGTGAACCTGGGCAAATGGTCTTTTCTGGAACTTCCAGCAAGCAAAAATCCTACTTAGTTCTCTTTGTTGTGGGCTTCTCCATTGTATGTTAATGAGAGCTGGTCTAGCTATTGGGACAGATTATGCTGAGCAGATAAGAAAATGCTTGCACTTAGTCATCTTCTTATCAGAAACATCTAATGGCGTGTACACACGTTCGGAATTTCCGATTAAAAAAGTCAGACGGAATTTTTTCATCAGATATTCCGACCGTGTGTATGCCCCATCGGACTTTTTCCGTCGGAAATTCTGACGGACTTAGAAAGAGAACATGTCCTCTTTTTTTCCGACAGAAAAAAAATCGGAAATTCCGTTTGTCTGTATGGAACTCCGACAGAGAAAAAAAACACGCATGCTCAGAATCAAGTCGACGCATGCTCGGAAGCATTGAACTTAATTTTTCTCGGCTCGTCGCAGTGTTGTACGTCACCGCGTTCTTGACAGTCGGAATTTGGTGTGACAGTGTGTATGCAAGGCAGCTTGAACGGAATTCCGTCAGAAAAACCCATCAGAGTTTATTTCTGATGGAAAATTGGTAGGAATTTTTGTACAAAATGAGCATGTCTCTTTCAACCAAACAGATTCTGACTGTGGTATTCTTAGTGCAGCTTTAAAAAAAAAAAAAAAGGAATCATTTATCTGTGTGAAAAACAAAAGTCTTCAAGGTATTTCTATAAAGCCCAAGGTCTGATTTACCTAACATAGGAACTGGTTGATATATCTAGAAAATGTCAGTCCTGACTGTAACGTATCAGTTTGTATGTCTGTTCAAAACTTGAAAATATATTTTTTCCTTTATAGATGAAAGTTTTCCTGCAACATGCAGAATAGAAAAGAACTTTATATCACTGAATTATCTTGCTCGCTATGTGCAACCACAACCTGCTGAGGGCTGTATTCTTAGCCAGAGTGAAGACACAACAGTCCACATAATTGAGCTGGATTCTCCAAGCTACTCATCACATAGGTAAAATAACTGAACCAAAAAATCAGCATTTTCATCAATTGTTCATATATTTTACCTGTACAGGGGGTCCCCGACTTACGAACGCGGTAGGGACTTTCCTCTTGTTTGTAAGCCGGAAATGTTCGTAAGTCGGGCCGCGCATGCGCAGAACGGTAATTACGGACATTTCCGATGTTTTCTGATGTTCCATCGAATGGCCGCGCATGCGCAGAATGGCAATTACGGACATTTCTGAAATTTTCCGATGTTTTCCAGAGCGGCAGATGGTCCCCGCAGCGTCCCGTTCGTAAGTAGGAGTTGTTCATAAGTCGGGCGTTGGTAAGTCGGGGACCCCCTGTAGATAGATCAACTATTAAGTTTTGTATCTACAGTAAACAGTTCATTGAAGGTTGTTTTTTTTTTTGTAAGGCTAATTCCACCTTTTGCAAAAAAAGAAAAAAAATGAATGTACCCATATTGACTATTAAAATATGTGCATTTGTTTTTGTTTTTTGCACTGAAGTCTGCAAAGCATTGCAACCGTGATTGGTGGATCGCAGGCACAATGCTCAGGCTCCTGCAGACTATTCCTCCAGCTGTGGGTGTGTACCAAGTTATGGATCTTCAGTTACAGGGCTAGAAGAAGAATCAATGGGTCATAAATGTTGTGGCATCACCGCACATGTGCTCCATTGGGAACGAGATACCGGCATATTGGATTTGTGGCTTTTTCATTTACAGATTCCTGTGAATGAAAGACATGGCTGAGCCATGCACAGCCATGCCAAATTAAAATAATGGCAGGAACCTGTGTGGAGAAGAACCCCTGGTTTCTGTAAGGCCCCTTTCACACTGGGGCGTTTTTCAGGCGTTTTGGCGCTAAAAATAGCGCCTGAAAAACGCCCAAAAAAATCCTGCCCTGCAGTCTTCAATGTGAAAGCCCGAAGGCTTTCACACTGAAGCGGTGCGCTAGCAGGACCACTCCAAAAGTCCTGCTAGCCGCATCTTTGGAGCGGTGAAGGAGCGGTGTGTTTACCGCTCCTTTACCGCTGCTTCCCATTGAAATCAATGGGACAGCGCGGCTATACCGTCCACAATGCGCTGCTTCAGCAGCGCATTGTGGGCAGTTTTAACCCTTTCTCGGCTGCTAGCGGGGGTTAAAACTGCACCGCTAGTGGCCCAATATCATGGCAAAAACGACGGTATAGCGGCGCTAAAAATAGCACTGCTATACCGCCAGCGCACCTCCCGCGCCCAGTGTGAAGGGGCCTAAGGGTGAGGAGCAATATCAGGGTGGGGGCTGTGGGCTGTAACTATGTTTTACGTTACCCTGAATATTGGTGTACCATGAAACATGGTCAGGGCAGCACAGTGGCCAAGTGGTTAGCAATTCCATCTAGCAGCAGTAGGGTGGCCAGTTCAAGTCCCAACCACGGCACTACCTGCCTGCAGTTTGCAGGTTCTCCCTGTGCCTGTGTGGGTTTCCTCTGGATACTCTGATTTCTTTCTACGCTCCAAAGACATGCTGGTAGATGAATTGTCTCCTGTCTAAATTGACCCTAGTATGTGTATGTATGAATGTGAGTTAGGGACTTTAGATTGTAAGCTCCTTGAGGGCAGGGACTGATGTGAATGTGCAATATATATATATATATATATATATATATATATATATATATATATGTGAAGTGCTGTGTAAATTGACAGCGCTATATAAGTACCTATAATAAATATGGACTTCTCTTTAAAAATAAATACATTGATTGCATTCACATGGACATTGGCTCTTTGTGTGTATGTGAGTGGGAAGAATTTGGACCTGACTGAAATATTTGCTTCTATTTTTGTGTAATTACAGTTTAGTCAACACAAGCAATGTTTCCCAGAGTTGGTGGCATTGAGATAGCCAAAGTAGCACATATGCTTTTCATTTTCAGTACACATTACAGTGCCAGATCCTAATTGTCGTTGGAAGTTAAATCTGAGGTACCATGCAGCTGGTTGCCTTGGTACAAGAAACACCCTTGATATTTTTAGGCTTTCGTATTATAACCTTTTCTGCTTTTATGTGCTTTGAATGAAATTCCTTCAATATTTTTTTTTTAAATAACGAAGGACTGAACTTGGATATCTCTAGCTTAATGACATCTTAGAGTGCCAAGAGTGCTAATTTCCTTTAGAGCCGGGGTGGATTACTTACAGCTGAAACCTTGGTCCTTCCAAACCAACAAATCAACTGCAAGTCATACAGATAAAGAAGTATTCAAGTCAATGTGTATTTCTCATTTATACAATTATTTTGTTTAATAGTGAAAACAATATAGAGTAAATCAGTTTTTGGAATGCCAGAATGCTGACACTTTTAATGAAATAGGCTTCATTTTATGAATGGTAAAAAAATACAGCGCTAGAAATACCTATTTAGCACAAGCAGCAGCTCTACTGTGAGATACACACAGTGACATAACAATATAAACAAAAAAAATCTGCGCTGACCATAAACTCAAAAATACAAAATATATTAAAAATGATGAACACACAATGTAAAGTTATTAGTCCATATTTATCATCTAATCCTTTCTGAAGAAAAAAGGTGAAAAGTGTGTATCACTTTAAATTCTCCTTGTGACAATGATGTTTATAGTGGCTCACACCACAACAAAAAGTGTGCCTCCACCATATAAAAAACACGCTTACCAGATGGCAAGCATTTGGAGCTTGTGGCTATTACCCAGCCATGGCCTTTATCCTATAAGGGAATCGGGTTTTAGCTCTCAAACTGGGACTCATTCCACATGAAGTAAAGCGCAGCAGATGATCTCAGCCTTTTATAAGATTCAAATGGGGTCAGCTCCGTATTCAATAAACAAAATCACCAGAATGACCCAAAACTAAAGAGCTTGCCAAAGTGTAAAACCAACTATACCTTTATTAATATAAATGGTATTGCACTTACAGTTAGGAGCTAATAAAAGAGCATTTGTAAAAAACACTGCCGGCTTGCATGAACCACCTATCCTTCCGGGATCGTAACAGCTCGGTGACGTCAACACGTCCCTCCTTGGGAGGACTCAAGCTCCAAATGCTTGCCATCTGGTAAGTGTCTTTTTTTCAATGGGGCGCACTTCTTGTTGTGGTGCGAGTGACTATTAACATCATCCTCACGTTTCACCTTTTTTCTTCACGCACGATTAGATAATAAATATGGACTAAAAACTTCACATTGTGTGTTCATCGTTTTTAATATATTTAGTATTTTTAAGTTTATGGTCAGTGCAGCTTTTTTTGCTTGTATTGGCATTTTATGAAGTATTGGTACCACCTTGGATTAGATTCCTACCCAACTTCAGCCAAAACATTTGCAGAAGTGTGTCGAAATGATGTCAGGCGGTAAGGTGGACTCTACTATTTTTTTGACGTTCCACCACCACCAACTATTTCAAACGGGTGCCAAAATGAGGCATTGTAAATCCTAATTAAATTAAATACTTACTTTGGATTCTGGTTTCCATCCATTTTCTGAGGCATCGTCATGCCGAACTGATGTCTCTCGGGAAAGCTCAATGTTTGAAATCCCCCACATTATTGCCCCAGCAATGTGAATGACTATCAGACTATCCAACTTTTTTTTCCCATTGTTAAGCATTTATGTTTTGTGCTCCTTACACCAGGTCAAGTGGCCTTGTATTAGGCCAAGTGGATTGGATATAAAGTAAGCCATGGGGGATGTGGTTTTCTATCCTACAATCACAGTTTACAGGAAAGAACATTACTAAATTCTGCCATCATCCCAGTCAGTGTTAATGGGGGAATCCCTCCTGCAGCGCTATTGTGTTATGCCTGCCCTAACGGCAGAACATAAGCATTAGCCGCCGACAGTAATCACATAAAATTTTTTTGGGACAGGCTGGTTATACTGACGTTGATTGATGAATCGACATCAGTACAACCAGCCTGCCCATAGATGGATCGAATTTTGGCCAATCCCTGCTAAACCGGCCAAGATTCGATCCATCCATGGCTGGCTTAAGTCATTTCTAATTGTTTGATAAGCTTATAACATACAACTTGAAACAATAATGGGTTACAGAGCATTGACTATCTTTAGAAGTCAGCAAGTTACCTCATGTTGCTTTGAAAATTTAAACATCAAAGTGCTAATAGAGACCCTTTTTTTTTATATAACTAATTTACAATAAAAAAAATCTGAATTCACCCTTGGGCTCAATATCAGCATATTTCCTTTAAAACTTAAAGTATATGTTGGGGTCTGGGGGGTGAGTGTCTCTTTCATACTTGGTCTGCTTCTGTTGTCTTTTTTTTTTCTTCGTTCTTTTTCTATCCTCTTGTCTTTTTTTTTTTTTTCTTGATAGTCCTGGTTCTCAGGGTCGGTATGCTCGAGGACCTTTGGATGGAAGCTCTATGTTGACTGACCACTGCCTTATATATTACTCCCATTATGAGCAGTGTACATTGCATTCTATACCATAGTCTTTGGCTCAGGTCAATGTTTTTACACCAATTGTTGGTATGGACCATGTACCCAGGAGAGGTATCCCGGGAGAGTTAGTCAGGTTGAAAAAAGACAAGTTCATCTAGTTCAACCAATTGAAAAAAAATAATAATCATACAATCCCATATACACAATCCTATACCCATAGTTGATCCAGAGGAAGGTTAAAAAAATCGCCAAGCAGAGCATGATCCAATTTGCTCCAGCAACGGAAACAATTCCTTCCTGATCCGCCGAGAGGCAGTTGGATATTCCCTGGATCAACTTTACCTATAAATGTTAGTAATGTTAGTATGATGTATCACTATTGTTCCCAGGTTGTACGCTTCATTCTTATAAAAGATATAAAATATACTCAAAGTAAAAACAAATATGAATTCTGTAATTGTACTTTTGATTTAGTAACATTCTTTTATTTTGTCCACTCTCCGTATGTATAGCATACAGGGATTTGGTGCTAAGAGAACTCTCTTAAAATTTAATTTTGGAGATAACTCCCAAGACACTCCGTTCTGTTCTTTATCACTTGCCATTTGTTAGTTCAGTCTGTTTAGCACATGTTTTACAATTTGGAGAGAGCTGCAGTGTTTAATTGGTTGATCATATGTTGGAGCAGAAGATGTTCAACTGACTGGAGATAACTGGCATTCATCTTCATTCTGTTTTTATTGTTCCCATTTAGTTCATTCCAGGTGGACATAATCATTGACATCAAGCCACTCAATCCAGATGCCAAACTTTCCAAGAGTCTTGTTCTAATTCTGAAATGTGAAAAGGCAGTCAACTGGGTTATCAAGACGCACAATATTGAAGGCAAACTGCACGTTCTGGTATGTTTTTGTATCGCTACTGGTATTTATATCTACTGTATTTATACACAATTGTTTTATATATATTCCAAACATTTTAATGTAGTGTGCAGCATCTATTGTGTTGCATTACATATTTTATATGTCTATTTTACTTCACAGTGCAAATCTTCTTTCTAGCCATACTTGCCTCACATTTGCTACTAAATTGTCTGAAATGCGAGCTGTCAGCACAGACCGGCTTGACAAAAGTCAATTTAAAAATGGACTGAGCCAGGAGGAAAACTCTTGCCCAAGCAGTGCCTGCATCCTAGCAGAAGTAGTTACTGTTGGGGTATTCAGACAGCACCGGATAGTCAGCAAGGTAGATTCCTCCACCCAGGCCATTAGCTTGGATAGGGAAATCAGGTGATTTCTCTCATTCAGCCCGCGAGGCTAAATTAGAGAAATCTAGTTATGTATGGGTTGATTAGGTAAAGGGTTATGGGCATTGCATATCTGCTAGCAAGAATGAACTGTTCAGTACCTTTTAGCTTTAGTATTAGAGTGGAGAAATCGGTACTTCAGTGTGGGGTTATTGTAAAAATAATGATGACTAATGCCCCTTTTTATCTTAACATCATTATGTATCGGAGTTGTTAAGGACAGTGTCTAGTCCACAAATATTCTGCAGTCCCTGCTTATGTATATTCCTGAGCTCCCACATCTGAGTAGAGTAAAACCCATCCAGTCATATTATAATCATACACCATTACATGCTGACTGCACAATCTCCTTTAGCTCTACCAACAATGTTGTTGTGCAAGGGCCTGCCTGAACAGTTTAATTCCGAATGGATTTATAAAATAGACCCTCCCATTATATGATTTTGCTAAATCTTAAAGAAATTCTACAGAGATGGTGCAATTAGATATAAACATGTATGGCCAGCTTTACTGCCTGTGCATTTCCGAGACTTTAACCCCACATAGATGAGCATGCAGTCAGGGTCATATGGTAGGGAGATCTCTGACATCACACATCACAAGACCAGCAAACCAGGAGGTTTTATCAAAATGGCTAATCTTCAATAGCCTTTTGCAGTGGGTAGGACCAAGCTCTTTACACTAAAACTTGGTGAATCAATTTTCAGAGGGCTTGACAGGTGGTGCTCCGGTGAGTGCAGGAGGGGAGAGCAGAGAGTCACTGACACACAGCAGCAGCTCTCTGCTCAGAGTGGAGGGGAGAACTGAGCGATAAGCGGTGTTTGCTCGCTCAGTTCTTACTGCAGAGCCTGCAGGGGACAGATGCAGGTGAGTATAAATGTTTTTTTTGTTTTTTTCTGGAACCTCTCTTTTAAAATCTCAGTGGGCAGAGCAGTGCACTGTTGAAATTGAATTTTCTTTACGCAAGGTCTCCATTGGGTCACAAAAAAACTGTTATAAATTTGCTGTCACTGAGATCTTAAGCAATCAACAGAGCAACTGTTTTGTTCTCTCTCAAAAACATACAGTATTCTTAAAAGGGCCATAGGTAAACCTGTATATAGAAGTGTTCAATCTAATCAGTTTAATGGCATCACCTTCTCAACACTTACCCAGATTTCTCTCCTAGTGCCAAGAGACAGACTGGGTCCAGCTACCTCTTAGATATTTAGGTGATAATGTTTTATAGATATAACAAAAAAAGCCAGTACTACCCCCTCTCTGTTGTGAATGACCTCCACAATGTGTTGGGTGTGCTGCTGTTAAACAATATGGTTATAAACTAGTTTCTAAAGGTACACAGTGCTCCCCCAAATTCTCCAGTATAATAATGCCTATATCCAATTGCAGTGGTGGCTGGTGCTCCATTTTTTGTGGGGGCCAGCCCCACTCGCAAGCCTGCCAGCCCTGCACTTACCCCATCCAGGTCCCGGGCGGCTTCTCCTCCCGGCCAATCCGGTCGCTTCTCTTCCAGCCAATCCGGTCTCAGGATCCGCTTCCTGTCCTGATTGGCCGAGAGGAGAAGCAGGAAAACAATAGCGAATGTTGACTCGCTATTGTCACAAGTGGGTGGGCTCAGGACGCAGTGCTCTGCACCCCAAGCCCACCCTTCTTGAAGCCAATTAGAACCTTCCGGCTCTAATCATGTGCTTCGTAAAAAATAAATAAAACTCTATGCGCCCTGCATGGAGATTAGGGGTCGGGCACATAGAGATTAAGGGGGCTGTGCCCCTTCTGGATGGGCCGCAATTGTGTGCTAATAATACAAATAGTACAAAATATCACGAACATTTCTCCATCCTTTCAATATTGTTCAAAAAATGATATTTCAATGCATATACATCCAATAAATCTTTTTCATTTAGTCTATTCAAATTTATTACCAATGTGACCTCAAGTGTAGTCTCTTGTGCTGGGTTTTTTTCACTGGAGAATATGGGGGGCGCTATGAACCTTTAGTTTCAAGATTTTATAGATGTATTGCTCTTTGTAACATTGATGCCTTAGATGTTGATATCTTACTGATGTAGGTTTGTACCATTACCTTTCAAGGACTGCTATGTTCAATATGTGTACCTTGGATACTCTGTATCTTAACTTTTATACCTTTTTATAAACCTTTTAAAATGGAATTGAACAAAAATATATACCTAAAATAGACAATGTATACCGCATATACTCGAGTATAAGCCAAGTTTTTCAGCACATTTATTTGTGCTGAAAATGCCCCCCTCGGCTTATACTCAAGTCACCTTTTTGCACCTGATCTCCTGGATTTGGGGACCCGGTACCGGCCGGCCGTGGGTCCCCTGGACCCCAAACTTGGCACACATGTAGCCCCACTCTACAAGTATGCAAAGTTTGTTGTCCGGGGGACCCACGGCCGTGGAGCACCGATTTTTCAAAGCCGGGCACCCCTTCCATAGACTCCCATGTTAAAAGTCAGTCTAGTCATGGACACAGTGAGGCATGGGCACAGTGAGGCATAGGCACAGTGAGGCATGGACACAGTGAGGCATGGGCACAGTAGGGCATGGGCACAGTGAGGCATGGGCACAGTGAGGCATGAACACAGTGAGGCATGAACACAGTGAGGCATGCAGATGGACACCCTAGGCTTATATTCGAGTCAATACGTTTTCCCAGTTTTTTGTGGTAAAATTAGGTGCCTCGGCTTATATTCGGGTCGGCTTATACTCGAGTATATACAGTATCTTATATCTATATCTGTATAGAAGAAAATGGGAAAAGGATTTGTTTTCAACATGACCCAAATGACAAAAGCTTGCCTCTTATACTTGTTGAGGGATTGTTAGCAATTCACTTACAATAACATACATTCTAACACCTTACAGGGCTGAACATATCTAGAGTGTTTTGTTATCTGTGGTTTTAACTTATTTATAGACTTTTGAATATGTTTATAAATCCAAGTTATTCCATTCTTATCATTAACACTAATTGGCTAAACACTTTTCTGGAATTTGATATGAAATTACTCAGGATTACTTTGAGTAAACTAGAAGTATATTTAGACTTCAGATCAGACCAGTATTTCCATAAAGCTAAACAGATGTCGTGCTGTCCATACCGAAGGTGTCACAAACCGATATACCGCTATAGTTTAAACTGAACCCCAAGCAAATTGATAGCACATTTGAAATACTGTATATCTGAACTGTACTGTACCAAAAGCTATGTAATTCTGAACAGCCACATTTTATGATCTAGGAACCCCTTCCAGATAGTACTGCCAGGTTCTGTACATCCATGCTATGGCTTAAATGAAGCCCATTACAGTAACTGCCTGGATTCTATCTGGGCATTGAAGGAGCAGCAACTGGTCACCCCTGTTCTCATCCCTCCTGTAACATATGCAACATGCAAACCACAAGAGTCCTGGTTGGCTTATGGCATTGATCTAACATCTTCCAGTGTGCTGATATAAATGCTAATTTGCTAATGTAAAGACATAACTCAAATTCTTATACTACCTGTATTTTAAAGAATATGTAAACCCAATATTTCATATTCCTGATATGTGCCTGCTATACCATATACTTGTGTGGAAAAGTATACTGTTCCCTTTCTATTGCTTCCTATGTGTGAAATCCCTGGTGTTCCTGCCAGTCCCTCCACTTTCCTATTAAAAACTGACCACACTAAGCAGTAAAGCACAGCATGGTCAATTCTCTTGCTGTGCTGGGAACTCGATGTGCTCTCCTCCAATGATCAGACTTGTCCTGATCCCCCCCCCCCCCCCGCACAGCCGTTCACTAGGAAGATCAGTGTGCCCCCCCCCCCGGCTCTTATGCAGATGAGAACAGAGGATGATCACTTATAAAAAAGGGAAACAAGATATTTATAATATTTTTATATCAATACACAAATGTTTTGCTTTTCATTTCTATTTTAAACTGAATGGGTTGTTTTACAAGGTGAGGATTCACATATACTTTAATGAATACAATTGGATTCTTTTTTCCGAATCTGGATGGAGTTCTGCTCTAAATTGTTTATAGAAATAAGAAAATGTTTACCAGATCTATATAATTACAGCTAAATAAATAAAGCATTGTATGACATGGGGCATACAGCAACTTTTACAGATGCTGCAAAGTTGACTTTAAAGTATCAACTTGCCTGGGTGGATTTCCCCTGTTAATTTAATAAGATTTTACTCCAGGGTGAGCTTGTACTGGTACCAGGGATGTCCACCTACTCTCCACCTCCCTCTTCCATAGGCATAAACATGCATGTGATTGGAATGTTCATTATATGAACTCTTATGTCTCTCGGCTGCCTAAGAAATTCCCAAAAACAAATTCCAGGCACCTCAAAATGAGCAGATAAAAATAAATATATAGGTGTCCCATAACATATAAATGCTGCTAAACATAACAGTAGAGTTTGGTAATGACTAGAAAGAAAATCAAAAACACTTCCCGCAAAGTGACTAATGGCAAATAATGGTAAACTTGTATCTAATTATCAATTAAATTATAAAGAATATTGGCATAATATGTAATGCTGCAAAAGAAAGTATTAAAGCGGAGTTCCACCCATTTTTGAGAGGTGGTCTTAAACGAAAGCCCACCTCTCAACAACTCGTTTTTGGATATTAAAATTCTTATTTATTTATTTTTCTTACCTTTTTGGAGGTACCGAGTATACTTCTGATCCAGCCGGGCCGCGGCCCACGACGCCACGTCCTATTCTGCGGCGAGCTCCCCCTGTTGTCTTCTGGGATATGTGTGTGTCCCAGAAGACAAACTGGCTATTCACAAAGCGCCGCGTGACTCGCGCATGCACAGTAGGAAACTGGCAGCTCTGCTTGTCGGAGTGTTTTACGTCACAGCGTTTGGGACGGTCGGATTTTTGACTGATGGTGTGTAGGCAAGACTGATGGAAGTCATCTTCATCGGATTTCCGATGGAAAAATCGGATTGGAATCCATAGGAAATCCAATCGTGTGTACAGGGCTTTAGTTGGAATGGCAGCGCCGGCACCCGATCTGATGGACGGATCGGCCTCGGGGGGGCTGACATCGCGGGCTTCCTTGACAGGTAAGTGTCCTTATTAAAAGTCAGCAGCTACAGTGTTTGTAGCTGCTGACTTTTAAAAAAAATAATAATTTGGCTGGAACACCGCTTTAAGGTCCTCATGGTCCTCAAAAAGCAAAAATGCACTTGTAGCAGCCGCTGTGGTGGAATCCTGTTCCGAAGATGCTGTAACCCAATCTAAAGCCTAAATTTGTGTGCTCCAGGGAGCCCTCTGTGTGGTGGTAAGTTGTCTAAAATTGAACCCATGAATCCGGTGTGTGGCATTGTATAAACACTGTGGTATATGTTGTTGAGCCAATAGCGATATCCAGTCTACTTTGTAAATCAGCCATTTAGTGTCATGAATGCACCTTAATAAATGTTTATTAGTACAATAAAGATGTTGTGCTTGTATATTATTACCAGGGCTTTTTTTCAGCAGGAACGTGGGGGAACGCAGTTCTGGCACCTCCAGCACTGAATGTATGTAATGGCAAGGGGTTCAGGATGCTAGCTGCTGGGGGATCTATTGTTACTGGAGGGGATACATTTTTGTGGGACGAGATCTATTGTTGCTAAGGACGTCTTGTGTTTCTGGTGGGGGGGGAGGCTCTAGTGATGCTAGATGCAGGAAAATCAGTTGTTGCTGGGGGAGGAGGTATTTTGTTGCGGGTGGTCCATTGTTGTCGGGGGGGGGGATCTATTGTTACTGGCAGCATGGGATCTATTTTACTGCTTTTCTTGTCATCATTAATAAATTCTATACAAATTACTTAGTACCACAATTATTACTTGATTCTGTATTCTCTAAAAGGGGTAGTACTGGGAGGTGGGTAGGGGGTTGAGCCAAGGAATGGTGCAGGAGGTAGGTAGGGGGTGGAGACAGAGGGTGACTCGGAAAGGAAGAGTTCCTGCACCTATTGTCCAAGAAAAAAAGCCCTAATTATTACCCTACAATTTCAAACTTCTAAAGTCATTTTAATTATACCAAAAACTATTACAGTTCCCCTTTAATAGATCTAAATAGACCAGTTGATTTTTTTTTTTTTTACTCATTTTAAAGTACATGATGTAAAAACTTGCAGAATGGCAAGTTGCTGACAGTCCCTTGAAATAAGATGGCAA
The DNA here is from genome assembly GCA_029206835.1 of Rana muscosa. Classification (NCBI taxonomy): domain Eukaryota; kingdom Metazoa; phylum Chordata; class Amphibia; order Anura; family Ranidae; genus Rana; species Rana muscosa. Next base: position 143,444,358 of record CM055120.1, on the reverse strand, counting down.
TAACCATTTCATCCAAGCCTCAATTGCCTTCTAATTAAGTGAAAACTTGCATGAGGGATGGATTTCTCATGTCCCCAATGGGCAGTGTTTATATCTGATGTGGCTTTATGTTATTTTGGTCAGTGTAAACCATGGAGAATAGCTCTGTTTGTTGTATCGTACTTACGGCCTGTTCCAGCGCGGCATGAACTAGGTCTGACCTTAAATGTTTCCATTTTGGCTTTCGTTCACTTCCAACTGGGTCTTCTCGACCCGGGTGCTTCACGATTATGGTTCGCTAAAAATAAAAAAAATAAAAAAAAGAGATTTTCCAGCTAGGGAGTCTGTCATCTGTGATTAACCCCTGTAGTGCTTATAACTGGCTTTCCTTAATCCAGCAGGTATCAAGCACTGCACGCCATGATAATTCACCAGGGAAGGAAAATCCCCACATTGCGGCTTACTGTAGTCTGCCAAATGTTTTCATTTAAAACATATGCTGTTTGATTTTTTATTTTTTTTTTCCTTCAAGATAAGTAGATTGTCATTTTTAGGGCTTTTACTCTTTTTGGAACATACACACTCATTCATGTAAGAATAGGTCTGAGGCTTTCCTATAGAAGTGTATTTATGCCTAGAAGCTAGTCCTTGTGAAGCTATTTTTTTTTTCTACAAATGAGGTTAGCATTCTGTGAGCTTTGGTATTCTGAAGCTGGCGGTGTGCAATTAAAAGGGATTGAAAGTCGAAAAGACAGAATAAAAAAAGAGCCTGGTCATTTGACCTGCAAAAGCCTCTTCTGCAACCACAGAGCGCTCCTTTGTGCAGAGAGAATTCCATGGGCCTTTTCCACCTACACCATAGAGACCTGATTTAGTTTTTTAATGGGTTGGGCAGCGGTGCATTATAGAGATGTATGAGATAGCGGTCCACACTCTGTTATAAAAGAGCACCTTAGTCCAGGGCTCAAAATTTCAAGTCCTGAGCTACTAGCCAGGCCATCAGAGTTACTCGCCACCAGTTGCCCCACCCAACCCCTACCTACTCCGTCCCTAATCCCACCCCTAAACACGCCCTCATAAAGTATCTCATGAAATTACACCTAAAAGTTTTATGCAGATTTAAGTTACAAAAATAAATATTAACAACTTTATCAGTGCAGCCTCATCAGTGCCCATCAATGCAGCCTGACCTGTGCCCATCAATGTAGCCTGACCAGTGCCCATCAATGCAGCCTGACCAGTGCCCATCAATGCAACATAACCAGTGCCTATAAATGCAATGGACCTGTGCCCATCAATGCAGCGTAACTAGTGCCCATCAATGCAGCGTAACCAGTGCCCATTAATGCAGTGTGACCAGTGCCCATCAATGCAGCATAACCAGTGCCCATTAATGCAGCGTAACCAGTGGCCATCAATGCACCGTGAACAGTACCCATTAACGCAGCGTGACCAGTGCCCATCAATGCAGCGTGACCAGTGCCCATCAATGAAGCATAACCTGTGCCCATCAATGAAGCATAACCTGTGCCCATCAATGCAGCCTGACCAATGCCCATCAATGCAGCCTGACCAGTGCCCATCAATTCAGCATAACCAGTGCCCATCAATGCAGCGGATCTGTGCCCATCAATGCAGCGTAACCCGTGCCCATCAATGCAGTGGATCTGTGCCCATCAATGCAGCGTAACCATCGCCTATCAATGCAGCATGACCTGTGCCCATAAATGTAGCGTGACCTGTGCCCATCAATGCAGCCTGACCTGTGCTCATCAATGCAGCCTGACCAGTGCCCATCAATGAAGCGTAACCTGTGCCCATCAAGGCATAGGTGTGTTTCAGACATCATATCTATGCCTCCAATTACCCCCCCAATACAGCACATCCATGCTATCAATCCCCCCCCCCCTTCCTCCCAGCACACATCTTGTTTAATCCTCCATTGTACCAATGCCTCCAGCACACTGTCATATTTACCATTCTCCTGCAGCCACGAGGGTGCACACTGAGGGCGGACCAAGAGGGTTTGAGCCTGCCCACTTAGGACTGCCTTGCAGAGACATTTACTGCCCCACTCCTTAGATGTGCAGCAGGTGGAAGGCGAAGAGGGGCGGTCCCGGGTGTATCTTTCACTCCTATTGAACTGCACGCTCTGTGTGCCTGTGGGGGGTGAGGATGTGCAGCAGCTGGGAGATGGAGAGGGGTGTCCCGGGCGGCTCTTTCACTCCTATGGAAGTGCACGCTCTGTGCGCCTGTGGGGGGCGGGGATGTGCCGCAGCTGGGAGGCAGAGAGGGGCGGTCCCGGACGACTTTTTCACTTCTATGGAAGTGCACGCTCTGCGAGCCTGAGCGGGGATGTGCGGCAGGAGGGAGGTGGAGAGGGGCGGTCCTAGGCGGCTGACTGTTCGTATTGAAATGGCCATTCTGGGGGCACTGGCTATACATTTCTGGGACAGCACAGCCCTGTCCATACTCGCCTTTCTCATTTTTTCATTCGCCATATGTGAGCAGGCGACCGCAAATTTTGAGGACTGCCTTAGTCTATATGTGGATTGCTATATTGAGACCCCCTAGCACTTAGATGTATTTAATAAGGACATGTTCCAATTATTGCATTCCACAGCGACTAACCTGTGGGTGCTGGAGGTGCTCTTGGTTCCATTAAATAGATTTCCCCTCACTGTTGTAGCGAGAAAGATTTCACCAAACAGGAAGAAAGGAAAGATCTGCAATAGGGACACAGACAGCAACACCTGTGTAATTGCCCCCCTTACCCCCCTCCCTTTGGCCAACAATATACTGTAAATTAGTTTTATTAATCCGTTAAATCAGTTATCTAACTAGTTGTATTAGCGGATATCTGGGACCGCTGTACAAAACTATATTTATAACGGTCATTTTAAGCTCTCCTTAAAGACAATGGAGGAAACTCGGTTGTACTAAAGCGTATGTAAAACCAAAGCTTTTATTTTATTTTAGATAGAGTGGTAAGTGGTTAGAACCTCTGTCATGTTTTTCTTTCTGTCTGGGTTCCCACTGGGGAAATGCAGTCTATTTGTCCTAATGATTTTAGACAATGAGGCTAAAGTAAGGATAATTCCAGACTTGTTGAGTTGAGATAATGTATCTTCCAAGGGGACACTTGTTTTGTTAATAACTGCCCCTCATTTCAGAGAAATTTCTTCCCACTTTCTGTTGTGTCTTGAAAACGGGACGTGAAGGTAAAAATCCCCAATGCGACATAGATGTAAAAAAATAAAATAGGAAATATTTTATTATTTTCTACTCTAACCCAAATAAAATAAAATGTCTTTAGATGCTCTTTAATACGGTAGTAAGGTCTGGGGGGAAAGAAAACTCCCCTCTGCAAATTAAAGGATACGTTCACCTTTGGGAACATGTTCCACCTGTTTTTTGGGTGGAATATGTAACATGTTCCCAAGGCTGCTGCCGCTGCGCGATCCCTGTACTCCCAGTGTCAGAAATACAGGGAGAAGTTCCCTGTACTAGCTGTCACTTTTTTGAATCGCCGCATCTGCACGGGACTCCGCCCACACGGGCGCTTGATTTATTCACACAAGCTTTGTGTGTGAATGAACTACAAGCCCCGACATCCTTTGCGGCTGTCGGCTTGTAGTTCACAATGAACTACGACGGCGATGTGGAGCGCCGTAGTAGTTCATTGATTCTTCCTGCTGGATAGTATCTGCTTGCCCGTATGGGATGTATGGACACACAGATACTCTGACAGTCTGCAGGAGACCTGCATGGCACCAGCGATCTGCTGATCCCTGATGTAATGCTTTACAGGCTTCAAAAATAAAAATAAATGCACATAGTTTTACCTTCAAAAAATTTGTATTTATTATTATTTTCAAAAAAGTGAACTTATCCTTTAAGGGCATAACGTGCTAGTACGCTTCGCCTACTAGCACATTATGAAAGACTTATCGCAAAACAAAGACCTCCAGCGGCACGCTCACAGATCTTTCATCGTCACCCTGTCTTCCTTCCAGAATTGTGGGCTCCCACCGTTTGAATGGCTGAACCGTGATGACATAACTCCCACGTATGCACACGGGAGCCACGATCCTGTCAGTCAGTATGCTGTCCGCGCTGAGTAAATACGCCAGTTGCGTTACTGGCTGCAGAAATAGTGAATATATTCCTTGTAGGTATGCTTTATTCTAAGTTTACCTGTAGGTAATTGGTTTGACAAATATGTAATCGTATTGGCTTAATTTTTTCTCCATTTTTTTTTTTTTAATTCACCACTGAAAAATAGTTTTATGCCCTTAAAATGTTGTTTGAATGGTGTTCAAATAAAATACATGACTTTACCAGTCGCTTGACTATCCATTCTTAAACTGTACTGCTGTGCGTTCCATTTAAAGTCCCACCTTTGTCCACTTCCCCTTTCCCCCTTTTAACAATGATACCCGGGATGGAGGCATTACCCCTTTGGTTCTAGCCTCATTTAAAGTCCCAAAAACTTCTCCGTACTTCAGGAAGTAATGCCATATACCAGCACTTTTGTACATTGTGTTTTTTAGATTGTATAATTTTTTTCATGGTTTATGAATTTTATTGATGTTCATGATGCTTGTAACACTTTTTAGAAGCTTTTTCTTTAAAGTTTTAAACAATTAGCTTGCAGTAAAGATTAATATGCAGTGGGACACATTGAAAACCCTTGTGTAGGCATTAGTAATGTTAACAGTTTGCTTTACTGGCTGTCAATTGCTTAATTGTAAGTACAAGCTTCTTTCCCTAGAACTACGGCGTAAGTCTAAATATAGGTCTGGAGAAGTAAAATATACATTCATTCTTATTGGCAGAACCCACCAGGCTAACCTTGCCCCTAAATACAACTTTGTTAAATAGCAGAATTCTTGTAAACCACCCAGAATGTGTATAGCATTGGCCCTGTTAGAATATAACCACCAGGGACCTATTACCAAGATCTTAGACATGTTCTGACCTTTTCTTGGTTTTTACTACGCTTGATTCCTCTTAATGTAATCATACAATTATTAACCAATACTTATTTTACAAGTGTGGAAAAATGTTGTAATGTTTCTGTATATAACTGTGTAGGATATTATTTCTTATCAAGTTGGAGATCTTATTGCCAGCATGAGCAGCTGGTAAGCTGCAGCTGTATCAGTAATTCTAGCCCTGGATATGAGGGTGGTCTTGGATATGGTACCATTTGTGACTACAGCCGTTTATGTGATCCCTTTCCAAAACTTTTTCCAAAACTATTGATTCTGACAGTTTCATTGCTTAACCCCTTCCTTTTATTATTACCGTATATACTCGAGTATAAGCCGACCCGAATATAAGCCGAGGCACCTAATTTTACCACAAAAAACTGGGAAACCGTATTGACTCGAGTATAAGCCTAGAGTGTTCATCTGCATGCCTCACTGTGCCTCACTTTGCCTCACTGTGTCCATGCCTCACTGTGTCCATGCCTCACTGTGTCCATGCCTCACTGTGCCCATGCCTCACTGTGCCCATGCCTCACTGTGCCCATGCCTCACTGTGCCCATGCCTCACTGTGTCCATGCCTCACTGTGCCCATGCCTCACTGTGTCCACGACTAGACTGACGTTTAACATGGAAGTCTATGGAAGGGGTGCCCGGCTTTGAAAAATCGGTGCTCCCAGACCGTAGGTTCCCCAGACAACAAACTTTGCACACGTGTAGAGAAGAAATAGGGCTACAGGTGTGCTAAGATTCGGGTCCACGGGATGTACGACCGGGCAGTACTGGGTCCCCAAATTCACCAGAGAAATTACCGTTTAACATTGGAGTCTACGGAAGGGGTGCCCGGCTTTAAAAAATCGGTGCTCCCTGGCCAAAGGTCCCCTGGACAACAAACTTTGCACACTTGTAGAGGAAGAGTGAGGATATATGTGTGCCAAGAAAGGGGTCCAGAGGACCTACGGCCGGCTGGTACTGGGTCCCCAAAGTCTTGGAGATCAGGCGCAAAAAGGTGACTTCGAGTATAAGCCAAGGGGGGCATTTTCAGCACAAAAAAATGTGCTGAAAAACTTGGCTTATACTCGAGTATATACGGTACATAGTACTGTTGACTATGGCAAATCTAGTTGTTGGATCCCACATGCAGGTAACTCTTTGCTTCCTTTAACATTAAAACACAACAATGCTGGGTTGATTCAGCTCGTGTAACAACCAGGTTAATTATTCAACAAAGAAAAAAATTGGTGGATTACCGTGCCTCAATCATTCAGGTATCATGTTCAAAGGCTACGTACTTACCTCAACATCTTTCATATGTTGCTGCATAAATTGAGCTTTTTGTGTTTTTCGACATGGTCTTATAACTGAACACGCAAACCCGATTTTATTAACAGGTGGTGCTGCAAAATATTCTTTAAGACTATCAATAGCCACATTTTCCCCCTTACCATCATTGCCTGCTTCCCTGTATATTCAAGCAATGGTTTCCACTTGAAGCTCCAAAATCATTCTTTTAGCTCCTGATGATTTTTGCAACACCTCCTGTTAATGAGAAAACAGAAAGAACTTCTCACAACGACAGAGATGCAGATGCCATGCCTTTCTCAGGCTGACAACGCTCACAAGCTTGCAGTTAGCAGTAACGTTGTGAGCCTGCTGTGCACACTCCTTCAGTTGGCCATTAGGCTGTCTATCAGGTCTGCAAGAGGCATGCACAGACCTGATATGCAGCCCAACAGCCAAATTATAATTATTATTATACAGGATTTATATAGCGCCGACAGTTTGTGCAGAGCTTTACAGCAGTAGGGCAGACAGTACAATTACAATACAATTCAATACAGGAAAAATCAAAGGCAGGGTCAAGTGATACGAAAAGGTAATAACTGTGGGGGATGAGCTGATGAAGAAAATTAAAGAACAGTTGTTAGGTGGAGGAAGGGTAAGCTTCTCTGAAGAGAAAAGTTTTCAGGGATTGCCTAAAAGTAGATAGATTTGGAGATAGTCTGACAGATTGGGGTAGGGTAGTCCAGAGGATGGGAGAGGCTTGGGAGAAGTCTTGGAGGCGAATATGGGAACAGGGGAATGAGGGAGCTAGAGAGCAGGAGGTCTTGGGAGGAACGAAGAGGACGATTAGGTTGGTATTTTGAGACTAGGCTAGTGATGTAGATGGGGGCAGAGTTGTGGATGGCTTTGGAACTTATTGTTAGTATTTTGAATTTAATGGAGGGATTGGCAGAGAGGGGTAGCAGACGCTAAGCGGTTTGTAAGGTGGATGAGTCTGGCAGCAAATGAAGTTGCAGGCTCAGTAGGCTGACAACCCTGCTGCTATTTGCAAAGCAGTGGCTTACATTTTTTTGGCCTGAAACAGGAAGTGCTGTTACTAGGTGGATATCCAGGCAAGAAAATTTGCAAGGTATTCACCAAAAAATTATTTGCTTAAAAAAAAAATTATTCAACAAGGCATGATGCCAGACATGCTGAAAAATTGATTCTGGGTATTCATACACTTTGACACACTAAATAGCCCCAGCCCTGAGGTCATTCTAAAAACCCTTTTGAATACTCTTCAAGGATCAAAAACAGTTGTTTGCTTTATAAACCTGCAATTATAGATATAATTTATTTCTAAAGAGTGATAAATTGAAATGGTTAAGCTACGTTAACTTTTCATAGAAATAAAATTCACATCAACATTCTTTCCATACAAGCATGAAAATGTCTCAATTGGCTTGGAGAAAATTCCAGACCGTAGAAAATAAACAGTTGTTGAAAATTAGATGCATTTTATTTGAAACTAAATCTAGAGTGGGTGCATCAATTAAACTGGATATTTAGCGTGGCTCCTCTATCTGGAGTCGAATACTGTCCATGCTTCAATTGACTTAAAGTTCAATTTTTTTTTTCTTTTCCTAAGCTGAAGCACCAGAAAGGGGTCATAAATATTTTCACAGATGTTAGTAATTGAGTTACCAAAGCATATTTTGTTTGCACACGGAGCGGGTTACCAAACCTTATTGTTGGTATCTAATCTCAGTCTGTTATTCAAGGAAAGTACAAACTTATAGCTGTTTCATGCTTTGAGATTTCAAGCTAGTCTGAGGTCACTTATTGTGGGAATGAAGGCGTAAGTACGCCCTATTAGTGATCAAAAGCCTTGTTCCAGCTATGGTTTTTTGAAATCGTAATTGTTCTCTGAAAGATCACATGGAACTTTTTATGTGGAATTCACACTGGGGTGCCCAGAAAAATCTTAACTTGTGTTTACTAATGCAGTGCTGAATATTTAAGGGTTGTCTATTTTCTCACTGCTTATACAGAAGTGTATAGTATGGAGCAATATTAATTATACAGCAGTGTATAATATGGAGCCATGGGGATTGTACAGCAGTATTTACTTTAAATTCTTCCAATTGGGGACCTGGCTTGGTTTATCTTGGGTGTTAAAATACTCAACGCTATTCTATATTTTTTAGTATGGAGCTATGTGAATTATACAGCAGTGTATAGTATGGAGCAATGTGGATTATACAGCAGTGTATAGTATGGAGTAATGTGGATTATACAGCAGTGTATATTATGGAGCCATGTGGATTATACAGCTGTGTATTGTATGAAGCCATGTGGATTATACAGCAGTGTATAATATGGAGCCATGTGGATTATACAGCAGTGTATAATATGGAGCCATGTGGATTATACAGCAGTGTATAGTATGGAGCAATGTGGATTATACAGCAGCGTATAGTATGGAGCCATGTGGATTATACAGCAGTGTATAATATGGAGCCATGTGGATTGTACAGCAGTGTATAGTATGGAGCCATGTGGATTATACAGCAGTGTATAGTATGGAGCCATGTGGATTGTACAGCAGTGTATAGTATGGAGCAATGTGGATTATACAGCAGTGTATAATATGGAGCCATGTGGATTGTACAGCAGTGTATAGTATGGAGCCATGTGGATTATACAGCAGTGTATAGTATGGAGCCATGTGGATTGTACAGCAGTGTATAGTATGGAGCAATGTGGATTATACAGCAGTGTATAGTATGGAGCCATGTGGATTATACAGCAGTGTATAGTATGGAGCAATGTGGATTATACAGCAGTGTATAATATGGAGCCATGTGGATTGTACAGCAGTGTATAGTATGGAGCCATGTGGATTATACAGCAGTGTATAGTATGGAGCCATGTGGATTATACAGCAGTGTATAGTATGGAGCAATGTGGATTATACAGCAGTGTACAATATGGAGCCATGTGGATTGTACAGCAGTGTACAATATGGAGCCATGTGGATTGTACAGCAGTGTATAGTATGGAGCCATGTGGATTATACAGCAGTGTATAGTATGGAGCAATGTGGATTATACAGCAGTGTATAATATGGAGCCATGTGGATTGTACAGCAGTGTATAGTATGGAGCCATGTGGATTATACAGCAGTGTATAGTATGGAGCAATGTGGATTATACAGCAGTGTATAATATGGAGCCATGTGGATTGTACAGCAGTGTATAGTATGGAGCCATGTGGATTATACAGCAGTGTATAGTATGGAGCCATGTGGATTATACAGCAGTGTATAGTATGGAGCAATGTGGATTATACAGCAGTGTATAGTATGGAGCAATGTGGATTATACAGCAGTGTATAGTATGGAGCCATGTGGATTATACAGCAGTGTATAATATGGAGCCATGTGGATTATACAGCAGTGTATAGTATGGAGCAATGTGGATTATACAGCAGTGTATAATATGGAGCCATGTGGATTGTACAGCAGTGTATAGTATGGAGCCATGTGGATTGTACAGCAGTGTAAAGTATGGAGCCATGTGGATTATACAGCAGTGTATAGTATGGAGCCATGTGGATTATACAGCAGTGTATAATATGGAGCAATGTGGATTATACAGCAGTGTATAGTATGGAGCCATGTGGATTGTACAGCAGTGTAAAGTATGGAGCCATGTGGATTATACAGCAGTGTATAATATGGAGCAATGTGGATTATACAGCAGTGTATAGTATGGAGCCATGTGGATTGTACAGCAGTGTAAAGTATGGAGCCATGTGGATTATACAGCAGTGTATAATATGGACCCATGTGGATTATACAGCAGTGTATAATATGGAGCCATGTGGATTGTACAGCAGTGTATAATATGGAGCCATGTGGATTATACAGCAGTGTATAATATGGAGCCATGTGGATTATACAGCAGTGTATAATATGGAGCCATGTGGATTATACAGCAGTGTATAATATGGAGCCATGTGGATTATACAGCAGTGTATAATATGGAGCCATGTGGATTATACAGCAGTGTATAGTATGGAGCAATGTGGATTATACAGCAGTGTATAGTATGGAGCAATGTGGATTATACAGCAGTGTATAGTATGGAGCAATGTGGATTATACAGCAGTGTATAGTATGGAGCAATGTGGATTATACAGCAGTGTATAGTATGGAGCAATGTGGATTATACAGCAGTGTATAGTATGGAGCAATGTGGATTATACAGCAGTGTATAGTATGGAGCAATGTGGATTATACAGCAGTGTATAGTATGGAGCCATGTGGATTATACAGCAGTGTATAGTATGGAGCAATGTGGATTATACAGCAGTGTATAATATGGAGCAATGTGGATTATACAGCAGTGTATAGTATGGAGCCATGTGGATTATACAGCAGTGTATAATATGGAGCCATGTGGATTGTACAACAGTGTATAATATGGAGCCATGTGGATTGTACAGCAGTGTATAATATGGAGCCATGTGGATTGTACAGCAGTGTTTACTTTAAATGCTTCCAATTGGGGACCTGGCTTGGTTTATCTTGGGTGTTAAAATACTCAACACTATTCTATATTTTTTAGTATGGAGCTATGTGAATTATACAGCAGTGTATAGTATGGAGCTATGTGGTTTACACCGCAATATATAGTATGAAGCCACGTGGATTATACAGCAGTGTATATATTATGAGCCACTGAAGTTTTGTCAATAACAGCAACTTGAATGATACCGGCTCTCCAATTATTTGCACCTCCTGTGATACATGCTGAACATATTACATATAGTATAATATTTTACGTTTCTTTTGTTGTGTACAGTAGAGTGATTATCCCTGGTCTACAATCGTGATGTTGGTATTAAATAACCGTTTTTTAAATCTGTTGCTGTTCTCATTCTGATGTGATTTTTCTTTTTGCTCTTATCTCTGTAGACTCCAAACAGTGTCAGCTTTGACAAAGATACAGAAAAATCTCTGTCGACAAGCAAACTGGTGATCCCAAACATTCCGTCAACACAGGAGAGTTTAATCAAGTGGGCTTCTAATGAAAATCACCCAGCAAATTACTACACTCATGCATCAGTGGCAAACAAGTTCCATATTAAACTCGTTGATGACATAGGTAGGGATTAAACATGTCAATATTTGCACATGTGAATCTAATTTAATATGAATTAAATGTAATACCAGGCAGAGACATCTGCACTATACTTGTATGTAAAATGACATATGCTATATATAAAATCAGTGTAATCAGTGTAAATCTGAGACATCTTTGCTTTGCGGAAATTTCTTTGTACAATAGAGAAAAGAGCCTTCATTCAGCTGAACTCGCACGATTTTATTCTCACATGTCAGTCCCGACTTGGAAGGCGCTTTCAGAGAAATCTGTACGGGTTGCTGCACAGATGTCTTTACAAATCGCACCCCGAAGTCGCCAAAAGTAGTACAGAAACTACTTTTGAGAATCGGTGCGGCGCCGCAAAGTCGGCGTCGCACCGATTCAGACGGTGCCATTGCCGGCAATAGCCGCCGATGTGGCATGCGATTCGACATGTCAAATCACATGCCAAATCACTGCAATGTGAACCTAGGCTCAGTAATAGATTTTCAGTTTATTTATACAAGGCTTCATACTGCATAACATATAAATGTGCAGGAGCCAGGAACCAGGTCCCAGTATGATCATGTTCATGGAGCATGATTATAGGCTTTATGATTAACCACTTAAGGATCGAGCCTCTTTCTGAGGTTTGGTGTTTACAAGTTAAAAACATTTTTTTTGCTAGAAAATTACTTAGAACCCCCAAATATTATATATTTTTATTTTCTAACACCCTAGAGAATAAAATGGTGGCTCCAAATGCACTTTCAGTGCAATTTCAAGTGCACTTTGCACTTGTAGTTTGCACTTGTAGCGCAAAGTGGACTTGCCTTTCGTAAAAAAAAAAAAAACATTGTATATGATTATGCTTGGGTACAATTTGTAGTTATTAGGAATCATTCACACTGTGGTAAATGCAGTCATTCCACTCCAAAATATGGTAACTACTCTGACTATACTGGCCAAGTCTTTTTTTTTTTGTTTTGGATAGAATAGAAACAGTTAGACAAAAAAGTAAAGTAAAGTGAGTAAATGGCAAGCAATGTTTCTAGCAAGGACACAATAGCACAACCATTTTTCATTAGCAGGGTATGGAAAAGATAGAACCTTTTTTTTTTTTTTTAAAGCGCCCTTTCCAGACGAGCCTGCGCGCAGAAGCGAACGCATACGCGAGCAGCACCCGCATATAAAACGGTGTTCAAACCACACATGTGAGATATCCCCGTGATCGTTAGAGTGAGAGCAATAATTCTAGCCCTTGACCTCCTCTGTAACTCAAAACATGCAACCTGTAGAATTTTTTAAACATCGCCTATGGAGATTTTTATGGGTAAAAGTTTGTCGCCATTCCATGAGCGGGCGCAACTTTGAAGCGTGACATGTTGGGTATCAATTTACTCCGCGCAACATTACCTTTCACAATATAAAAAAAAAAGATGGGCTAACTTTACTGTTTTATTTTTTTATTCAAAAATGTTATTTCCAAAAGACCGCTGCGCAAATACGGTGTGACAAAAAGTATTGCAATCGCTATAGATCCGAGGAAGGGACATGCAAGGAAAATAAAAAACAGCATTTTAGCTTGCACATGATTGGGTGATAAAATCAGCAGAGCTTCCCGTCATTTCAGATCTATCCCTCAGATTTACAGCGACTGCACTTCCAAGTGCACTTTCAGTGCAATTTCAAGTGCACTTTGCAGTTGTAGTTTGCACTTGTAGTGCAAAGTGGATTTGCCTTTCGTAAATAACCCCCATTATATCATTGCTTATAAAGGTAATTAAATAATATAGCAATGGATTAGTTCTAAGTTGCTAAAATCAATATGTGATTTATAGTCATGAACTGTTTTTAGATTATTATTTTTTTGTTTAGTAGAGATGAACGATGACGAAAAGTCAGCGATCCCCCCTGAATGGTTAGAATTACTGCATTTAAGTGGTAGAGAAGGAATGGGAGAGTTTAATCCAACATCAGAAGATTTTCGGCACAGGGATGATCTGAACATTGGGGACTCCCTGAAAGAACCAGAGGAGGCACAGGGGAACATTAATGTTGCCTTGTCTGTTAAATGCGATGAGACTAAGATTGTGGCAGCCATCCAAAAAGACAATCTACAGGTGCGTAACTTTGACATAATTTGACTACTTTATGTATAAATACGGTTATTTAATTGAGGCGTTCTGCATTTAAAGGAATATTGTATGACACCAATGGTTTTTTTTTTTTCCTTTATTGACAAAAATGGGAGTATCTGCATTCAAATTCAGATTTTTGACCATCACGCAAATGGAGGGAAGTCACAGTGGCTGGGACAGCAATGGGCAGCAATGTGTGTTAAAAATGATCATTAAATAAAAAATAGAATACCTTCTTTTTAGGAATATTTTAGTTCTCTTTTAAATGTATACATAAGAAGATATTCCTACCGTTAAGGCAACATGAAATATTTTACAAGTTGTATAACCTTTGCTTTTCAGTTCAGTGAAACCATTCGTTTTAATATATCAGTCATCTTAGCCTGGGCAGAAGCTGATTGAAGTATGCTTAAGTGGAATAAGTGCACAGGAAGTCAGCTGACCATTTTCAGAAAATGCCAGCTGCTTGGCTCTCCATAGCCTTAGTACTTTTTGAGTCACTAACCTAAGAAAAGAAGGTAAACAGTGAAAGCAGATCTCCGGATCTGCCTACTTGTTGCAGGCCTGTGATTTGGAAAATAGTTAATACGTTGGATCAAACAGCCAGGACTAACATTTTCATATGGAGAGGTCAGGGCTAGATTCCTCTATATTTTACTTAGAGGTTTCTTATAAGTATAACTAAAGGCAACATTTTTTTTTTTTTTAGGTTTGAGCAGAGTGGAGAGGGACACTTGTCAATTTTTATTGCTGTCTGTGCCCCTGTTAAGGAGATTCACCCTCTCTATCTGTCCTGTTTACCATTATCATTGAAAGAAAAATGGGTTGTCCCCAGAAAAATAATAGAGGGAAAATCTGTCAGTATGGACACTAGTTCTGTTGACCTAGGGGTGCCCAAGGAATTTCCATAATTTGCAGGGATTTCATCTCACTTCCTGTTTGGCTAAGGGACAGGAAGTGAAGGGAAATCTCCGCAATGGGACACAGGTTCGTGAGAAATAATATGACGGGTTATAACCCTCCCTTACTCTTTCCAAACTGAAAAAAAAGTTTTTCCTATAGTTCTACTTTAAAGTGGAGTTCCGCGCCCCCCCCCCCCCCAGCAAAAAGTTAAAAGTCAGCATCTACACATACTGTAGCTTCTAATGACTTTTAATATTAGGACACTTATCTGTCCTGGAATCCAGTGATGCCAGCACCCCACCCAGTGTTTCCATCGGCTCTCTGGTGCTGCTGCCACCATTGCCTGTAAGGGAAACTGACAGTGAAGCCTTGCGCTTTCTGAATGGCCCGGCGGTGGGGGAAGGAGGAGGGGGCCGAAGTTGCAAGTGATCTCGCCGTGGCAAGATCTCTCGAAAGTGGGGATGGGTACTTGTCAAAAACAGGTACCCGCTCCCCCCTCCCCCCCCCCGAAAGGTGCCAAATGTGGCACCGGAGGGGGGGAGGAGGCAGATAAGCAGAGCTTCCACTTTTGGGTGGAATTTCACTTTAAACATTCTTATCGGGGACTGGATCCCCTGAAGTTGATTAAAGGCATTTATCCTGACTACCTCTCCCCCATGTGGTTGTTCTTTTACCATCTGGATAGGCTCCTTGCCCACTGTGCAGAAACAGCCAGGTTCCTGATTTTTAAAATGTACTAAATGAAAATAACATTGAATTCCATAATATGTATTTTAGGCCAAATCTTTAACACCGTTTTTTAAGTTAGGTGAATACATTTTCAAATCTCATCTGACTCTATTGAAAATAACTGTAATGCCGCGTACACACGACCGTTTTTCATGACGAGAAAAATGCAATTTTTTTAATTGGTCATTAAAAACGATCATGTGTAGGCTCCAGAGTATTTTTCTTGACGAGAAAAATGGGCATTAAAAATTGCTCTATTTTTTTCTCGTCGTTTTTCATGTCATCGTTTTTCTCGTCGTGAAAATGACGGGGAAAAAACGCGCATTCTCAGAAGCAAGTTATGAGACGGGAGCGCTCGTTCTGGTAAAACTAGCGTTCGTAATGGAGATAGCACATTCGTCATGCTGTAACGGACTGAAAAGCACGGAGACTGAAAAGCGCGAATCATCTCTCACCAAACTTTTACTAACACGCGGTAACACGAAATCAGCAAAAGCAGCCCAAAGGGTGGCGCCATCCGAATGGAACTTCCCCTTTATAGTGCTGTCGTACGTGTTATCGTACATGCTGTACGTCACCGCAGTTTGCTCGAGCATTTTTTTTCACGATAGTGTGTATGCAAGGCAGGCTTGAGAAGAATCACATCGAGAAAAACTTCATTTTTTTCCATGACATTAATAACGGTCGTGTGTACGCGGCAAAAGGGCTTTAATTGAAGAGCTTATGTTTGTATCATATTGGGTGTTGCATCTCTATACATGTCTAAAGCAATGCAAAACCTGATCAACTGCAGGTCACATGCAGCTATGAGTAAGCATCAAGTTATGATGTGAAACGCGTCAGCCATTAGCCCCTGCATGTACACTGTCTGTTTTGGTTTGCTTTTTGCACTTATGGATTCATTTCTGGATTTGACCTTTTAACATTTTGCAATAAACCGTTTTTACTGAGTGCGGCAGTCCAGGACCTCTTCCTTTTCCTGCAGGTCACATGCACCTGTCAATGAATTCTGAATAACTTCAGAAGCTCCTCAAAGCTCAAAGGAACGCCTTAACACAAGCCCAAAGCCTGTCAACAAAGGCCTTTTATTTAAAATAAGGATCTTTATCTTTTTTTTGTTAGCTTTGTGAACTGAACCTTTGTGTTAATATATATATTTCTTTATCGTACACCACGGGACACAGAGCTAGTCATTACATAATGGGTTAAGGGTCACCAGCGGTGATTGGACACTGGCACAACCAATGGAAGACAGTTCCCCTCCATATAACCCCTCCCATCAGGGAAGTACCTCAGTTTTTTCGCCAGTGTCGAAAGGTGTTGGACGCGTTAGGAGGTGCTAAAGGAAAGCTCTACCAAAGAGACCCTCTGGGGGTAAAAGAGCTATGCTTTCGGATCCATCCAAGACGCCTACAAATGAGCTGAATCTGGATGGGATCCGGGCCTCATCCATGAGGCGTCGCCTGTAATGTCTCTCTTCGGAGGACTGGGCTCTAAGATCCAGCACTTTCGCTATTTCGCTATAAAGTCCTGGTAAGAGTCTTGTACAAGGCCCAGGGGAGAGGTATCCTTTAAATAGGAACCCATATCCCTGAAGGTTGGCACACATAGCCCACCGTGAAGGGTGAAGTTTGGTATCTGTCTGAAATCTTTCAGCAGAAAAACCTGCGGCGTGGATAAGGTGAGATTAGAAGGTCCATAACTAGGTTGGGACCTTTTTCAAAAAGTGGATGTCTTCTTTTTTTCCACCACTGGGGGGAGTAAAGAGCTGAATATACTCACCTCACTCTGTTCAGTGTCGGCTTCGGCGAAGTACACTGCTCGTCACCTCCGCTGCTGAGCTTGCTGGGGCACCCCGATCCTCCTTTCGGTGGCCGACCAGACACCTGCAGATGCAGGTAAGTGGGAACAAGGGCTGATGAGAGTCCTCTCTCACTATGGCCACCGCCATAGCGCTAAGGGCCGCGCGTGCGCGGGAGCGCGCTTTATCGGAGGGGGGGGCGAAGGCGTGCGCGGGCACGTGGCGCGCGCAGGCACAGAAACGGCGCCAAATTTAAAAGACTGTCAGTGTGAGAAGCACTGCAGCAGCAAGCAAGCTCGTTAGTTCTCTTATTCCTGGCAGAGAAACACAGCAGCTATACAGGGACGTAAGACTCCATGTGGTTGGATTGGGTACTTCCTAGAAGACATCCATGTTATGCATAGTTATGTGTTAAAAGTTGCATACTTAATGTATTTGCTAAACTAAACACGGTAGTATATGCATTTAGGTACCTTGTATTTTGTCTAAACAGTAAGCCTTCCAGGGGAAGTAATACGGACAAAAAGAGATAAGAAAGCACCACCGCCTGAGAGGAGGCTCTAACTGTGCTGACTCGGTACCTTTCTCTCCTGTGTTGCTAAATGCACCTGTTCAGGATGAGCCATTACCTCTGTCAGGTATGGCGGCTTCCCCAGTGAAGCCTGGGCCTGTATATGTCACTGAGGACACTTTATCAGCTGCCCTAAACAATCTGGAGGAAAAAATTGCTACCTTAATCGCTAAGTCCTCTAAAAAGGGACAATAAGCGAAGCAGGTCTCTTCCAGTATTGGACCTCCCTTCAGAAGTACCTGAGGGAGGAGGAGGAGGAGGCTACATCAGCAGAGGATGAGGAGCCAGATTTTAAGGTCAGAAATCCAGGACAATTGGGTAGTATCCACAATATCCTCAGGGTACAAACTGGAATTTCGAGAGATCCCATCTTCTCAATTCCGAGGTTCAAGACTCTCCAAGGATCCACAAAAAAGAGAATCCTTCTTCAAAGGTTTGAATCACTTAATGGCTCAAGGGGTAGTTACAGACGTACCCCAAAAAGAGCGAGGTTCAGGTTTTTACTCAAACCTCTTTGTGATTCCAAAGCCAAATGGAGATGTCAGACCCATCCTGGATCTAAAATCCCTAAATCGGTTCCTGAACGATCGCCATTTTCGAATGGAAACGATCCGATCCGTGGCCGCCACTTTAAAGGGCGGAAAATTCATGGCGCCCATAGATATCAAGGACGCACATTTACACATACCCATCCTCCCCGCTCACCAAAGATTCCTAAGGTTTGCGGTAGAAGATCGCCACTTTCAATTTGTGGCTCTGCCGTTTGGTGTAGCCACCGCGCCCATAGTATTCACAAAGGTGCTAGCTCCTCTGTTAGCAAACCTAAGAACACGGGGCATTGCGGTAACAGCCTATCTGGACGATCTACTAGTAATAGATCAGTCAAAGGACGGATTGGGTCACGCTGTACACACTACAGTAGGATACCTGGAGCATTTAGGATGGATTATAAATTTACAAAAATCCTCTCTCCAGGCCCAAAGAAGGATAGGGTACCTGGGCATGATCATAGATACAGCCCAAAACGGGGTATACCTGCCAGAACCGAAGATACAGTCTCTGAAAGACCTGATCCACAAGGTCAAAGCAAACGAGAGGCCGTCTATTCGCCTTTGCATGAGACTATTGGGAAAGATGGTAGCCTCCTTCGAGGCGGTCCCTTACGCCCAGTTTCATTCGAGACTACTTCAAGGCAATATTTTAACTTCCTGGAACAGGAAGAGCCAAGCTCTGGATATACCCATGCGCCTGTCCTCACAAGTACGCCACAGCTTCGATTGGTGGCTAGAAGCCAGGAATTTACGGAAGGGAAAGTCCTTCCTCCCAGTGGCCTGGAAGGTGGTATCTAGGGATGCCAGCCTATCGGACTGGGGTGCAGTATTCGAGGAGGCTTCTACCCAGGGAACCTGGGCCAAGACTCAGGGGATCCTGCCCATCAATGTGCTAGAGATCCGGGCGGTATATCTAGCCCTCAAAACCTGGACATACAGGTTACAGGGCTACCCAGTTCGGGTTCAATCCGACAATGCTACTGCAGTAGCTTACATCAATCACCAAGGAGGCACCCGCAGTCGGGCAGCCCAAAGAGAGGTGAACCGGATCCTGGCATGGGCAGAAGAGCATGTACCTTGCCTTTCTGCAATCTTCATTCCAGGGATGGAAAATTGGCAAGCAGACTACCTGAGTCGTCAGCAGCTGCTACCAGGGAGTGGTCTCTTCACCCCGAGATCTTTCAGGCCATATGTCTGAGATGGGGAAACCCAGATGTAGACCTGCTAGCTGCCAGGTTCAACAAGAAATTGGACAACTTTGTGTCCAGAACGAGAGATCCTCTAGCCTACGGGACAGACGCTCTAATAATACAGACGCTCTAATAACTCCATGGAATCAGTTCTCACTGATCTAGGCATTCCCTCCGATCCCTCTTCTACAAAGACTGCTTCGCAGGATCAAGGAGGAGGGAATACCAGTAATCCTAGTGGCCCCAAACTGGCCCAGGAGGCCTTGGTATGCCGAGATTGTAAAAACGGCGATAGGAAGGCCCTGGAAGTTTCCACTCCGACACGACCTGCTGTCACAGGGTCCAGTATTCCACCCTTCCTTACAAAGGCTAAAGTTGACGGCCTGGCTGCTGAGACCCACATTTTTTAAAAAGAGAGGGGTCTCTGGTCCGGCTCTTTCTACGCTCATTAATGCTAGAAAGCCAGCCTCCAGACTCATCTATCAGAGAGTCTGGAGAGCATACGTTTCCTGGTGTGAATCCAGATGTTGGAATCCTCAGAAGTATGAAATAAGTAGGATTCTTGCTTTTTGCCAGTTAGGAGTGGATATGAATTTAGCCCTTAGCACCATCAAAGGGCAAATATCGTCTCTATCAGTCTTCTTTCAGAGACCATTGGCATCTCACTCCCTAGTTCGGACATTCATTAAGGGGGTACTGAGGATAAATCCTCCAGTTAGGACTCCCTTGTGTCCATGGGATTTGAATTTGGTATTGTCAGTGTTGCAAAAGCAACCTTTTGAACCTATTCGCCATATTCCTTTAATTATATTAAGTAGGAAGTTGGCCTTTCTGATTGCTATAGCTTCTGCTAGGAGAGTATCAGAGCTAGCAGCTCTTTCTTGTAAAGAGCCTTATCTAATTTGTCACAAGGACAAAATCGTACTACGACCCCATCCGGCTTTTCTACCTAAGGTGGTGTCGGCTTTTCACTTGAATCAAGACATTGTTCTGCCTTCCTTTTTTCCAAACCCGCGGACGGCGGGGGAAAAATTATTACACTCTCTAGATCCAGTGAGAGCGGTAAAGGTGTATCTGCAAGCAACCGCTCAGATACGTAAAACAGATGTTTTGTTTATTTTACCAGATGGGCCCAAGAAGGGCCAAGCGGTATCAAAATCCACCATTTCCAGGTGGATTAGACAAGTAATTATTCAAGCTTATGGTTTAAAAAACAGGACTCCTCCTTTTCCTGTTAAGGCGCACTCTACCAGGGCGATAGGTGCTTCATGGGCAGTGCACCACCAGGCTTCGATGGCTCAGATCTGTAAAGCTGCAACTTGGTCTTCAGTCCATACATTTTCCAAATTCTATCAAATAGATGTGAAAGGACATGAGGATTCCGCCTTTGGGCGAAGTGTGCTGCAGGCAGCAGTATAGGGCTTCTGGTCCGCAAGCGGCCTGTTTTGATCTGTGTCTCCCCCCCTTCATATGAGCATTGCTCTGGGACGTCCCATTATGTAATGACTAGCTCTGTGTCCCGTGGTGTACGATAAAGAAAATAGGATTTTTATAACAGCTTACCTGTAAAATCCTTTTCTTGGAGTACACCACGGGACACAGAGGTCCCCCCCTTCTTATGGGAACCTTACTGCTTTGCTACAAAACTGAGGTACTTCCCTGATGGGAGGGGTTATATGGAGGGGAACTGTCTTCCATTGGTTGTGCCAGTGTCCAATCACCGCTGGTGACCCTTAACCCATTATGTAATGACTAGCTCTGTGTCCCGTGGTGTACTCCAAGAAAAGGATTTTACAGGTAAGCTGTTATAAAAATCCTATTTTTTTTTTACCAAAATAACGCAAAATTGAAGTGCTTGATATCAGTATTGGCTGGCTAAAAAATCCATAAAATGTGTCTTAGTGCCTTTGGACTTAAAATCTGTTTATTTAGTTTAATTGATAATGCGTTCTGCTTCTAATCGTGGTTTTTGGCCTTAGCTGTTGACTTGTTGCATCCTTTTTAAGGCCAATGGATACATAGGGACCGAGCTTTCTCTACTCGATCCAGTATGCAGAGCACAGGAAAATGACACTCATTTTATCTTAGAATCTTCCCTGGAGGGATGTGGAACACAGCACACCATTGATGGCACAAGTATTGTTTACTTTAATACTGTAAGTAGATTGATGGGTTGTTAGTTCTATCTGAGGCATTTTAATAGAAATATAGTATCAAATCTTTGATAGTAATTTACAAGGGAGTGTAGAATGGTATGCTTGTTTTGGTTTACCCAGATCTTCTTCCTTTCCTGGATTTAAACTTGTCCTCTTATCTTTTTTTACTTTATGTTGTATTGTATTTTAATTTCTATCCTGTTGTTTTTATCTTTCGTTTTTCCTGGCTGAAAACTTTTTTTACATATACATTACCCAGCATAAGCTCACGATCTTTAGAGTCCAACATCATCTTCCCAAATCATTGCCTAGAATGTAGCTAGAGCACACTTATTTCTATTTCCCACCAGTTCTGTTATGAGATCTCAGGACCATAAATGGTTGCTGATATCACTGAAAAATTGTGTTTTTAGTTGTAACTTATGGACTGTCACAAACAGTTTGTTGTGATGCAGATTTTGGGTAAATTATATTATAGCATCATGATACTTTTTATTTCTACACAAACTTTTTTGGAAAAATGTTCTACCAAAGAGTAGTTGAGAAAAAAAGAACTAAACTTCTAACACATTACTTGTGAATAAACCACAGCATTATTTAAACACAGTTTTGCGGTTTATTGTAGGATGGGATGGAAGGGACAAATATAGTTTTAGGAAGTCACTGCAATCAGTTTTTTGTATACCCACTGCCCTTGTAAAGCCATTACTTCTCAAATATGTGCACAAACATGGCCTGATGAAACACCCTTGGGTCCTTTCACACTTATAAATTGTTCCTGCGTTTTTACCTTGCAAAAAAAAAAAAAATGCAAGAAAAATGTTTCCCTTTAAATTCTATGCACTCTTCACACCACTGCGTTACAGGTGCAGTGCATTTTTAAAAGTCCGGCATGCTGCATCCCGCACCAAAAATGCACCTTCCCATTGAAATTCAATAGAAATCGCTGTAAAAATGCACTGCAATTTGCGTCTTTGAGTCACATGTCCATTTTTTACAGGTGCGGGCAACCCAAAAACACCCCAGAAATGCACAGGTGTTTTTCTTTTTACCCTAGGTTCACATCTCTGCGTGTTTGCGGGCCACAATTGCACGGGCATGGCATTCATTTCAATGGGCTGCCGTGCCTGCGTAAAAAAAAAAAGAAGGTGCATGCACCTTTTCAAAAACGCAACCACAGGGAAATTGCATGATCTTTTTGACTATGCGATTTCCCCGCGGTTCCCACACTTTTTACATGCGTGGGTGTACCATTCAAAATAAATGGCAGCGCCGCAAGTTTACGCAGAGCAGTGTGTTTTCACACCGGGTGGTTGCGGGTTTCACTATGATTCTCGCACCCGCAGTCACGTGCCGAAGTGTGAACCTAGGGTAAGGCCGGATTCACATCTGTACAATGTGGTAATGCTTAGTAAAATGTTACTGCAATGCACAGTAACACACAATATACAATACTGTGACATGCTATTCATTTTGAATAGAGATCCAAAGCACTGCAACACATATGCAGTTCAACCCTGGTTCACATTGATGCTGCTTTCAAAATCGCGCTACTTCAAGTGGATTTCAAAGTAGCAGGGTCAGCGTGATTTCAGATAGACATCTGTGTGGCTTCATGCACAGATGTCTATTGAATTCACACCTGAGATTGGCAAAAGTAGTGCAGGAACTACTTTTGCAAACTGGCACGGCGCTGCAAAATTGGTGTCGCACCGTTTGGAACAGTGCCATTGCCTCCAATAGGCTGCGACTTGTGAACCTAGGCTGAATGCAACACAAGGCACATATGTGAGCCCTCAGTGCATTGTGGTGTGTAATGTTGAAAAAAGGTGCAAGTCCATTAAAATCTAGGATGCTTTGCAACAACCCATGTTAACATGCAACATAAGGTATACTTACGTGCATGTGGTAAAGCTCAGAGTTAAATCAGTTTAAATTTGGAGTGACCACAAATTGCAAACATTTGAAAGGGTAGGGTATAATGGCAAGCAATTCAGAATACCACCTGCCCCAAAGTTTACCAAAGTTTACTCCCAATAATCTAATAAATTAGGATTGCTACATCATAATAAAGTGATGGCTCAACAATCCCAAATTTCAGTTTTTACATTGTTCTGGTGCATAAAATGCTATGGCTGCTAGTATAGAATTTTGGTTCAGAAACAAAACATTTTGGGGTTTATTTACTAAAGCTGGAGAGTGCAGGTTAGAAGCTGATTTGCTACCACGCACAGCTGCGCCAGATTTTGAGTGCACTGGTTTTAGAAAATCTACTCTTTTGGCACAAAATTCTGTCTTAGCCCTGGTTCACACTGGTGTGATTTGACATGTGAAATCGCATGTCAAATCGGCGATATTTGCCGCAAATTGCGGGCAATGGCACCGTCCTAATCGGTGCGACACCGCATCTGCGGTGCTGCACCGATTTCAAAAAGTAGTTTCTGTACTACTTTTTGCGATTTCAGAAACCTGCACAGATGTCCCTGTAATTGCGGCCGAAATCAGGACTGACAGGCAGGAGTGAAATCGTGCGAGTTCAGCTGAACTCGCACGGCTTCACTCCCGCAGCCCCAGTGTGAACCTGGGCTTATACTGTATGTCAAATAAAGGCCAGTGTCATGAAATCATCAGTAATGGAAAAATTGTTCTACCCCAGAAGTATGGAAGGAATTGTTAGGTAAATCAGGCACAGCATATGTGCTATGGTATATGTACACACTAATAATGACAGAAAGTAAAGAAGAATTTCAGGTATGGCTATTTAGTACATTGGACCAATGAATCTATGCATATACAGCACCATACTTGACCGATCCCCCTGGAAGCTTGCAATCACTGCAGTAGACACCAGTGCACCAGTGATCTCCACTTGCTTACAGGTCCCGTGCTCCGCCCTGCAGCGTTCTGTACGCGGGATGCTGACTGCTCGGCTAGAGCGCCATTCAGGGAATGCTTTGCATTTTCGGAATGAATGCAAAGCATTCTCTGATTGGACAAGGTGGAGAAGCAGGGTGGTGATGTCATGCAGCTTCAAGGGCGATTGGCCAGATATGGTATATGCATAGTTACATTAGTCCAAATGGGACCAATGTAACTATGTATAAAATTTGTACCTGGAATTCTTCTATAGCCTCATACACACGATCGGACTTCCATCTGACTTTTCCGTGGATTTTGATCCGAAGGGCGTTGGCCGTGAACTTGTTCTGCATACACTATACACGCGGCAGAACATTTTCAGCCAACATTCACCAAATCACGTGGTTTTTCAGCTCTTTACCGCCACCCTTTGGGCAACTTCTGCTATTGTTGTCTGATGTTTAGCATTGGTTCTGAGCATGCGTGTTTGTACTTTGGATTTTAGTCCGATGGACTTGTGTACACACGATCGGATGATCCTCCATCGGACATTTGTTGTCAAAGTTTGAGAGCATGCACAGTGAACATTTGTTCCTTTCAATTGCCGACAACAATTGTCCGATGGAGCATACAGACGGTTGGATCCGATAAAACATGTCCGTCAGACCGTTGTTGTCGAAAGCCTGATCGTGTGTATATAGGCCTTTAAAGTGACCTTTTAATTGGCTTTGTCCGTTTAGAAGGTGTTCAGTCACACACATATGTACAACCTGCAGGGGTGATGTCAACAGACACAGAAAAATCGCTAAAAGCTACATATGTCTCATGAGCCACGGATGGGACAACATCACTCAGCATTTAAAGCTTTATCACTTAGCTTAGTAAGATGTGGTTTTGTAATGAGTATCAACTAGGCCAAATTTTCTGTACTGCCCATTCATTGGTCTATAAAACAAATCTCCTGCAATTTCTATATTTGAGCCTGAAATAAAATCCAAATCCTTCTCTTGACATAAGTATTGTTCACACGATAGGGCAGCTTCCTCCCCAGAGCTCAATCCGAATGTATAAAAAACACATGTTCCTTTTCTCTTGCTGGCTTCATAGTTTCCACATGCTCCCAAACAATCTGTTTTTCCTATGACCTTGCCTGTTGGTCATTTAGGTGCTTTGTTTGTTTGTGTGGAGTTCCCTCAGTTTAAAATGAGTATGCTCAATGGAAAAGCAATCAGTAAAATGCAATCTTTTAGTCAGAAAAAAAATAAAAATTGTATGCTTTTATTTTTGTGAAAGCAGTCACACTGACAGCTTTTCCTGTGATGTTCCAGATTGTTATACAGCTATCACCACCCACTGAGGGAAGTGGCTGGCCTAGCGATTACGAGGATTTGGAATCTGGCGATAGCGGGTTTCCAGGAGACACAGAGGAAACTGAAATAGGTCTTCCATACTTGAAGCGTCCTGAAATTGTGGTGGTATGTGTTTTTCAGGAAGACACAAGGAGCCGACTTTCCCAAAAGCTATTTTAGCTGCTTCCCTTTTGAATGTTTTTTTTTTTTTTTTATTAGACCCATATCATTAGACATAGCTGCCACTCACAAGCCTGAGGTGAAAAATGTGAGCGGCCTGGCCGGCCAATATTTTACACATTTACTCTATAGTGCATTAAGGAAGCCAGGTGGTTCTTTGCGTTTCCAGGAGTGGTTACAAGGTCTAGGATGTGATCATTATGTTTCATGCTACTACTGTATTCTGAATACCTGCCAAGGTCCATGTCCCTCTTTTCTTCACCGTTTTTCTATTTTTTTTTATTTATTTTTTTATGCAAACAACATTAAAACAATAAAAACAGATTGTGCAATCAAGATCACATTAAACAAAACACAAAGCGAAAAAAAAAAAAACTTGTTTGCACTTGATTCAAAAAGGGCTCATTTACACTTGATTCAAAACATGGCTTCAAAACGTTTTTTTTTAAAGCTCTCTTAAAGTGGTTGTAAACACTTTAGGGGGAAAAAAATAAAAAAACTAACACCTGAAAGACAAAAGACTAACACCGGAGCCGCGTTACGCGGAAGTAACCTCCGGGAGTGATGTCGGTGGCCGGTGCTGTGTACGGGCACCGCAGCGAGGGCTTCGATCTCAGGTGAGTATTACACATACTCGCTCATTATGTAATACTCACCTGAGATCGAATGCCCTCGCTATGCAAACTCTCTTATTATGTAATACTCACCTGAGATCGAAGCCCTCGCTGCGGTGCCCGTACACAGCACCGGCCACCGACATACTCGCTCATTATGCAATACTCACCTGAGATCGAAGCCCTCGCTGCGGTGCCCGTACACAGCACCGGCCACCGTAATACTCACCTGAGATCGAAGCCCTCGCTGTGGTGCTGTGGTGCCCGTACACAGCACCGGCCACCGACATCACTCCCGGGGGTTACTGCCGCATATCGCGGCTCCGGCGCTGTGATTGGCCGGAGCCGCGATGACGCCACTCCCGCGCGCGGGAGACGTCGGTAACGGCACGGTCTAACTGAAGCAACAGCATGACATGCCATTGCTTCAGTGCACATGTGCCGATGACTTCAGGACATGCAGACACAGTGGATATCTCCTAAACCATGCAGGTTTAGGAGATATCCAGGGTAGCGACAGGTAAGCCTTAATATAGGCTTACCTGTAGCAAAAAGTGTGTTGTAAGGGTTTACAACCACTTTAACGTCAGTCAAAGCTCCTGTCACTAAATAAAATAGTTAGCTTACAGTCCTGTTTACACCTTGCGTTCGCTTTGCTTCGGCTTCGCTTCAAAAATTATACCTATGGTGTTTTAATGGTGCTTTAAAGCGTCTTTAAAGCCTCCATATATGTCTATGGCAAAGCTCACTTGAAGCACCTGCAGCCTTTGAGAGGCTTTTATTCAGCTTTAGCTTTGTTTTGTTTTGGAGAAAATGGAGGTATGAGATATCAACACACACACAGGGCATCTGCCAAGCTTCAACAACGCTTAAAAAGAGCATCACAAAGCATCACTGAAGGTTCACCTAAGCATCACTGAAGCTTCATTGAAGCACCACCGAAGCATCAAAAACACATCATAAAAGCATGTTGAAGCTGTAGGCGCTTTAATATCTGTTGAAGCTGAAGCAAGTGTAAATGAGCCCTAAGAGACAGATAACAGTGTATGTGCATCAGAATATCAGAAATGTATGTCTGTGAATAGCAGCATCAATCTGAGTGAGCACATAGTATATTGCTATTTGTTGCAGTGATTAAGGTGTTCTAATTGGTCTATGATCATTTTTATCTATTATCTAATAACTATAAAAAAGAGGATATTAAACTGTTGCCATTACTGATGGAAAATTCTCTCTCCATCATAGGTATGCAGCCTGTTGCATTAGGGTGTGCACCCCAAAGCTCAAACACACCTGCCTTTCTTTGCAGTCTCAGCTGCATGGGGCAGTAAATGAACAGGAAGTGCTCTGTGCTGATCGGCTTCCTGTTCATTCACAAACTGAAGCATAGTAAACACACTATGCTTCAGTTATGAATGAACACAATTAGTGAGTGTGTTCATGTAGAAAAGGAAGGCGCTGGTAAATTATATGTTTACTACCCCCATCCCCCGCTCCCCATCCTGAAACATCCCCTGCAGCAGCTGGGAGGAGAGGAGGGAAGCAGTAGGGGAAATCAGCATGGCACGTAGTGATTAGTGTGTGCCCAGGCACAACTGGCACACCCCCTGCGCACACGCCTGTGCTCTCTATAGTGATTTTGTGGTGCCATGTGAAAATAATCTTTTATGCAAAAGCAATATTTAATTGGTGTTTTTAAAAAGGGTTGTCTACATTAGCTTTTTTTTTTTAAACGTTGGCTTCTGTTTTGGCATAAAGGGATGTTACTTGTAAATGCTGTGTACTAGAAGAAAATAGTATGCCACTGAAATGAAAAATACAGATTTATTCAGTATATATTGGGAAATACCCACTTTTCAATGTATGTAATTGTTTATTTGGGATTTGCTGTGTTCCACTCTCCATTCTTTAAGGGACAGACCAAAAATGAGTGTCATTTTCAGTACTAAATTCTAATGCGTGATATACAAAAAATAAGCAATTTAAAGCAAATTTGTTTTCCATTTATATGCGATGTATGAAAATGAGTAGAATATATGGGTGAATATACAACACAGCACTGCAAATCTATAGGAGCAGCAAGTGATGTATGTATTAAACAACCTTTATTGGGATATCTTGGCACCGTTTACAGTTTCTCCTACTCTGGCAGCTTCTCCACATCCCTTAGTTCTTAAGAAAGGTTCTCTATGACCTGAAATGATCATTCTGCCAGTACAGAAAAATGCCTGTGCCTGTGGTAGATACCATGATTAACTAAGTAATTCCAAGTCTATAGAGATTTACGCTACTAAGTATCCAATTGAGGGCAATTTTGCAATCCAGAAATGAATAACTAATCTGGAACCTGTCGTATCTGTGCTAAAATAAAAAAAATAGAAAATTCTAATTTTCGACTTCTAGTAACTAATATTATTTTCTTGTCTTTTTTAGTTTAACTGTACAATGCCGCAGGATACTGGGTCTCCCTTTGATCTCATCTTTGCTCATCCAGACGCAGCAATAAACAATGTTACATTTAACATGGAGCTCTATAAAACAGATCTGTTCCTTACACCGTCTCAGAACTATTTCTCAGTGACTGAAAACGGACAGGTTTATGTGGAGGTAAGCTGTTAGCGTTATGGGAATCCCAGAAAGCTAGTAATGCAGAGGTACAGACACTTTTATTGGATGTGTCACTTTAAAAAATGTTTGTATTTTTATACAAAATTGTTAATGACTAAAATTATGTTTATTAAAATAATAATGGGGACATACACAAGTGCCTTTAATGTTGTTATATGTGTCCATCTTTTGGTTACTAACCAACCATTTCCATAGATATCATTAGAAATAGGAAAGACTTAAATATTCTGATTTTGAGTACTATGACGGCAATACATTACAGAGTAAATGTCGATGCTCAAATGTGGTTGCACAAGTAGGTATTGAGATATTCATCATAATAAAGAAAAGTACAAATGTAAGGAGTGTACATAAACAGAATGGGAAGCCTAGCAACATTCCAGAAAAAAACTTTTTGATGTGCAGCAATTAGTTTTTATTAGATAAAATAACAAGTGACCAACCCATCTCACATTCATTTATAATGCTAAATTCATGATTTTGCCCATTTTAAAGTATTATCTGCAGTTTTTGGGGACAGGGTGGTATAGAACGGGCTGCTTTGAGTATTCTGCTGAGGTCAGTGGTTTATTTATATATACAGTATATATATATATATATATACGAACACACAGTATATGTAGCCAAACTTTTTTAGTTTGGATAAAAAGGGTAAGGGTTAAAAGCCTTATCAGTCTATTTTTTTGATTGGGGCTTCCTGTCTTGAAGGCACATCAGGAAATAAAGGGAGTCCCCTAAAATTAAAGGGAATTCCTTTCTTTGACCGTTGATGTTTTGAGCTAGCGACCACGCTCTTTGTAAATATTAGGTGGTTCCGTGGATGGGTGGTGTTTAACTCCCTTTTGGAGGTATGTGCTGCTACCCTACTGGTATGACTGAGTTGTCACTTCAGTGGGTAAGATATTTGGATAGGGATAGAGGAGCGCAAAATGTCTGCCACTCTTGATGGAAGTATTACAATCTTTATTATTACTCGACAATCGCTCTCACAAGAGACCCAGGTACCACCGTGGAGCCCATCCTTCTCCGTCTGCATCTACTAGCAGCCCGAAGAACGGGGAGGCTTATCCCCCAAAACACATTGGCTCGATCTGCACACTTGTTATTTTCAATGAAAGATTGTAATCCTTCCATCAAGTGTGTCATCACTCCAGACACCGGGCGCTTCTCTCTCCCTGTCCAAACATCTCTGATCATTGTTACTGGATGGGTGGTTTACCCTCAACTCTTGTTCGGGTGACAGCTGTAACATCTTGTATTTCCCTTTATTTTCTGTCTAGCTTGCTGTAGTCACCAAGAAAAATAGGGGATGACTCTCTCCCCTCTCTAGCCAAAATGAAAAAATTGATTTTGCCTTTTATCTATCCTTTTAACAGAGGATGTAAAACACTGATCTTTACTGCCAATTACCCTTCAACAGCAACATCAATTTAAAAAGGAAAACTACTACACATTTTCATAGTGTCCTACAACACTGTGATCCAGCTTTACATGCAGGATTGCTTCAAAGCCCAACTGAAATTTGTTCATAAACGTATTTGTCTAAGCTAGGTGTGCAGCAAAATGGTAACTGTCTAACTATTTTAATGTTAGTAGGACGTAGAGCTTTATACTTAGCAGGAAGCATTAGCATGCTGGTTGTAGAGCTATACATTTGGCTAAGCAGGGGCGGGGAAAGTCATATATGTTATATACACTTGCTGAATATCTTGGCTGATAAATGGCGTTATCTTTCGGATTGAGATGTTAGAGAGTTAAACTATCTGCCAATTTCTTATATCTCTCGGGGACTGTTGGTAAAATATCTGCACCTGGGTTTGTGGGATTGTACACCTCCAATGGCCATCCCCTACTGGATGTTTAACAATTATTTTTATCTTAGGCTTCATTCACACTTGTGTGGTTTGGTATGCGACTTTGAACATCAAACTCACATGACAAGTT
Source organism: Rana muscosa (assembly GCA_029206835.1). Taxonomy (NCBI): domain Eukaryota; kingdom Metazoa; phylum Chordata; class Amphibia; order Anura; family Ranidae; genus Rana; species Rana muscosa. Next base: position 143,413,355 of record CM055120.1, on the reverse strand, counting down.
AAAGCCCATTCTTTTCAATGGCACCTGTTGAAATCGGTGCGACTTAAAGTTGCGATTTTAAAAAGGTGCCCGCACTACTTTGGTGCAACTTTTGATCTGACTGAGATTCGTTAAACGTAAAGTCAGATCAAAGTCACACCGAAAGTCACACTGAAAGCAGGCAGATGTGAGAACACCCCAAACTTCTAGGTGGACAGTTATTATGGTAGGGAGATTTTTCAAATTATCTGAGACATTAACAGACTCCGCCAACCTGCCTCCAAAAAAAATGAAAATATCACATTTGAGAGGACTGACCCTTTTACAGTTAATTAGTGATGTGTTTTAACATACTGTTTTTTATAAACAATTTGCATCTCAAAATAATTACATCCTAACACAGTTTCTAACAGAAGGGTAATCACGTGCATTTCTTGTAAGTGCCTCTGCATAAAAATATGAATATATTAGAAGAAAAACAAAAGCAATTTTGTTGAGCGTGATCCCGGGAAGAATAAAAATTCTAGTGTTTTTTTAAGTACAATTATTATATTGCCAGAGATTCCACTGTTGAATCTTTATTTAAAATAAACAATATAAATGCCCTAACATTTTACTTCTTTACATTTTTAAGGTCTCCTTAACCAAGGCAGAAAAAGATCTGAGCTTCATGATCCAGACTTGTTTTGTTTCTACTTCCTCCAATTCTGATTTGCTAAGCGATTATACAATCATAGAGAACATCTGTCCCAAAGATGATTCTGTCAAGTTCTACAATGTAAAGAAACTAAACTACCCAAAATCACAAGAGCAAACAGAAAAGAAACGGTTCAGCTTTATGTTTAAGTCTATGTTTAACACTTCTCTGCTCTTCCTGCATTGTGAGTTGACCTTATGCACAAATAAAGACGGAGAGATGGATAACCTACCCAAGGTGAGATTTTGGATCTTTTATGCAATTTGTTTTTGGAGGTATTTAAATAGAACAAGCCACTTTTTTTTTTTATGGATCCACTCCAAGGTCAATGAGTGATTAGTAGAAAAAACTGACAGTGCAGCCAATTTCCTACACTCTGCAGTCAGGCTCAAAGATAAATTTGCTTTTAGGTCTTTTAGGAACTATTTAAATAGGTAGCTTTCACTCCTGCTTTTGAACCAAAGTAGACAGCATTTAAATGTCTAACAAGACGCTTAAAGGTCATTAACAACACCGAAAATTCATAAAATTATCATTTTTACAATATGTCAGTGATAATGTCTTGTGTGATAATTTGTGTGGCTTGTGAGTCTGAGGATATCGTTCCTTTGTTTTTCCTGTGAAGCACCTTCTATGCTGTCTACCTACCATTGGTGGAAGCTACATCCTTTTATTTAATTTCCCATGGGACTGAGTTCATATAGCACTTGGCCCTGTTCGGTGGTCGTTGCAGATTAAAGGTATATCTACTGTATGTTAATATTGGCTAAATCTCCATCCTAGTCTGATGCCAAATTTATGGGTATTCCTCTGGTGGGTGGTACAATCAGAACCCCACCCTCTCTAAGCTCAATGCTTACTATTATAATTGAACAAGCAGTGCTGTAGGGGCTGTGTGATAGAACTGCCAGCTGCTAGTAAACATACAGGGCACCGGCAGCTCTATCACCATGACAGCGCTGCTTGTTCATTCATAAGAGTAAAAGATCATTCAGCTCTGCCAGGGCTGTGTATGTTTACAAGCTGCCGCAGTAAAATCACACAGCCCCACAGTGGTGGATGATTCTTTATTATTGTGAATAAACAGGCAGCACCCAGAGAAGCATCCGGCACTCCCCCACGCTCCAGCTGTGGACTGTTACTCAGCGTCCTCGCCTCCAAAGCAGGGCTGTAGACCCTGCATTGGACTTGATGACAGAGGACCTGCGACTGCTGGACAATTGGTTACAAGAGGCTGCAGGGATTGGTCTTGCAGTGCAGAGGGAGCCTACGGGGATTAGGTAAATTAAACTGTTTTTATTAATCTCCTAGACCTAAAGAAGCATTAAATCCATGCAGTGTGGGGACAGCCCCAAGGCAAGGGAGCATTTTTAATTTTCCTGGAGTTTAGCTTTAAAGTATATCTAAGTGAAAACTCAAATTATTTGGTATGTTGCAGCTTTACCAGTCCATAGATGTCGTGGCTGCATTGGTTTTATTTTTATATATATATATATATATATTTTTAAGTACAGAAAAATACCCGTTGACCCTCCGAGAAATCCAGATGTTACAGTATACGTCATCCCAGCTATGGAGATGAGAGTAAACATTGTTACTGTAGGATAGGAAGTGTGTTACTGTCAGAATCACCCAGTGAAAATAAGAAAAGTAGCCTAATAAAAAGGCGGAACTAATATATGCACCACATCCAAGGACTAGTACTCTGTATTATTAATTATTATTATTAATTTTGTTTTTAGGTTTAGATAAGCTCTGAGATTTTGCAAAATGTGTTTCTTTATTTTTTGGAGTAGGTGTTAGTGGTATTAGTGGTAATTGCACATCATAGCTGCTTGCCTCTTGACATGGCACTTAGCCTTAATTTTCATCGTAACCCTGGCTGTGAGAGTTCGTGGCATTCCTGAAATGAGAACAGACTGTGTGATAATAGTAAGAAAATCAGATTGCGTTTGAGGGCAGTGTGGAAAACCACAGCAATTCTGAATGCATTTATCTCAAGTGGAACGTTCATGCTACTAAACGAAGTATACACGCTGACAATTATGTGTCGGGTTACTTGTGTTCAGAGGTGTGTTTTGCTTCATTTCTTTAAGGAAGAGGGGTTAGGATTTAATACCATGCTTATTCTGTGCTTAAACTTGAGAGGGTGGTCATTTGTTCATGTGTGATCTAACTAGCCTAAGGTCAAGCTGTCTGCAGAGCTATCCATATTCTTTAAGATTGTATCAATAGAGAGGGTAAGGGTGGGAAGTTGGGAGCAGGAGACCTGTGCTGGCTTAAGCGAGGAAACCGTATCAGTCCAGACAGGGTTACAAATCAGTCCAAACACTTGTTCCGTCTGATGGAGGTCTGCCAATGGTCTGCCATTGAAAATGGATCAGATGATTATCATGTCCGTGGGTACCCTTTGTCTAAAGAATCTAAGGAAGCTTTTCTCAACCTTATCAACACAGAGGAACCCGTAAAATATCTTTCTAATCTCAGGGAACCCCTGCTAAAAAACACTCTATCCACAAAGTTATTAGTGTGATGGTCAGTGAGAAAAATGCCCCTTACAGATGTGGACATTGGGAAGAATGACCCCCTTAGAGATAGTTTAAAAGATCAATGGTTTCAGTGGGAACTTATCTAAGAGGCAGAATTTGCTCATTACTCAAGGAACCCCTAGCTACCTCTGGAGGAACCTTAGGGTTCCATGGAACCCTGGTTGAGAAACCCTGTTCTAACGGTTCCAGAACACAGGATATTACTAGGTAAATAATACACACACAATATCATTATATATCATTTTTTTTGTGGATATTCAAGGATTTCATCTCAACTTTATATTCTACCTGAAATATAATTGTAGCGCCCTTCCCAAATGGTTGGGACGCTATGTGTAAATTTAGGGGTATGTCTGAGCCATAGTTGGTCTCAGATCAGTTGATTATTCTAAAATTGCTTCTGCTCTAGGTGTGATACTTCTTGGCAGTATTGTTCCCTGTTCGCTTGTAGATGGCACTGCCACCACTGGCCCAGGTTGAACTACAGGGGTATCACAACACATTGGGTGTCCTTTCTTGGCAGCCATGCAGTGGGCGTGGTTAACCCGATGTGCATGCTGGGAGAGGGTACATAAGGGGCAGACGCTATAGATTTTGGTTCGTTTCTGAAGGCCCATTGAGTCTGGTCCTGTGTGCGCGCCTCGTGACCCGCATGGCACGGGGTGAGTGTGTGTTTTAGCCCCGAGCACCTTCAGCCCGAGGCTACATCACTACCTGGTAGGCCCCGCTCTGCTGGCTGGGGCCTATACCTTTGGAAGGGATCCCAGGCTACCCACCTATGGGAAGCCCGCTCTTAGGAAAGGAGGCCAGGGGAGGATCTGCCCCAGAGGAGACTGGCGACGGTACTGCTGTCTCGGGAGGAGGCCTGGAAACTCACCTAAGGAGGGATCCATTGCATTAAGCCCTGCAATACGCCAATCTGGCCTAAAGGTTCTCTCTCTATTGCTTGGCTGGGAGGTTCGGGACTTTGACAATCCTGTGGCAGAGGATTCCTGATCACATCCATAAATTTCTCAGATTAAATTGATCTGTGCATCATCCCGGCTGCTGGGACCAGTGAAAGGGACTATCCGGGTGAGCAATACCCACTCAGGCTTGAGTGGCGATGTTGTGTCTTTAGTGCTGCGTGCCTGAACCTTCCCCTGTTCTTCTCTCGTTTCCTACTTTCCTCTCAAGTTCCCTCAGCAAAGTAAATAAAGCCTTATTGTTGGGTTTTACATCTGTGTGGACATTGGTCTTTCTAGAGACACTTTTTATATCCTGACAACGGAAGCCTTGGAGGTAGTTTGCATGACCCGAAACAAAACCAGCAGCCTGATCTCAGAGAGGCAGGGTATCGCTACATAATGTACAGTTTATGTTACTGTCATGTTTATTGCCTACAACGCTACTCTCTATTTTCCTTACTACTTCAACAAAGCTGTCAGGTCGTTCCTGATGTAAATACTTATTACAGGTTAAATATTAAAGGCAAATCCCACCTTATACAAGCAATAAATACACATACAGTATATTTGCAGGAAAAAAAATGCATTTATTATAATTGTTTTTTTGCAAATCGGTAAACCAACAATGTGGATCACAAGTGCAATGCCAGGCTCCTGCAGGCTCTTCCTCCATCTCCGTGTCCGTACCGAGGTATAAAATTTAAGTTAAAGAGCTGGAGGAAGTGATAGCCGTGCTTGTGTTTCATTGAGAACTACAAGTCTGTATGCCACGGTGGTAGTTCATTCATTCACATATCTCTGAATGAATGATGAAGGTCCCATTTGCACCCTGTTACACCCTAAATAGGGGTGTAACATGTAACATGGTGCAAAAGGCGGAGTTAGTTCTTCATGTATGTGTTTAACCACTTAAGCCCCGGACCATTTGGTAGCTAAAGGACCAGAGGTGAATTCAGAATTTTGCACTGCGCTGCTTTAACTGTAAATTGTGCTGACATGCAATGTTGTACTGAAACTAAATTTGCATCCTTTTCTTCCCACAAATAGAGCTTTCTTTTAATGGTATTTGATTGCCTCTGCGATTTTTATTTTTTGCGATATAAACGGAAAAAGACCGAAAATTTTGAAAAAAAATGATATTTTCTACTTTTTGTTATAAGAAAAATCTAATAAACTCAATTGTAGTCATACATTCAGGCCAAAATGTATTCAGCCACATGTCTTTAGTAAAAAAAATGTCAATAAGCGTATATTTATTGGTTTGCGCAAAAGTTATAGCGTCTACAAACTAGGGTAAGTTTTCTGGAATTTACACAGCTTTAATTTATGACTGCCTATCTCATTTCTTGAGGTGCTAAAATGGCAGGGCAGTACAAAACCCCCCCCCAAATGACCCCATTTTGGAAAGTAGACACCCCAGGGAAATTGCTGAGAGGCATGTTGAGCCCATTGAATATTTTTTTTTTGTCCCAAGTGATTGAATAATGACAAAAAAAAAAAAATACAAAAAGTTGTGGAATTGCACCCCAAAATACATTCTGCTGCTTCTCCTGAGTACGGGGATACCACATGTGTGGGACTTTTTAGGAGCCTAGCCACGTACGGGACCCCGGAAACCAAGCACCGCCTTCAGGATTTCTAAGGGCGCAAATTTTTGATTTCACTCCTCACTACCTATCACAGTTTCGAAGGCCATAAAATGCCAAAATAGCACAAAACCCCCCCAAATGACCCCATTTTGGAAAGTAGACACCCCAAGCTATTTACTGAGAGGCATGATTAGTCCATGGAATATTTTATATTTTGCCACAAGTTGCGGGAATATGACAAACTTTATTTTTTTTGCACAAAGTTGTCACTAAATGATATATTGCTCACACATGCCATGGGCATATGTGAAATTACACCCCAAAATACATTCTGCTGCTTCTCCTGAGTATGGGGATACCACATGTGTGGGACTTTTTTGGAGCCTAGCCGCGTACGGGACCCCAAATCCAAGCACCGCCTTCAAGGTTTCTAAGGGCATAAATTTTTGATTTCACTCCTCACTACCTATCACTACCTATCACAGTTTTGAAGGCCATAAAATGCCAAGATGGCACAAAACCCCCCCAAATGACCCCATTTTGGAAAGTAGACACCCCAAGCTATTTGCTGAGAGGCATGTTGAGCCCATTGAATATTTTTTTTTTTTTGTCCCAAATGATTGAATAATGACAAAAAGAAGAAAAAATGTACAAAAAGTTGTCACTAAATGATATATTGCTCACACATGCCATGGTTATATGTGGAATTGCACCCCAAAATACATTCTGCTGCTTCTCCTGAGTACGGGGATACCACATGTGTGGGACTTTTTGGGAGCCTAGCCGGGTACGGGGCCCCAAAAACCAAGCACCGCCTTCAGGCTTTCTAAGGGCGTAAATTTTTGATTTCACTCCTCACTACCTATCACAGTTTCGAAGGCTATAAAATGCCAAAATAGCACAAAATCCCCCCAAATGACCCCATTTTGGAAAGTAGACACCCCAAGCTATTTACTGAGAGGCATGTTCAGTCCATGGAATATTTTATATTTTGCCACAAGTTGCGGGAATATGACAAACTTTGTTTTTTTTGCACAAAGTTGTCACTAAATGATATATTGCTCACACATGCCATGGGCATATGTGAAATTACACCCCAAAATACATTCTGCTGCTTCTCCTGAGTATGGGGATACCACATGTGTGGGACTTTTTGGGAGCCTAGCTGCGTACGGGACCCCAAAAACCAAGCACAGCCTTCAAGGTTTCTAAGGGCGTAAATTTTTGATTTCACTCCTCACTACCTATCACAGTTTTGAAGGCCATAAAATGCCAAGATGGCACAAAACCCCCCAAAATGACCCCATTTTGGAAAGTAGACACCCCAAGGAAATTGCTGAGAGGCATGTTGAGCCCATTGAATATTTTTTTTTTGTCCCAAGTGATTGAATAATGACAAAAAGAAAAAAAAATGTACAAAAAGTTGTCACTAAATGATATATTGCTCAAACATGCCATGGTTATATGCGGAATTGCACCCCAAAATACATTTGATTGCTTCTCCTGAGTACGGGGATACCACATGTGTGGGACTTTTTGAGAGCCTAGCCGCGTACGGGCCCCCGAAAACCAAGCACCGCCTTCAGGATTTCTAAGGGCACAAATTTTTGATTTCACTCCTCACTACCTATCACAGTTTTGAAGGCCATAAAATGCCAAGATAGCCCAAACCCCCCACAAATGACCCCATTTTAGAAAGTAGACACCCCAAGCTATTTGCCGAGAGGCATGGTGAGTATTTTACAGCTCTCATTTGTTTTTGAAAATGAAGAAAGACATTTTTTTTTTTTTTTTCTTTTTTCAATTTTTAAAACTTTGTGACAAAAAGCGAGATCTGCAAAATACTCAACATACCTCTCAGCAAATAGCTTGGGGTGTCTACTTTCCAAAATGGGGTCATTTGGGGGGGTTTGTGCCATCTGGGCATTCCATGGCCTCCGAAACTGTGATAGGCAGTGAGGAGTGAAATCAAAAATTTACACCCATAGAAATCCTGAAGGCGGTGCTTGGTTTTCGGGGTCCTGTACGCGGCTAGGCTCCCAAAATGTCTCACACATGTGGTATCCCCGTACTCAGGAGAAGCAACAGAATGTATTTTGGGGTGCAATTCCACATATAACCATGGCATGTTTGAGCAATATATAATTTAGTGACAACTTTTTGTAATTTTTTTTGTCATTCAATCACTTGGGACAAAAAAAAAAAATATTCAATGGGCTCAACATGCCTCTCAGCAAATAGCTTGAGGTGTCTACTTTACAAAATGGGGTCATTTGGGGGGGTTTTGAACTGTCCTGGCATTTTATGCACAACATTAGGAAGCTTATGTCACACATCATCCACTCTTCTAACCACTTGAAGACAAAGCCCTTTCTGACACTTTTTGTTTACATGAAAACATTTTTTTTTTTGCAAGAAAATTATGTTGAACCCCCAAACATTATATATATTTTTAAAGCAAAGGCCCTACAGATTAAAATAGTGGGTGTTGCATTTTTTTTTTCCACACAGTATTTGCGCAGCGATTTTTCAAACGCATTTTTGGGGGGAAAAACACACTTTTTTTATTTTTAATGCACTAAAAAACACTATATTGCCCAAATGTTTGATGAAATAAAAAAGATGATCTTAGGCCGAGTACATGGATACCAAACACGACATGCTTTAAAATTGCGCACAAACGCGCAGCGGCGAGAAACTACATTCATTTTTAAAAGCATTTAAAAGCCTTTACAGGTTACCACGTTAGATTTACAGAGGAGGTCTACTGCTAAAATTACTGCCCTCGATCTGACCTTCGCGGTGATACCTCACATGCATGATGCAATTGCTGTTTACATATGACGCTAGACCGACGCTTGCGTTCGCCTTTGCGCAAGAGCAGGGGAGGACAGCGGTGCTTTTTTTTTTTTTTTTTTATTTATTTTGCTTTTTTATTTTATTTTTAAATTGTTCCTTCCATATTTATTTATTTTTATCATTTTTATTGTTATCTCAGGGAATGTAAATATCCCCTATGATAGCAATAAGTAGTGACAGGTACTCTTTTTTTGAAAAAAATGGGGGGTTAGACCCTAGATCTTTCCTCTGCCCTCAAAGCATCTGACCACACCAAGATCGGTGTGATAAAATGCTTTCCCAATTTCCCAATGGCGCTGTTTATATCCGGGGGGGGGGGTGGCATTCCCTCCCACTGCTTGTAAAAGCAGTCCAGAGGCTAATTAGCCACTAGGATTGCTTTTACATGAAAGCTGGCCGCTGGCTGAAAAGAATGATACCCGCAGGCATCAATCTGGTATAACCATTCAAAGTCCAGCAACATACCAGTACGTTGCTGGTCCTTGTTGGACATGTATTGTAATCTTTTTTTTCATGCAGCCTGTTGGCTGAACGAAAAAAAGAGATTGATCGGTGGGTATGCCCACCATTAGAATACCTCCCTTCATCCACCCACTTCTAATGATGGGCATATATGCCAAAGCATGGGGGCATCCTCCCGCAAAAAAGTTATGCCGCGTACACACGGTCGGACTTTTCCACGGGCAAGCCTTCGTCGGAATTTCGACCGTATGTACGCGGCATAAAAGGTTATGCCGCGTACACACGGTCAAACTTTTCCACGGGCAAGCCTCCGTCGGAATTTCGACCGTATATACGCGGCATTAGGAGCAAAATCGCTCCTCCGCCCCTGCTGCCCCCATGCTTCGGCATATATGCTCTTTTTTTAACTGTGGTGGTGAAATCACCTCCTACAGCGTTGGAGTCACGGCTTTATGTATCGTGGGAGCAAACGCTGTTGCTGTCAAGATAAATAAATCCGCGATGCAACTGAATGGCGTACCTGCTAAGCAAATGATGGTTAACATTAAAACAAAGTAACATTACAGTACAACAGTAAGACCTTACCATACCATACCTGCAAAGCAAATACCAAAACAAAACCTAGTAAAAAATAAAACATTTTTTTAACGCAACCTGTGCCTAAAATATATATATGCCGAAGCATGGGGGCATCCTCCCGCAAAAAAGTTATGCCGCGTACACACGGTCGGACTTTTCCACGGGCAAGCCTTTGTCGAAATTTCGACCGTATGTACGCGGCATAAAAGGTTATGCCGCGTACACACAGTCGGACTTTTCCACGGGCAAGCCTCCGTCGGAATTTCGACCGTATATACGCGGCATTAGGAGCAAAATCGCTCCTCCGCCCCTGCTGCCCCCATGCTTCGGCATATATGCTCTTTTTTTAACTGTGGTGGTGAAATCACCTCCTACAGCGTTGGAGTCACGGCTTTATGTATCGTGGGAGCAAACGCTGTTGCTGTCAAGATAAATAAATCCGCGATGCAACTGAATGGCGTACCTGCTAAGCAAATGATGGTTAACATTAAAACAAAGTAACATTACAGTACAACAGTAAGACCATACCATACCTGCAAAGCAAATACCAAAACAAAACTTAGTAAAAAATAAAACCTTTTTTTTAACGCAACCTGTGCCTAAAATATATATATGCCGAAGCATGGGGGCATCCACCCGCAAAAAAGTTATGCCGCGTACACACGGTCGGACTTTTCCACGGGCAAGCCTCCGTCGGAATTTCGACCGTATATACGCAGCATTAGGAGCAAAATCGCTCCTCCGCCCCTGCTGCCCCCATGCTTCGGCATATATGCTCTTTTTTTAAACTGTGGTGGTGAAATCACCTCCTACAGCGTTGGAGTCACGGCTTTATGTATCGTGGGAGCAAACGCTGTTGCTGTCAAGATAAATAGATCCGCACTGCAACTGAATGGCGTACCTGAAAACAAAAAATTACATACCTGAAAAGCAAGCATGATAAAACATTGCAGAATAGAATACAGTAAAAAAGAGCAGAACAATAGAGAGAAAATAGAGAGAGAGAGAGAACAATAAAACGACAACTATTTTTGGTTTTTTTATTTTATATTTTTTTTGTGTTTTGTTTTTTACGTTTTTTTATTTTTTATTTTTTACACTTTTTTTTGTAACTTTAACAACTGTAATGGTTCGGGTCTCTCAAAATGTAATGGCATCTTGGGAGACCCTGTGTAAGTGTGTCCTAGTCTGTGAAATGCTGTACCCTACGCTAAAACTTCATTTTTGAGTGGTAGCGATCAAAACATTCACCAAGGCAAAGACCAGGTTTGTCAGGACAGAGTGGACAAAAAACACGGGTGTCACGCCTAAATCCGCGCTTGCTACAGACACAACATCTTTTTTGGGGGGTTCGTTGGGTAGGGGTACTCGGGAGGACATACGAATAATGCCTCTCATGCAGCCGGCTTACTGCATTTGGTTGGGGATGGTGAGGTGCAGAACCGCCTGGATACAGGAGTTCTGTGACTATCTCATTCTGGAATTTTAGAAGAGATAACGTCCCGCCTGAAGCTCTGTATAGCACATGAGCATTCAGCAAAGCCAATTGGAATAAGGATAGAGACACTTTTTTGTACCAGCGTCTCGCCTTACGGTCAATTAGATACAGCGCCATCAACTGGTCGTTGAGGTCCACCCCTCCCATATTTTTGTTATATTCGTGGACACAGAGGGGTTTCTCCACAACACCAGTCGCCGTACGAATTTGGACTGTCGTGTCTGCATGAAGGGAGGTAAGAAGGAAAACATTCTTATTGTCCCTCCACTTCATAGCGAGCAAGTTATTACACTTCACGCAGGCTCTCTCCCCCAGCCTAAGACAGGCATCTACAAGCCGCTGGGGAAAGCCCCGGCGATTAGGTCGCACGGTGCCACATGCTCCAATCTGATGATCAAACAAGTGACTAAACAGTGGCACGCTTGTGTAATAATTGTCCACATACAAGTGGTACCCCTTTCCGAATAAGGGTGACACCAATTTCCACACTATCTTGCCAGCGCTCCCTATGTAATCCGGGCAGTTGACCGGCTCAACCTGACTATCTTTTCCCTCATAAACCATAAAGCTCCATACATAGCCTGTTGCCCTGTCACAGCACTTATAGAGCTTGACCCCGTATCTGGCACGCTTGCTGGGAAGGTACTGCTTGAAAGCCAAGCGGCCAGAAAATTTAATCAGGGACTCATCAACGCAGACAGCTTGATCGGGAATAAACAAGGCTGCAAAACGTTCGTTGAAGTGGTTTATGAGGGGCCGAATTTTATAGAGCCGGTCGTACTCAGGGTCCCCACGTGGACGACAAAGTTCATTGTCGTTGAAGTGCATGAACCGCAAAATCTGCTCGTATCGTGTCCTGGGCATGGAGGCAGAGAACACGGGCATGTGGTCAATTGGGTGCGTGGACCAATAAGCACGCAATGACGGGAATTTATGTGTGCCCATGTTGAGGGAAAGGCCCAGAAAGGTCTTAAATTCGGAAACCGTAATTGGTTTCCAATCTTTGGCAATTTTAGGCAACTGGGGGTTAGCGGCGATGAATTGACCAGCATACAAATTACTCAATAGATCTATAGAGATCTTCCGTGAAAAACAGCGAATAATAATCGATTGGCATAAAATCAGCTGTTTCCACCTGAATATCGGGTTGGGCAGTGAATGGGGGAAGTACGGGTTCTGCAGAAGTGGTGGGGACCCAATCAGGATAGGCGAATTCTGCAGGAAGGGCACGACGGGCCTGCCTTTGTCTTCTTGGTGGCAGCGGGACACTACTTGTGCTTGCCACCTCGCCAGCTTGAACTGCACTTATGGGACTCGCCACGTCACCACGTGATACTGCAGTGCTGGATGTACGCCCAGGCTGTACTAGGCCGCTGGTGCTTGCCAATTCACCAGAAGGAATAGCGGCGCTTGTACTACTCTGCTCCATGATACGAGAGCCCTGCGGTTCTTGCTCCTCAACAACCTCAGAAGATCGGGATCGGGTACACCTGACCTTAGCAGGGACCTCAACTTCGTCGTCAGAGCTATCTGACGTGGGGCCGCTGACGTCACTGTCTTCTACGGGAAGATATTCTGAGCCTGAATCTGACAGATACGTGACCTCCTCTTCACTATCTGTCATGCTCAGAATCTCGTAGGCCTCTTTACTAGTGTACCTTCGACTTGCCATTTTGGGCTCTAAATTTAGGGGTACACTAGTAAGATTCACAGGTAAAAAAAGCACCTGACTGTCACCAAATGTATCAAACGCTACCAAAAAAACTGTTAGCAATCGCAGGGATCAGGACTGTCTCTGCGAACGCTGCAGTTATGTGTGTTGTGTTTGGTAAGTGACAGTGATCAATCGATACTGCACTTGGGTGGGCTGGGCTGGGCGGAGGGGCTAAACGCAGGTACTAGCAGGTATCTGGGCTGATCCCGCTAACACTGCGTTTTTGGGAACCCTAAACCGCTGGGGACGCTAGTATAGATCTGATCAGATACTATACCACTAAGGGAGGTGTATGCTTTGCGCGTGGGTGTTAGCGTTACTGGCACTAACCTAAAGCTGCCTGGGGCGACGCAGACCCTCTCTGGCGCTAAAACCTAATTGATATCACCCGCCGGGCGATCAGGGGGTTAAACCTTTATTGGGTTATATACGGCGGGTGCCCTGATGCTATAAAAAGCAAACTAACCAACCAGTGTCACCCGTAACCTTTATATGGTGATCACTGGTGAAAGGGTTAACTAGGGGCAATCAGGGGGTTAAAACCTTTATTAGGTTAAATATGGGGGTACCCGACGCTATATAAAAACCTGACGGGTTACCTAAATAACGAAATAACTCACTGGGTAACCAGTGTCACCAGTGACGCTTATACGGTGATCACTGGTGAAAGGGTTAACTCTAGGGGCAATCAGGGGGTTAAAATAATATATGGGGGTACCTGACGCTAATAAAAACCTGTGGCGAACCTAAAAATAATTAACTGGCTATCTAGGACACCAGCGACAAGAAAAAAGCGATCGGAAAAACGATTGCTTAGTGACGCTGGCGTTAGGGGGTGAAAGGGTTACCTGGGGGGCAATCAAGGGGTTAAACCTTTATTAGGGGGGGTTAGGGGGCTACCTTGGACCTAAAGGGGCCTAATCCTAACTGCCCTGCAACTTTTTACAGTCACAAATGACACTGATTGCAGTGATCAGTAAAAAAAATTATCACTGCAAACGGTGCACTGTGACTGGGGGTACTGGGGGTGATCTGGGGGTGACTGGGGGGTGATTTGTGTGCCTACGTGTACTGGTGTCAGTGGGCTGTTGGTGCACTTACTGTGAGATGTCTTCACTCCTCGCGCCGGATCGAAAAGACCGACACGAGGAGAGATGACATCACTTCCTCCTGCCTGTGTTTACATTACAGGCAGGGGAAGCTCTCTCATTCGCCGGGAGCGATCAAGAGGGGGTGGCCGGAATCGAATGGCCGTCCCCTCATGCCGGATCGCTCCCGAACACTTAACCACCGCTCACTGTACAGAAGGGGGGTCCGATCGGACCCCCCAACTATACAAAGGCGATCACGTACATATACGTGATTCTGCCTGTCGTGCCATTCTGCCGACGTATAATTACAGTGGGCGGTCGTTAAGTGGTTAAAAAAATAATAATAATTGCAAAGATCAATAATATTAATGTGTAGAGTGTAGTTATCTACATGGATCCATCTGTTTTTCAGTCATGGACCTAACACAATGAAACATTTTAAGCCCTGTTTATTAAAAATAAAGTAGAACAGAAAACAGGAACAAAAAGAGGGACTATAACCATTTTTCATCCCTGAAATATATCAAGGCTTCTGATTGGTTGTTATAGGCTACATGATATATGGTATGCTAAGGCCTAACTTTTTTTAATTATGTATATGTGGTCAGTTTGGATGCAAATGATTCTGATTGCTAACAGTACAGACTCTTTCAGCCTCACATATTGTACCAGGTCAGTCTGACAGTCTTTGAAGCTTGTAAAGATACTTGGCGCAGCCAGACCTGACCCTTCATACTTGTGTTTCAGTGCATTCCTCCTGATGAAGCCTGTACATCTCTTGACAGCAGCATGATACTAGTAATGATGAACAATAAGAAGTCCTTCACAAAGCCACTAGCGGTGATCACAACGGAGAAAACTTCAGGTAATACAACATATTCCCAGAATCCCAGGGAATTTTTTTTGTTTTTTCCTAAATTTTCACTGAATTCTTCATGAACTGTTCTCGATGAAAGAGATGTTCTCACACAACTCAGCTGTTACAGGCAATTGTATACACCAGCGTCCTGTGCAGACGTTATAGGATGGTATAACATGCTTAAAATATTTGGGCCGTAGGATTTAACTTGATGTAAACAATTCAGTACCAAAGATATCCTTAAATGGGGATGTAATTGAATTTTGCAGAGAACACTGTACAAGGGCAGTACACTTATTCACTGCACAATGTATTAGTCTATGAACTAGAGCAAGGGTTGATAATTATCACACATTTAATATAGTAGTTTTATACTATTTATATGATACAGTGACATACATGTTGCACAGTACCTGCTGGTGTAGTGCCAAGAGGGATTTATTACTGTCAGATTGTGTCATATGGCTGTACATAGTGTGCATATGGAGTAAAAGCAGGGCACTCAGTAATTTATAGCAAAAAAATAGAACTCTGTGCAGTTTGCTGCAAGGCGATCTTGGCTAACAAGTGGATTGGATGCATTTTTTTTATTGAATTAATATAGATTTACCATTGCAACATCTGCATAGCTAAATGCAGTGTATTTTTTAAATGGAAACCTTATACATACTATGCATGGTAGATAGATATTTAAATGATGTGACAAATGTTTAAGGTAAACTGTGTATACAGTAATTACTGTGTGTTACAAAAGTGATTGTAAACCCTTACATATACCCAGTGAAGTGACTGGCCTCAGGAGATACACAGAGATTAAACAAATCCTCATACATATGTTGGGTCTGTCTATCTGCAGTCTTCTCTACATCTGTTCAAAGTGCAGAATTTTAAAGTTTGTCTGAGAGTTCAGAAAAAGGGGCGGAGAGCAGAAGTTACACTCTGCAGAGCTCAGTGAGGAGAGCTCTGACATCTGATTGGAGGGAAGGGAAGGGACACCCCCCCCCTTCACACTGCACACGGGAACAGAGCTGAGGCTGTCAATCAGCTAGAGATCCCTCCCCTGTCACCATTTTTTTCTTGGTGTCAGGAAAACTTGTCAGAAGTGAATTATGCTGATAGCAAAAGAATGAAGCAGCAGACAAAAGTGACACTTGGTGCTCTTAATTGAGACAAGTATGACTATAGAAGGAAATACTTTGTTCATATTTCATGTCTGAGTTTTACAACCACTTTAATTTCTTAGAGGATTTACTATTTTTTAGATATACTATATATGTGAGTGCAAATTGACTTTAAATAATCGTGTTAATGCATGTGAATGTTTTAAAGCCTTTTTTATAGGTATAACATTTACATGTATATGAACAGCCATATTTGATCATTTTATTATATGTGGTTTGTACTTTCTGCTTAGTAATAGTGAACAGTGGTAGTTTTTCCGTGAGAAAGGGGGGGGGGGGGACCAGTAAAGTACTATCAGCCTGGTCAAACTAGAAAAACCTGGCATGAGAGAAATACAGGAGCTACTATTGGTGACTGCCTCTAAAAATTCTAATTTGCTCTCTGTTTTGCTGAGCCACTAGCTTTAAAGCTCTTCAAGTCATTACCCTGAAACAACTAAGCAAGTTAGAAAAGTAGGTTACTTTGTGCTACAATGGGTACCTAGCATTTCCAGAAGTCCGCATTTTTCTTTAATGAAAGGTTTTCTTTAAAATCAATAAACACTCTGTATAGCTAACTTATGCTACCTATGCAGCCCTCCATTCCTCAATAGAGATTGTGTATATTATTGTGTTCAGCAAGGATGGGAAAAAGTCCTGGTCCTACTCAAGCATAGATTGCTCAATTCATCGTTTAGACATAGATTGGGCCATATAGGGACAACCTTGGAGGCAATAAGAATTACTCCAGATCATAACAAACTCTAAATCTGGCCCTACACATATAAATTTCTTTAGCTAGTTCTTCCATCCTTGCTAAACAGCAGGGGATGAATGAATGAATGACTTGTATAGCGCTCACACAAATTCCCTTGCCAGCTATTGTATTTAGACAGCCACAGTTATGGCTGCCAGAATTTCCAGGATAGTGCTTGCATTTGATTGGAAACAGACATCATTTGGCCCAACAGTCTTCCACCCAACTCCTTCAACAAAAGTTGTTGGGCAACCCTAGGCTCAAATTTTTTGTTTGAGAAATGTCTGGCAGCCTTAAAGTGTAAGTAAACCCCCCTATCGTTTTCAGCCAAAGAAGCTGCCATTTTTGCCCCTGTTTAATCTACAACTGCCATGATGCTGCACATGTGATCAGTTATGACACCAGCAATTGGATGGCTTGATATACAAGTAAAGGCGCACAGAACTAGAACATTAAGTATCCAATAATATTAGGTGATGTGCTGTGTAGGCATATTAATATATGCACAGTAAAGATAACATGATAAATTCCATAGTCTTATGGTTATTTAAAAAGTCCACGGACCATATAGGTGATGATGAGGGGGGATTCCGCACTCAGGGCTGCCATCAAGGGGGAACAGAAACCATGTTCCAAAGCACTGAAAAAGGCACAAGGGGAGTGGCGCCACTGGGTGTAGATTTTAAGACAAGTTTAATGCAAGAAATACACAGGCAATTCACATTTGTGAAGACATAGTAAGCATTGGGCCAGGCATAGGGGTATCATCAGTGTGGTCAGTCCGTTCCTGCTGTGTGGGCGCTCTTAGCTCGCTATAGACACCGCTTCATGGTCATCGGCCAGCCGCAGTGGAGGTTTCCTCAGAACGAGGCTTGAGGCGCAGATGGTTTACAGGTGAGGAAGGATGACGACACTGGAAAGCGACGCGTTTCCTGAGCGTACAGGCTGCAAGTGACGTGGCAGCCGCATATGCCGGAAATTAAACTGTTTTACGGATGGGTTTACTTCTGCTTTAAAGGATGTTAACTTTTTGCAAAAAAAAATAAATGCACACTTTTTGAGTCTGTAAAGCCTTGCACCAGTGATCAGCAGATCGCTGGTGCCATGCAGGTCTCCAGCAGAGCCAGTGTATCTGCTTGCCCATGCATCCCGTACGGGTAAGCAGGAACAATCTGACAAGAAGCATGAATGAACTACCACAGTGCTCCACAGCACTGTGGTAGTTCATTGAAAACTACAAGCTGACAGCCGCAAAGACTACCCGACCTTGTAGTT
Source organism: Rana muscosa (assembly GCA_029206835.1). NCBI lineage: Eukaryota > Metazoa > Chordata > Amphibia > Anura > Ranidae > Rana > Rana muscosa. The sequence goes on along the minus strand of CM055120.1, from coordinate 143,395,340 downwards.
TTCCATGCCCAGAGCCCTGTCAATCAGTGACGCTGTGACAGCTAGCGGGAAGGGAGAAGAACCTCGCTAGCTGTAACAGCGAGGATTGGGGAAGTGTGGGGAGGGGGGGGTGATCTGTTTGTAACATGTTACATGTTACACCCTGAATATGGGTGTAACATTTAACATGTTACGAAAGGTAAACTTATGCTTTAACTATAATACAGAGAATTTTTCAAACACATTGGAAAATGTCTGTGCACCAGGGCCCATCCCTCCCTGTTATCACTGAGCAGGAGGAAGGAAATAATTGACTGCTCAAGCTCTGTTGCTAAAGTCCCAAGATGGAGTGCCATGGATTCTATTCCCTCAAAGATTTTGCTGTTACTTTATGCAAATTATGACTTTTTCATTGAAAGTCACACTGGGCTTGTCCCTATCTCATTACATTAATTGACCAATAGGGGAGCTTAAGATATGTGCATTTAACTTTATGCAACTTCTCTCTGTTTCTGATGGTACCAATACACAACCTCAACTTATATCACTATATATTCTGTTTACTTTACAAGTTCACATTAAGCTCACCACATTTGAATGAATATCTTTAAAACTTTAGAATGCTTTTAGATTTCTTTGAAAATGTTAAATACACTGTGGTTACCATGATAACGAAAATCACTTTGTAGATGGAAAACTTTTCAGAGTTGAAAAGTTAGCCATTATATTCCCAGGAAAGTATTTACACACAACAATAGCATGAACACATCTCTCTGCTAGTGGGGCGAGATTAGCGGTGTTGCTGATCGCCATGACATATAGTGATAACAGTGAACAGGAAGGAATGTAACTGTGTGAGATAGTTGAATGCAAACATATCTGCATGGAAAGCTTTATCTCACTGCTCGGCAGGAATATGCAAACCGTTAATCTGCAGTAGCTTAAAATCTGTGCTATTTTCTCATTCAGTTATTACATTTAGTTTTACTACTTTATCAGAAAAATGTCCCTCAGTCTGTCCAAACATGGCAGTATCACAGCACAGCAGTATTTCAGAAGAGGTCACTGTCAGAATACATCTCTGTCTTATAAAACAGCTATTGTTAGAGCACGTTACTGTATAGGTAGACGGTGCTGTCCATTCTGGACAATTTGTTAGAACATGGAAGACGTTACTTAACACAATCACAACACTTTGATAGGTCATAGTTAGGATAAGATATGTCGCCAGCACACCAACAAGCTTGTTTCACAGTGAAAAATCTCTTTATTCTTGTATGAGCACATGGAAAAGCAACATTTCAGGACCATGCAAAAACCTTATCTCAAGCATGTGGGCATCTTTTATGGTCACGCTGAAAAGCTCCTTTTTCAGGACCACACAGGGATCCTTTCTCAGAAATGTGGTCATCATTTACGGCACATTGAAAAGCTACCTTTTTGGGAGAGCACAGGGACCCTTCCTCGGGCATGTGGTCATTTTTTATGATCATATTGAAAATTAACCTTTTCAGGAGAATGCAGAGACCCTTCTTCAAGCATATGGTCATCTTTTATAATCTTGTGGAAAAGCAGCATTTTGGGATTGTAAGGGGGACCATTCTTTGGGTATGTGGTGAGGAAGGGTCCGTGCATGGTCCCAAAATGTTGCTTTTGTATCTTATCATACAAGAATAAAGGGTTTTACCCATTGAAACAAACTTGCTGGTGGCATATCTTTTGCATGTTGGAAGGCATGACCAGTCGGGAGTCATTGCTGCATCCTTTTGACCACATGATTGATTGTAGTTTGGTGTGTGAAAGGAATATATTCTCTTTATATACAGTATGTTAGAACACACTCCTCAGCACATTCACCTTATGCATATGGGAATGTCACCCTTTTTTAATAATAATAATAATTATAATAATAATAAACAGAGTTTGTATGTACAGCTCATATGAAAATGTTATACTTTGGTGATATTGCCTGTTCTCAGCACAGGTCCAAAAGGTGCTAGTAGGGTTAGTACCAACCTTGAGAGAAGATTATAGCAGTGGTGCAGAAGTATCCATAAGCAATAATAGGATTTTTATAACAGCTTACCTGTAAAATCCTTTTCTTGGAGTACATCACGGGACACAGAGCGGCATAGTCATTACTATGTGGGTTATATAGTTTACCTTCAGGTGCTGGCACTGGCAACTTCCAAACCGGAAGTACCCTCCCCTATATAAGCCCCTCCCATCCGGGAGCACCTCAGTTTTGTAACAAAGCAATAAGTGTCCCCAAAAGAGGGGTGGGAGCTCTGTGTCCCGTGATGTACTCCAAGAAAAGGATTTTACAGGTAAGCTGTTATAAAAATCCTATTTTCTTTCTCGTACATCACAGGACACAGAGCGGCATAGTCATTACTATGTGGGATGTCCTAAAGCAATGCCCAATGAGGGGGGGGGATACACCATACATAAGCTGAGCGCTATCAGACATGAGGATCTTTTGCGGCCTGCAACACACTGCGCCCAAAGGCGACATCCTCCTGACTTCTAACGTCCACCTGGTAGAACCTAGTAAACGTGTGTACTGAAGACCATGTTGCGGCCTTACAGATTTGAGCCAGGGAGGCCTGGTGATGCACTGCCCATGAAGTTCCAACTGCTCTCGTGGAGTGCGCCCTAACTTTGAACGGAGGCGGTCTCCTTCTCAAGACATAGGCTTGCATAATGACCTGTCGAATCCACTTGGCTAAAGTAGATTTTGATGCTGCCTGACCCTTTCTGGGGCCTTCCGGCAGAATAAACAAAGTATCCGTTCTACGAATCTGAGCAGTGGCTTTTAGATAAGCTTTAACTGCTCTTACTACATCCAAAGAATGTAATAATTTTTCCTCTACTGAACTAGGTTTGGGGAAAAAAGAAGGAAGAACCACATCTTGGTTCAAATGAAACCTCGATACCACCTTAGGAAGAAAGGCTGGATGAGGACGTAACACTACTCTGTCCTTATGGATAACCAGATATGGCTCCCTACAGGACATAGCGGCTAATTCCGACACTCTTTTAGCCGAACAAATGGCTACTAGAAAAATCAATTTCCTGGTGAGAAGAACCAGGGAAATATGCTGTAATGGTTCAAATGGTTGTTTCTGTAGAACCGACAGAACCAGGTTTAAGTCCCATGGACATATGGGAATATTAACCGGAGGGCTAATATGCATCACTCCTTGTATAAAGGCTTTGACTAGTGAATGCGAAGCCAAGGGCCTCTGAAAAAATATTGACAAGGCCGAAATCTGACCCTTGATAGTACTCAAGGCAAGCTTCCTATCTACAGCCCACTGTAGGAAGTCCAGAATCCTACCTATTACGTACTTACGTGGATGCCATTTCTTGGCCTCACACCAGGCGATGTACGCCTTCCAGATTCTATAGTAGATCTGCCTGGATACCGGCTTCCTGGCATTGATCATGGTAGATACCACAGGATTAGAGAGACCTCTCTTTTTTAGAATGTGGGCTTCAATAGCCAGGCCGTCAAACCTAGGGCTGGTAAGGAAGGGTGGTATATCGGTCCTTGCGAAAGCAGGTCCGGACGATGTGGGAGGGTCCAAGGACTCCCCACAGACATTTTTACAATCTCCGCGTACCATGCTCTTCGGGGCCACGCTGGAGCCACCAGAATCACTGGTTTCTTTTCTACCCTGATTCTGCGGAGTAATCGAGGTAACAATTGTGGCGGTGGGAATGCATATATCAGCTTGAACTGATCCCAAGGGAACACTAGGGCATCCGAGCCGCAAGCTAGGGGATCCCTTGTCCAAGAGACAAACCTGTCCACCTTTGCGTTGAATCTGGATGCTAGCAGATCTACATCCGGTGTTCCCCACCGCTGACATATTGTCCGGAAAACCTCGGGGTGAAGGGACCATTCCCCTGGGCATAATTGTTGGCGACTTAGAAAGTCCGCCTTCCAATTCTCCACTCCTGGAATGAATACCGCGGATATGGCTGGGACATATCTTTCTGCCCATTTCAGGATGCAATTTACTTCCCTCTGGGCTGCACGACTCCCGGTGCCACCCTGATGATATATATTTGCCACTGCCGTGGCATTGTCCGATTGAATTCTGACAGGGGACCCTTGGAGTTTGGATGTCCATGCTACTAGGGCATACCGGGCTGCTCGTATCTCTAAGAGATTGATGGGCAGGGCCTTTTCTGCATCCGACCATCTGCCCTGGAGAGACCATTGCTCCAGTACTGCTCCCCAGCCTATAAGGCTGGCATCTGTAGTGACCACCTTCCAAGAAATCGGACTGAAGGATTTCCCTTTTTCCAGATTCTGGGGAACCAACCACCAATGGAGGCTCTTGCGAACGGAAGGGGACAAGGACATTGGTAAGTCTAGGGCCTGAACTTTTTTGTTCCAGGCTGACAGTATAGCCCTTTGCAAATTCCTTGAATGGAATTGACCGTAGGGTACTGCTTCGAATGATGCTACCATTTTTCCCAGCAGCCTCATGCACAGGCGTATGGATGGCTGTCTTTTTGTACCCACTAGGTGGATCAAATCTCTCAAAGACGACACCTTTTCTTGAGGCAAGAAAAATTTTCTCTGGTCTGAATCCAGCCTTAGCCCCAAGTATTCCAGACTTTTGACTGGTTTTAGGGCTGACTTGTCTCGGTTGATAATCCAACCGTGAGATTCCAGATACTCGATTGTCTCGTGAACAACCACTTCTAGTTTTTCCACTGAGTGGTCTATCAGCAACAAGTCGTCTAGATATGCCATTATCGTTACACCTCGTGTTCTTAAATTGGCCAATAATGGGGCCAGAATTTTTGTGAACACGCGTGGTGCTGTGGCCAGACCGAAGGGTAAGGCTCTGAACTGAAAATGGCGCCCTTCTACTGCAAAGCGTAGAAATTTTTGGTGGACTGGAAAGATGGGAATGTGCAAATAAGCATCTTTGATGTCGATCGAGGCTAACCATTCCTCCCCTTGTAGGGCAGTGGCCACCGATCGGATCGACTCCATCCGGAAAGTCCTGATATGTAGGAATTTGTTTAGCCCTTTTAGATTTAATATGGGCCTCACGTCTCCGTTTGGCTTCGGGACTGTAAAGAGGTTTGAGTAAAACCCGAACCCCCATTCTTCTAGGGGGACCTCCATAATTACTGCTTGGAGCAATAGTTGTTCTAGTGCCAACAGGAGGGATCCTCTCTTCCGGGGATCCCTTGGCACGTTCGACCTTATAAAATGGGAAGGAGGGGAGTCTTTTAACTCCAATTTTTTACAGGGGGCTTCAGCAGACCAGTTTTTGAGCCATAGAAGCCTGCGCATATGTACTACAGACAGTGTAAGGCGGGAGGCCTGATGGATTGAATCCTTTATAGCATCAACCGCAAAGCATAAGGCCCTAGGTAGATCAGCTAGGGCAAGGGCCTGCTGATCTGGCAAGTCCCTTAAGACCTGTTTCAACTGATCCTTCACTGCTTGGCAGACCCCAATAGCTGCCACTGCTGGTTGTGTCACCAAGCCTGCTGTAGCAAAAGCAGATTTTAATAAGGACTCCAATTTTTTATCTATTGGGTCCTTGAACATTTGGACATTATCCACTGGACATGTCAGTGATTTATTCACACAAGAGATGGCTGCGTCCACTGTAGGGACCCTCCATTTTTTGATGAACTTATCCTCCATGGGATAGACCACCTGAAATCTCTTGGGAGGAGTAAATATTTTATCAGGATGTTCCCAATCCTGGTAAATGAGCCCTTCCAGTAAAGGATGGATTGGAAAGGAACAAACAGTCGGGGGAGCTTTTAGCGACCCCAACGAGGAGACAGAAGTGGATGATGGCTCCGCAAGGGGCATTTTAAATGCTGATCGGACCATGTTAGTCAGGGACTGAACCCATAATCTTTCAGCATGTGATGCTGAGAATGGCTCTTCCACTGTTGATTCCTCTACAACAGAATCAACCTCATCCTGATCCCCTTCAGGTAGGTCGATCCCTGTATGGGACTGTTGCTCTGCTAACAGGTACTCTGAGGGAGGAGACGGAGATCGGGCGCGCTTTCCCTCTGACAGGGAAGCAGCGATCAATGTTGACAATCTCTCTTCCAGCCCTCCCAGAGCTGAGGAAAAAACCTCCTCTGTTACATACACAGGAGCAGGTGAACTGAGGACAGCCACAGTACCAGGTACTCCTGAGGGTGCTCTACGGTCACTAACCTCTGATTCTTCAGGGGAGATTGGTGCAGCCGAAGCATGCCCAAGATCCTCAGAGGCCGATGGAGACCCCCTATGCTTCCGGGGATTTTTAGTCCCGGAGTTTTTAGACGGCATATTCCTAAGCCCAAAGCTGAGGTATTCCAGCCGAAATACACCACTTACTGACAATAGTCTAGCACAATTGCTGCTATAAAAACAGTTGGTGTCTACTAATGTGCCTTTCTATGGGGATGCCTGCATCAACCGCTTGCTGTATGCCTTTTTTAAATGTTGCCAGCTCTGTCTCTGCACTCCATAGCCAGCTCACAACACATAATTGTGCCTTTTAACATGCTGGGACGCCCGCACATGCGCAGAAGCGCTGCGGCGCGCACAGAGCGTCATCCCCCAGGCTCCGCCCCCTTTTCCAGCTCGCCTCTATATATAGAGGCGCGTGCACGCGCGCCTTCGGCGCTCTTTTTTGAAAAGGGAAACTAGGGACAGGAGACAGGGCCCTTTTGCCGCAGGCCGGGGGATGGACGAGCATTTCCCACAAGAGAACTCACCATCTGCCTGGACTTGACTCTGATGAAAAGAAAAAGTCCACATGACAAGAAACGTTCCACAGCGGCCTCTAGTGGATTAACACAGGTACCGCGGTCTGTCTATTTTTATTTATTTTTTTCTTGACCACTATTAAAATTATTACATTTTTTAAGTAGTTACAGGCATGCACAGATATTTAGCGGGAATACCGTTAGGTAACAGGCAGAAAGACATATTAGGCTTGGGGGTCCCCTAATAGAACCAAGTTCCTGGGGGGCCCCCACTTACCTTTTCCCCGCCGCAGGACTCTGTTTGGTCCACAGAAGCCCAAACTTCACCTCTCACAGCAGGCATTGTAATTAAACCATCAGGGACCGGGTTCCCAAGGGTTCCACTCCCCTGGACCTGTATAGCACCCTGCACAGAAAGCATCTTAGTCGTGGGTATGACCAGAGCTCTGGATCCCAGGGTCCAGCTCTCCTAAGAGAAGCATTACAGGCAAAACCTTGCTCTTCTCTGCAAGGCCCGGGTACCGACCGTTTAGCTATGAAGCTTTTTTGGTTGGATCCGGAATAGCTTACTGAGGCCCAAAAGAACCTGTACGCAAGCTCAGTGAAAAACACATGTTACTTCTTGGCCAACACCTTAGACACTGGCAAAAAACTGAGGTGCTCCCGGATGGGAGGGGCTTATATAGGGGAGGGTACTTCCGGTTTGGAAGTTGCCAGTGCCAGCACCTGAAGATAAACTATATAACCCACATAGTAATGACTATGCCGCTCTGTGTCCCGTGATGTACGAGAAAGAAATACTGTTTTTGACCATGGTCATATACTGTTGGTCAGTTTGCATGTGTTGGATTGGATACCATATACCTGTGGTGTTTGTTTAATCACAATTCTGTGAACTTTTAATTTCTTGGATCACTTTTGAAAGACTTTTGAGAACTCTTTTATTACAAATTGTGTGCTTCCTTATTTTAAGTAGTATTTTTAAAAAAACATTATACCTTAATTTAAAAAAATTTTTTTGGTGTGATGTATGCAGCATTCGTAATTACTATTCAAATGAGTTAATATAAAGGCACTTGGGGGAGATTGGTATATAAATATACTGTGGATTTTGGATTTTAGTTGCTACTCTGCAGCAGGTTTCCTAAGGCTTTACTCTCGCTGGTCCTGGTTGGCACTGCACCCTCATGTCACATGAATCTGTGCTGTGTATTTTTTCTCTATTTTTTCAAGCCTGTGTATACAAGGGTACAATGGGTTTAGGTAAAGGGAATATTTACTCTGCACTTTCAGTACAGTTTCAGTTATTGTCACTCTGGGGATAAGCCAGATGGGGAACATGACTTCCATTCAGCAGTTAGGCTCACTATGCATCAAAACCATATGACAGATTGCAGCTGAGAGTCTATTTTGTTCCATGTGTCTTGGGTTTTAACCAATTTTACAAAGTGATTGAACAGAAGCACATGAAAACGTATGTACTGTATACCTATATTTTTATACTGTTTAACATATGGCAGTGTAAAAACATGTATACAGATATAACACATACAGGTGTCATCATTGCTGACCTGTTAAACCTTGTATGTTTAATTTGGCATTTGCTCAAATTGTAAAAATGTTTTGCAGTTATGGAAAGAGTAATAATAACTTGGGTTTATGCTATTGCATGTAAATGTGTATAAGTTTGATATTTATCATCATATTTATTTATTTTTTGCTTTCAAAACAGATATTCCAAGCAATCCAAACCGTCCAAGTTTACCCCAACGTAAGTGATATTATTATTTACATTCATTAAATAGATCAGTTAATAATGGTGGCCAGATTATTCCATTGTCTATGCTTGGCTGTCAGCGATTAAATCCAGTTAGAACCCAGCCTAGATTTCCTGTGCACCTTTGGGTCAATCAGTCATAAATGTTTACCTTTGGCTTGCCCAAAAATGTATGTTCGTGCCTAAAAAATGGAAGTGTTTGGCAATGGCTTATTGTCAGACAATAATGACCATGTAAGATTTTCTAACCCACCCAGACCACTTGGCTAGTGGTGCATGCCGGTGGCCATAGACATGAGATTGTCAAGGAGAGAGGTTGTGAGCTCCAAACACAGGCTCCTAGCCACTGGTCAATGCCATTCAACAATGGTCAACTGACAAAGCAAAGTTTAAAGTAGAACTACACTTCATCTGAGCATTACAAACCAAAAATACTATGTAATTAATTTGTAATATTTAAAGAAAATTCCCATCCATCCATGTCTCTAGGCTTTATTTTGCTGAGAAATCATTCTAAAAAACACCCCTAGCATTTATGGGCTGCGCCCATCTTGAGAAAGGGCAGGTGATTCATATAGCATTTACTTCCTGGAATCCATCTGCCTTTAGCTCATGCATGCAGACAGGGGGGTGTGTTTAGCCAATAGAATCCCTCCTCCCCTCCTTATGCCCTGTACACACGATCGGATTTCCGATGGAATAAAATCCGATGGATTTTTCCATCGGAAATCCAATGAAGCTGACTTCCATCAGTCTTGCCTACACACCATCAGTCAAAAATCCGACCGTCCCAAACGCTGTGGCGTAAAACACTCCGAAGAGCCGAGGAAAATGAAGTTCAATGCTTCTGAGCATGCGTCGACTTGATTCTGAGCATGCGTGGGTTTTTTTTCCGATGGAGTTCCCCACAGATGATCTGAATTTGCTATCGTTTTTTTTCCATCGGTAAAATTTAAAACATGTTCTATTTTTTTATACCAATGGAAAAAAGATAACCGATCGTGTGTACGCGGCATAAGAGACCCCTGGGATTTATGACATCATTTGCCTAGGCCTGGAAACTGGGAATCGTAAGAAAAAAGTTTGAAACAAGTAAATATGATATACATTTTCCTATCTATTTACTAATGCTAGCAGATCTTATTTGGAAGGGATAATGGACAGCACCTTGTCTGGATATTGGGCCTCATGTAGAAAACTGGAAGGAAAGTATCATATTTGCCCTTAGCCATCAGCCATATGCTTCCTTTAATTTTTAACCAACACCGGAAAAATATTTTCTTTTTTTTTAGAATCGAATTGGTTGCTGAAATTAACACCACAACTTTGCTTTTCCTCCAGATTTTCTACTAGTTCCATTGTGTTTAAAACAAAGCAGCCTCCTGATGACTGTGTAGCTCCATTGACTCTGTATTATTAGACTAATACGGATATGCCATTTAAGTAAATAGAATGAATGCCCTAAAGGTTTTGAAATAAAATAGAAACACACTTGGATATCGGCAAAGGGTGTCTCTCTGACTTATTCAACTAAAGGAAGTGTATTTTTTTGTCTGGATTTAATTTCAAACATACACAGCGATGCCAAATTTTGAGAACAATGGATTCTATTTCTGTGATTTTGTGTCCTTTGCCTGACATCACTTATTTCCAAGCGGTTCCGCTCTCCACCTACAAATGGGAAGAGGGCCAAGTAGGTTTCATAGGTTACAGAATGAAATTGGCTGGAATGGTTGTACACATGTAGGAATAAGTGATATTTCCCTAAATCTTAGTAATACTGTCAGTACAGCATTTAAAGGCCATTGCAGTTAAGTGCTTCTGCAAAAATCAATTTTTCACGGTGCTGAATTTAGACATGTTCCGAAGGCCCTGATCTCTCTCAGCTATGTGGGAAGGGTTTTTCTACCCCAGAGTATGTCGATCTGTAAAGAAAAAACAAAAAAACACAGACTCATGCTGGTATAGAGCCTATGATTTATTGACTTTGCTGGGAAATGTGAATATATAGAACAGCTAGTTCATTGTGGACTTGTCAGATGTGTAGCCAGAATTAGACGTTGGAGATGTTTTTAAAGACACTCTCTGTGCAAGACTTTGTAAATAATGTCAAATTTGTTTTCTGTTAACATAGCGGTTTTCTATGGCTTGGACACCCCAACTGTTGTCGGAATTGCCTTTGCAGCATTTATAATTGGTGCCTTATTAACAGGAGCCTTGTGGTACATCTATTCTCACACAGGTATGTCCTTACTATTAAGAATACTTCACTTTACAATTTAAAGTTTAAATAGATGTATATATACTCTAGAGCTTTAAAAACTTGCCAAAAGGCTTCGATTTAAATGTATTAAGGTAATGCAAAAATCAGCTGATCAAAACTGATATCTAATGAGGTACCTTTGGAAAGCAGCTGGCAACAATGGTCAATCTACCTCGAAAATGTATATTCAATGTTCTTGTTCACTGTTAACCTAAACAAAAAGACTTGGATTGCTGCTCAGGTTCCTGTATCCAAATCCTGTGGACTCACACTATGGGTGGCAGCATGTGTTCAAACTGAAAGAAAAAGATCCCTTTCGCTGCCCTCCAAATAAACCTGATAATCATGCCAGTAAGAACACCCTCAGTATAGCTTCTTCCACCATGCCGCAGATGTGTTTTGCCCTGCCCCATGCCCCACCTCCATGACTAAGCCCCAGGGGTGGGGCGAGGTGTAACGTGTTGAGGGCATGGCCTGGACAGAGCTAGACTGAGTCTGCTTTTACCCCTACCCACTGTTTGGAGTACAGCAATCAGGATCGTTTTCCTTCAAATTCAATGATATTGTTCAATTATGGTAAATCTGACATCCAGGTTAGGCAAATATTGTCTAAATTTGAAAGCCATGTTTGATTCTTTGTGTCCTGTATGTATTCCTTGCAGATTTGTGTAGTATTCCATCATATAACAACTCCTGGACTCTGCCACTGTGCATAAGTTTCCTCTGATAAAGACTGGTCACTGCATCCTCCAAACTCATATCTAACCCAAACGCCAATTTTTTTTATACTCCAGTGACCTGTGGGCCAGGTCATTCCGTGAGCTAGTATGCAAGGAATGACCTAGCCCACAGCTCACTGGAGTACAAAAATAAAAAAACAGGAGTTCGGAGTTTGGGTTAGAGATGAGTTAGGAGGATGCCCAAGCACATCTCTAGGACCCCAAAGCACATCTCTAGTCCCTGCCATGCTCACCCCTGCAGGGTTATTTGTCTTGTACCCACTGAAGTTTTCTGCAGACAGCCTGTAGCGGGTCCTGCCCACATGTCTGCTTTGGTTTGCAAACTGTTGATCTCAGTCCTACTTTTACAAGGTAATATGCATAATTGCAAAGGTATTTGGTGCTCACAAAGTGGATTTATATCCTTTGTGGCTATTACAAAATATGTTTGAATAAAAGTTTTTGTGCCTAGATTTAATGGGTAATTTGATTATCTTTTAACTGTGCTTAGTTTGTATATTTTCACAAATCTGCAAGACAGTGTCAACCTTTAATGTCTGCAGAGGAATGTAGTACTGTACAGCAGTGACAAAAGTTTTGAGAATGAAACAAATATTAATTTTCACAAAGTCTGCTGCTTCAGTGTTTTTAGATATTTTTGTCAGATGTTACCATGGTATACTGAAGTATAAATACAACAATATCATAAGTGTCAAAGGCTTTTATTGACAATTACATGAAGTTTATGCAAAAAATCAATATTTGCAGTGTTGACCCTTCTTTTTCAAGACTTCTGTAATTCACCCTGGCATGCTGCCAATCAACTTCTGGGACACATCCTGACCTGAAGGTGCTCCATCATGCTGGAAAAGGCATTGTTCCTCAGCAAAATGTTCTTGGATGGTTGGGAGCAGTTGCTCTCGAGGGATGTTTTTGTACCATTCTTTATTCATGGCTGTGTTCTTAGGCAAAATTGTGAGTGAGCCCACTCCCTTGGCTGAGAAGCCCCCACACATAAATGGTCTCAGGATGCTTTACTGTTGGCATGACACAGGACTGATGGTAGCACTGAAAAGCGGACAAGGTTTTTGCCCCAAACAATCAGAAAGGGGATTCATCAGAGAAAATTACTTTACCCCAGTCCAGAGCAGTACAATCCCTGTACCTTTTGCAGAATATCAGTCTGTCCCTGATGTTTTTCCTGGAGAGATGTAGCTTCTTTGCTGCCCTTCGTGACACCAGGCCATCCTCCAAAAGTCTTCCCCTCACTGTGCATGCAGATGGACTCGCACCTGTCTGCTGCCATTCCTGAGCAAGCTCTGCGCTGGTGGTGCCCCGATCCCACAGCGGAATCATCTGTAGAAGACGGTTCATGTGCTTTCTGGACTTTCTTGGGTGTCCTGAAGCCTTCTTCACAAATGCAGTGGAAATATTTTTTTATGGGATTAATTTTCATGGCAAAGAGGGACTTTGCAATTAATTACAAATCATCTGATCACTCTTCATAAGATTCTGGAGTATATGCAAATTGCCATCATAAAAACCTGAGGCAGCAGGCTTTGTGACATTTAATATTTGTTTGTCATTCTCAAAACTTTTGGCCAGGCTGTAGGTATTTTATAGAAACTCAGTCACATTGGTGAACAATTATAGACACATTAGGGGTGCAATGTGAAGCTTTGCTGACTTGACATATTTATCCAGACCTTCATTAACCTCTTGATAGTTCAAATAAAAATCATAAAGATTTATTTTTAAACAGGGGCAGGAATCCTTGGAGTGGTGGAGATCTACCTGAACAACAAAAAACAAAGATCCCCAGGGTGCCATGCGTTTTTTTTTAAGGAAATAACCTAGCAAGGCTGTTTTAAAAGTTAGAAAGATTTTCAATAAAAGAAAAAAATATATACAAATACAAATGTCACTGTAAAAATATAAGCTTATCCAACCTTTTTAACTTTTTAGGGTCAGGAGTAAGTAACACAAGGTGCAGGGGTGAGATATAAGTAACGCAGAGATCAGTTGTAAGTAATGCAGAATGTAGGGGTCAGTATTAACAAAGAGTTTAGAGGTAAGTAGTATCTATCATAGAGTGCAGAGGTCAAGAGTAAGTAACTTGGAGATCAGGGGTCAGTAGTATGTAATGCAGAGTTCAGAGGTCAGTAGTATGTAACCTAAAATTCAGTAGTATGTAATGCAGAGGTCAGGAGTAAGTAATGCACAGTGCAGGGATCAGTTGTAAGTAATGCAGAGTTCCACAGTGGATATGTAGCCTGACAGGGTTAAGTGTTGGAGGGGGTAGTAAAGAGGGGATATGAGCAATGGATCAGTGTACTTGCATACTTTCTGACTCTGCCACATTTGTTTTAAAAAAGGTTGTGACATCACTGTCAGTTTCCAGCATCAGAGCTGCTCACTAGTTAAGCTCACAAAGTTCAGGCTGCTACACCTTCCCCCACCTTGGGCATGCCCATCCACTTGTGAAGCACTTTACGCACACCTTGCTTTCTTTTCAAGAGATACATCACCCTTGTCAGGTCCAATTTAAATAACAATTTAGGAACTTCAGAGGACGGCCCCTTCATCACCCTCTTTTTCTCACAGCGGCACCTAGTAGAGTGATGGAAATCCTCCCAAGTCTCCGCCCAGCTTCATATGGTACGACAGCCGAGGAAGAGCCTGGGACTTTCCTCGGGTTTGCAATTGCCACGCTAGTCTGAGATCTGAAAAGTGGTCAGGTGGGGTAGGCAGCGATGGTGGGTCACAATATACCCTTCACATAGCCATGACAGGTTGCCAACCCTAGATATAAAGTTAGGATAATAAAAAGATGCCAGTTTCTGATATTTAGATTTCACATTACCAGTCACAACAAACAAGTCCCTTCCCTATGTTTTATTTGTGGTTATCCTGCTGGTGAGTGTGTGGCCTGAGCTTGGCCATCATGGATTTTGTTTGTTCAGAAACTTGCCTTCCACTGCTTCCCAAGAAGTAAATTAGGAGGTCCCATGCTGTGTTTCCAAGACTGCAGATAACAAAACATTTGGGTCCCTGGTGTGTAATTCATTTTATATTTCAGGTTTATGTAACAACATGTAACTTGTATACACAATGTGGTAATTCTGAAGGTGTTATACTGTTTGAAAATGTGTGTAGTTCATTTGGTAGTATAGTTGTCACAAGTCTCAAAACTTAAAGAGGAAGTAAAGGCAAAAAAATAAAAAAACCTGCAAAAGAAAGGCATAATGAGCTAGTATGCATAGATCCTGAGATCAAAGCCCCCGCAGCAGTCCTCGGTCACCTCCGCCGCCATCTTGCCTCAATGTCCCGTCACTGCTCTGTGTATCGCCGCTCCGGCGCTGTGATTGGCCGGAGCGGCGATGACGTCACATGCATGCGCGCTCGGGCCGGCAAGCTCCCATTCAGAAAATCCGCTATTGCGCATGCGTGTGACGTCATCGGCGGACTTTAATAGTAAATATCTCCTTAACCATGTAGGTTAAGGAGATATCTCATGCACCTACAGGTAAGCCTTAATCTAGGCTTAACTGTAGGTGCAAGTTGTCTAAGTGGTTTTACAACCACTTTAACCACTTGCTGACCAGTCACTGTATATATACGTCGGCAGAATGGCTCGTACAGGCACAATCACGTACCTGTACGTCCCCTTTAACTGTCCGACGTCGGTGTGGTGCGCTCGCAACCCCCCTGCCTTCCCCATGAGTCGGACTGCGGGTCCCACAGACTCGATCGCCGCGGGGATCCCCGCGATCGTCTCACGGAGGCATGGAGCGGGAAGATGTTAGTGTAAACACAACATCTCCCCGCTCCCCTACTGACAATGTCACCGATCTCCGCTCTGTGTAATCAGAGCGGAGATCGGTCACGTGTCACTCGTAGCCACGCCCCCACACAGTAGTAATCACTCCCCTAGGCACACTTAACCCCTTCAGCGCCCCTAGTGGTTAACCCCTTCACTGCCAGTGTCATTTTTACAGTAACCAGTGCATTTTTATTGCACTGATCGATGTAAAAATGACAATGGTCCCAAAAATGTGTCAAAAGTGTCCGATGTGTCCGCCATAATGTCGTAGTCACGAAAAAAATCGCCGCCATTACTAGTAAAAAAAATAAATAATAAAAATGCCATAAAACTACCCCTATTTTGTAAACGCTATAACTTTTGCGCAAACCAGTCAATAAACGGCGATTGCGATTTTTTTTTTTACCAAAAATATGTAGAAGAATATGTATCGGCCTAAACTGAGGAAAATTTTTTTTTTTTTATCTATTTTTTGGGGGTATTTATTATAGCAAAAAGTAAAAAATATTGAATTTTTTTCAAAATTGTCGCACTATTTTTGTTTATAGCGCAAAAAATAAAAACCGCAGAGGTGATCAAATACCACCAAAAGAAAGCTCTATTTGTGGGAAAAAAAGGACGTCAATTTTGTTTGGGAGCCACGTCGCACGACCGCGCAATTGTCAGTTAAAGCGACGCAGTGCCGAATCGCAAAAAGGGGCCTGGTCTTTATGCTGCGTATTGGTCTGGGGCTTAAGTGGTTAAAGTAGAACTATAGGCATAACTTTGTTTTTCATTTTGGATAGAGCAAGGGGGAGTTATAACCCCTGTCATATTTTTTTTTCACCATCTGTGTCCCATTGCGGAGATTTACCTTCAATTCCTGTCCCATAGCCAAACAGAAAGTAAGAGGAAATCAAGTTAAGGGAATTCCTTGGGGACCCCCAGGTCACCAGAACTAGTGTCACCATTTGAAGATTTTCTGGGGACAACCCAAAATGTTGGATTTTATTTTACATTCACTTTCAATGATAATGGTAAACAGGACAAATAGAGAGGGTGGATCTCCTTAATGGGGGAACATACAGCGATACAACTGCTGTTTGCACTGCTCTGTTGCACGTAGATTTTTTTTTTTAGCTGAACTTTTCCAAATGTGCCAACATTCATTCCAAATGGACATTGTCTTGATAGCCTGTCACAATGATTAGGCAAGGATGGGACTGTTTCTGTACGGTGTGATAATGATTGTTACAACCATCAAGTGTTAAACATACATGTGAAGTCTCTTCTATCTAGACCAGTGTTTCTCAACTCCAGTCCTCAAGGCGCACCAACAGGTCATGTTTTTGGGATTTCCTGCAGATGAAACAGCTGTGGTAATTACTAAGGCAGTGCAACTGCTCAAATCACCTGTACAAATCAATGGAAATCCCAAAAACATGACCTGTTGGTGCACCTTGAGAAACTGGAGTTGAGAAACACTGATCTAGACTTTCCTTTGACTCTGCTGCTCATTTCTCATTGCTGGTGAGCATTCTCCCCATCTAAACTTTGGTTCTTGTGTTTTATATATAAAGTGCGCAAGCACTCTCCAGTAATTTTATGGGCGAGAAAATCAGGCAAAGTGCCAATACGAACACACAAATGAATATAAAACATATCCCCTGTACATTCCATATTTCTAGATATAAAGCTTCCTCCACCCTTGTGGTTTTGGGAATTGATCCCTCAGAACACAGCTGAGCTATTCTACGCCACAAATTGTTTGTCTCTGCAGAACTGAAACCTTTCAGTCTAAAGTTACAGTAAAAGAGTAACTCACTGCTCTATATACAGTGATTGACTATGGCAGTGCAGAAGCAATTGACTGTAATAAGAGAGCAGTACTGTTTTCCAAATTAAATGAGGCTTCTGTGATCTGAAAAGAGAGCATATTCTTAGCGATTCTGTTGCTGCCAATTTAACTTTAGCGACAGAATCAGTAGTATGACATGGCCATTAGGGCTTTGGGATCTGTATGGAATTTGCTTTTATTCCTGAATAGGAATGAGCTGAACGTACCTGAGTTCAGCTCAAGGCAGGTTTATTGGTCATTGCTAAAGTTCAGGTGCCAAATCCGAACCTCACTGAATGGGAGATGAAACAGTAATGACCATTTTCTAGGCTAATAGGCAAGGAATTTGCAAACAAATAGCATGGGGGGCTGAACACTGGGGAATATGTACCAAAGCAAAAAAAAAAGCAACAATTTAATTTAGTTTGGTGGGGAGCAGAGATTTTAATAATGCTTAAAGGGCACCAGTAAAAATTAAAAATTCTATTAAATAACATGTCTGGGGGATGCGCTTAACCTGCCTATGACGTGGTGCATCTCTAATTAAACTGGTATGGATTTTGTCCCCATGCAAAAAAAAAAGTGTCCTGACCAGGAAAGGGGGAGGGGACCTTTGCCCACCCCCACCCCGAATCATACCAGGCCACATGCCCTCAAAATGGGGGGACCTGATGGATATGGGAGTCTTCGGATACCGTCCCTTCCCTGTATGTGAATGAGCAAGAGGTAGATAAAGACAGACATATTTTTACAAGTCCTTAAAAGAAAAGTCACACAATATAAATCTATCGTCATTCACATTATCCAACACTCACAATGAACTGCACCCCCTAAACGGCTGAAAAAAAATTCCTTTGGCTGCAGACGCAATCTGCTCCCATTGCTCATTCACCACTGACTGACATCTTCCAATCCCCATCTCTAAATATACACAAAAGGATTGGGGTTTCCTGGGTGATATCTTAAATCAAATGTGGTCATGTGGCCATATCTGGTCAGAGACATCAGCACTATCTCTGCCCCCTTGTCTACTTGGCCATCCAGCAAATGATTGGGGCCAGGTGAAGTCACTGATCGTTAATGATGAGGCAGGTACCCCCACCTTCTGCTTCCTTAACTGCCATTGACAGAAGGTGCCATCAATAGTTGCTATGAATGCTGTTAGATCCAGCACCTGCTGATTCCTTAACAACCATTGACAAGAAGCTGCCATATTAAGTAGCTGAATAAAAAAAATACTAATATATATGACGTTCAGCCGAATAAGCAAAAAGTCCAAACCAAATGCTCATCCCTCCCGACCTATAAGTCAGTGTGAATGCAAGAAAAACTCACAGTAAACATATGGAAAAAGCTTAAAAAATCTTGAATACATCTCAAACACCCATGCACATGTGCTCTTAGTGCCAGCATGACAGTATAAATACAGGATAAAAAAGCCCCTATGGTAAGCATACAGTGGGGCCCCTGTATATTCTCTGCACAATTGTCAGACATTCCCAAATTATAAATCATACAATAGATTTTTGTTCCGTTTCTTATTTTGCTTTGTTTATTTAAAAACATTGTTACTACAACTACAGTGGAACCTTGGATTACGAGCATAATCCGTTCCAGGAGAATGCTCGTAATCCAAAGCACTCGCATATCAAAGCGAGTTTCCCCATAGAAGTCAATGAAAACGAAAATAATTAGTTCCGCATTGACTTCTATGGCATGCAATACAGCACGTGGCCAAAGGTGGGGGGGGGGGCGCCGGAGAACCTCGGAAATACTCGGAGACAGCTCGGCTGAACTCGGAAAGGCTCGGGAATGGAGTATTTCTGAGTTTTTCTGAGTATTTCTGAACGGCTCCGGCACCCCCGCACCTCTGGCCAAATGTGGTACTGCACACCACTGTGGCTTGAATCCTGCTCGTTTTAGGAGACAACACTCGCAAACCGAGTCAGGATTTTTTTTTTAAAATGCTTGTATTGTTAAACACTCGTTAACCGCGTTACTCGCAATCCGAGGTTTCACTGTAATATACAGGAAATACTCAAGTTCATGGTAATTTCATCCTATTGTAATCACCTGCAGAAAATAATTTAGACTGGGCCAATTAGGTGGCCTGTGTTCACATATGCTAACAGAGAACATGCTGACAGTAGGAGAGATCAGTCTGCTGCTTCAGCCTGGGTTCACACTTGTGCGAACACAGACATCACATGTGATTCGCACCGCACTGCTGTGCAGATCACATGTGATGTCTGTGCAATGCAAATTCAGCCAAACAGTTTGTATGGCTGAACTCGCATTGCATTCACACGAAAACGCTGCAGAAACCTTTTTCTGGAATCGGATCGTATGGGTGTTCACACCCATGCGATCCGATTCCTGTCCGAATTCATAGTTTGCACTGTGATCTGCGAACTGATCTGGGGGTGTCATTAACTTTGAATTGAGACACACAGTGGTTCACAGAGGACAGTATAAACTGCCTGCGAGGGAGATGCGATGCGGGAAACGGCACTGGAATTGCGCTGGTACCCCCATCGCAGTAGTGTGAGCCCAGGCTTAATGTCCATTCATAGACAGGGGTCAGGTAGGAGACCTAACAGTGTTGCTTAACTTGAAGAAATAATTCCGGGTGGCTGCACTTCCAAAAAATCCTTTTATTGAAGCTTCATATGACAAGTGGTTGACAGATAGAGCAGGGGGACAAAGAGGTAGACGCGTTTCGCGCAAATGTTATCGCTTAACGTTACTTAACTACAGCAGAGAAAATCCGGTTACCAAGCTAACTTTGCTAGGTGGCAGAGCTGTGTGAATCTCAGGACTGACTGCATAGAATTAAAAATCTATAGGTAGATAATACATCATATTACTTTATACATGTTATTTTAGATGTGTATTTAGCTGTTTGCCTGGAAATGAGATTTAACCCCAGTCATGCTAATAGACAAGTAGCCACTTTTGTATAGTATCTGAAAAGTGTACATTGTCAAAGAACATTATTCTTTAATGCCTTAAACTGTTAGATCCGTGAAGATGGTCTCTTGTTATGACTAATCAAAGCATCAGTATGTGCTAAGTTCTGCTCAATAAGGTCTTGTGGTTTATGACATTAGTTTCATCTAAAGCTATTTTGGATAATGACTTTCAAAGTTATTACTTATTAAACTTTTTGTTAATAACCATAGAAAAGCAGAAATAGTTCAATGGTACACGAGTAAACACAATCAGCTTTAACGCTCTAATGTTTACATGTTAATACTTGTCTTTATTTAATTATCGATTGATTACTGAAATGTGAACATATCAATGTTTGTGCATGCACTGTTTAGTAATTGATGTTACATTTGTTTGTAGTAGATAAGCAGTGATAATGTCAAGCCAGACACTTGTATGTCTCAATGGAGCCCCCTAGCTATTGGCTGGTGTAGAGCAATCCTTATATACTAAGCAGTTCTTTCACATGTTATATTCATGCAGCAAAAATCTGGAAATGATATGGAATGAATGACCAGCTTACTTTGCCAGTGAAAGTAACAAATGCTCTGACATCAGTCAGTGGTCAGTGGGAGTAAAAATGCCCCTTCATTGGTGGTCATTGGAAATAATAAATTCCCCGGTGTCAGTGGATGTAATGAATACCCTGGCGCCAGTGTAAATAATAATAATCCCCAACTTCAATGACTGTTATAAAGGCCTCTGACATCAATGGGAGTAATAAATGCCTCTGCTTCATTGGAAGTAAAAACTGCCCCTTTTTCGGTGGTCAGTGGGAATAAAAATTATATCTCTCTGACAGCAGTCAGGAGAAGTAAAAAATGGCCCTGCATCAGTAGTCAGTGGGAGGAATCATGCCCCATCATTGGTGTCAGTGGGATTGCAAAAGGCATCCACCTCAGCATTGGTCTCAGTGGAAATAATAAAAGCCCCTTTGGCAATAGTATCATTGGGAGTAATTCTAGCTCCCAGCACCTGCTGTGATTGATTCACCACCAATGAATGTTTGGTGAAAGTAAATTCACTGCTTCAAAAGTATTAAAGTATTAAAACTAACCCTTACCCGGTCCCTTAAAAATTAAACCTTAACCCCCCCCCCCCCCTCCCCCACAGTGCCCACAGCTAATAAATCTTCTTTTTACATTACAATATTGCCACTATATACCTTTTTGGATGATCTGCATACCACGGTTATATGATAAACTGCACAGTTTCTCCAGTGCTGAGAGTTCAGGTAGGAGGAGATTTCCACTTCAGCCTGTATACACGCCCACAAGTGTGATGTCAATATCATGTGACCTGGCTAGCTCTGATCAACAAGTAAAGGTTCTCTCCAGCATAAAAGATACAACTGAGAATGTGCAGATTAGCTACTCTGCCTGTGTTAGCTGGCCTTCCCCGGATAGACCATACAGGATAAAACAGCCTTTTTACACAATGCAGAGGGTTAACCCCTTGAATTCCACACTGAGTATATGCTGCATATACAGACAGAGTTTACTGTTGTGGGTGCAGTAACACTTTAAATTTATGTTTTTTTTTTTTAAATCAGCACAAGGGACGTTATCTACATTTAGGCTGCTTTCACACTGAGGCATTTTACAGGCGCTATAGCGATAAAAATAGCACCTGCATAGCGCCTGTAAAGAGCCTCACCTCTCACCCCAATGTGAAAGCCCGAGTGCTTTCACACTGAGCGGTGCGCTGGCAGATCGCCCAAAAAAGTCCTGCAAGCCGCTCCTACAGCACCCCTGCACATTGAAATCAATGGGCAGTGCTGCTGAAGTGCAGGCAAAGCACCGCTGCAGCGGCACTTTGTGGGCGCTTTAAACCCTTTTCCGGCTGTTAGCGGGGGTTAAAAGCACCCCACTAGTGGCCGAAAAGGGCCGCAAAAATGACAGTAAAGCGCAGCTCAAAATAGCGTCGCTTTACCGCCGAGACCCCCAATTCCCCAGTGTGAAAGTAGCCTTAATGTGAAGTGTCCCTTGTGATGCTGTCAACTTTCATAGTGAAAATCTGTAGTCTTCCACCCCCTCCCTTACCCCACAGTGGTATTTTTCTGATGCTTCAGGTGGTTAATACCTTAGCTGGATCTGTGACAGGCATTAATCAAAAGTGTCAACTATGACCTTTCATTCATCCGCCTATCCTCCATTCATAGAGCACTTTTCATTTATGGAAGCTTTAGTACAGCTTCTATTATTGGAGGAGGGAACGGAAAGGGTGGGCATAGTCGGCACTCTTGATGACTGCCTATCACAGGTCCAGCTTTGGTTTTAACCCCTGCAGCACCAGAAGATTACCGCTGTAGGATATGGAGGGGGACAGAGGACTTCAGATTTCCACTATGACAGCTGACAGCAAAAGGCACACTTCACATAAAATTTGGGTAATGTCCCTTGTGCTGATTTTTTAAATCATTTTTTTAGCCTAAACTTAAGCTTTAAAATATCACTTTAAAGTAACTACCTAACCATTGAATTTGATCTTGAGGCGTCACCCTATTCCTGACACTAAATTTACCCCAGCTACAATGTTGGATTTCTTCTCAACATTAAATTAACCCAAACCCAATACTAATCTTGTTGGCTTTGAAGTAGTTTGAAAAAGTTGACAATCTTCAGCAACTTATTAAATTGTCTAGATCATATTAGTAATAATATTTCTCTTTTTATACAAGTTTTTATTTTAAATGTGTTTTATTTAACTTATACTAAGGGGTCTATTCACAAAGCAGTGAATGTGATTTTCACCAAACATTTTCTGGTAGAGAATCAATCACTGTTTGCTAAATGTCAGATTCACTGCTTTTTAAATATGACCCTGTGGGGTTGATTTACTAAAACTGGATAGTGAAAAATCTGGTGCAGCAGTGCATTGTAGCTAATCGGCTTCTAACTTTAGCTTGTTTAAAGAGGAACTGCAGTCTGCTCACATAATTTCTAATAAAAACAACTTTGCCATTCTGGAGCTTCCTTCCAACCACTTTGCATATTATTTTATATATACTGAGATACTTGCCAAATATGCTGCAGAAATCTCCCTCCACTGAGTCTGGCTGCATCCATTTTATCTGTGGGCAGCTGAAGCTGCTGCTTGTTTACTTCCTGGATTTACACAGACACACACCTCAAGCTCTGCGGCTCTCATTGGCCATCTTATGACTCATCCCCTCTCCCTTCCTTGCAAACTCTCACGAGAGTGAGAGAGAGAGAGCTGTGCATGATGTCATAAGCCTAGACTTTTTACCAGACAAGAAACAGGAAGCGGGCTGTATAAGGTATTTACTGGCGGAAAGTTGAAAAAATAGCTGAAGTTCCGCTTTAATTAAAGCGGAGTTCCACCCAAAAATGGAACTTCCACTTTTTGGAGCCCCCCCCCTCCGGTGTCACATTTGGCACCTTTCAGGGGGGAGGAAGGAGCAGATACCTGTGTAATACAGGTATTTGCTCCCAATTCTGGACATAGATCACTGCGGTGACCTACGCCACGTCCGGCGCCTACTCCCCCCCCCGCTGTCTTCTGGGAGACACACAGGTCCCAGAAGACAGCAAGGACCTGTGGCATCGCGCAGCGCGACTCACGCATGGGCAGTAGGGAACCAGGAAGTGAAGCCGCAAGACTTCACTTCCTGATTCCCTTACCGAAGATGACGGCGCCTCCACCCGGGAGGCGAGGGACAAATCGGCTTCGGGTGCCAACAATGCGGGCGCCCTGGACAGGTAAGTGTCCGTAAAGTCAGCAGTATTTGTAGCTGCTGACTTTTAATAAATTTTTTTCGGCGGAACTCCGCTTTAAGCTTTCACAAAAACACCTGGAAGCTGATTGCTTTCTATGCAGAGCTGCACCAGATTTGGCACTCTCCAGTTTTAGTAAATTAACCCCAATGTGTTCTGTACATGCAATGCATGTTTAGATGGACACAGGGACATTGTTAAAGCTCATTTATGGCATTTTATTTTCTCTTTAAAGTTTTTAATAGAGTAGTAGACCTTTTAGGTTTTTATTGCCATCTGTAACTCAGAGATTTTCCCTCAGTTTTTAGCACTACAGCTCTATCAGCAAAAAAGGAACTGGGGTCACCCGGCCAGGAGGACACACAAACCTCAGAACCACCAAAAGATTTTAATCTTTCCCTACTGTAGCAAATAAAGTGTCTCTGTATCTGCTGGGGATACTTTCTATCACTTCCTGTTATTGTTACCCCAGTGATCATTACAGCATCACCGCTGGGGTTCCAGGTGGCAGTAAAAACATGGGAGATGATTTACCTTTCTGCAGTTCCTTCCGAAAAAAAAAAGCTTAGCTGGATTTGTGGATCCAAGTTTTTTGCCTGTGCCATAGATTGTTTCACAAGTTGGCATGTTATAAGGAATCAAATCTCAGGTAATTGCTAATATGCTTTCCCTATAGCCACTCTAAGACCCACAGAAACCACAACAGCTAAGGCAGCACATTTGTGGTTTGTGAAGTCAATGGAATCTGCAAGGTGGAAATTCTAGATGCTAAAACAGCATTTGTACAAATTCTTTAGGAAACAAGAACTAGGAAGCCAAAATGAAATGATGTAACTTTTATTTTGGGTCTTAGGGAGTTGGTAACACTGCCAGCTTTTTGATGGAAGTTTTACACATTCTGTACTATAGGAAATGACCTGCTCATGGCAGGTACCTAGCAGGTTTTCTGACCGCTTAGCTTTTTTTTTTTTTTTTTTGTAATGTATAATGTGGTGTAATTTAAATATGAACTTCAGTCAAATAAACGAGACAGAAATTAATGCAGCTCTGAATGGAGGGAGGGAGAAGCAGTACAAGAAGCTGATAGGATGGACTGTATTGCAAAAAGCATATTAATAGTAAGAGAGATGAATTATTGGTCTGCTGCTCCTCCTTTTACTAGCCAGCCACATGCTGGGGGGACACAATCCGTAAGTGTTACTAAACTGTGGTGGAGAAAAGAACAGGTTTTCTATGAGAAAATTAAGTACTGTCCGTGATCCCTTTTTTATTTGCGCTAACATACCATTTTTCAGGACAAGCTTTCGGGGTATGTCCCCTTATTCAAGGTCCAAGCAGTACTGATTCACACATTTTTTAGCAGAATGGTAAAACAAAACAAGAAAAAAAAGGGAAAGGAAAAAAAGAAAAACAAACACGTACAAATCAATGGTAATAAAGATAGCAGCAGAGTTAGTGTAAAACCTTAGTATAATGGGTAAGGAAACCAATATCTAAATTTAGGGCATTCGTTTTTGTGTCAAAAAGAATTATCATTCTTAGTTCAAACGACAGCACCGGCCGGCGACATGTCGTCCCGGAGTGACTTCCGGGTATCACGGCTCCGGCGCTGTGATTGGCTGGAGCCGCGATGACGTCACTCCCATGCATGCGCGCGGGAGCCGCCAGTCATGGCATGACCTCCTTCAGAAACGGCATGATCGCCGTTTCTAAAGTGTGCCTGCGCTGTTGTCTGCAAGCCTCTATTGTAAATATCTCCTAAACCGTGGAGGTTTAGGAGATATTTCTAGCACCTACAGGTAAGCTTTAATCTAGGCTTATCTGTAGGTAAAAGTGGTTGTACGGGGTGTACAACCACTTTAATGCAATGCAGAGGCCATCAATCCTTTTACAGCAATTCTGGCTCAAAGAAAGTTACAGCTTATTTTGCATACCAGCGCTGTATTAAAGTGGATGTAAATCTGATTCATGAAATTTGAACTGGTTATATATATCTGCAGTGTTTTGTTATCTCTCCAAAGCCCTAAGTCCCATGGCTTTCTCCTGTTCCGTTCATCTGTTATCATCATGATAACTTCTGACAAGTTCTCTGACACACGTGAAGAAACCAGCCTGAAATTTGTGTCAGGGTGGGTGATATAAATAGATTAGCAGACAGCTGGTCAATTCACAGCACAGCTCTGCAAGTCTCTGCCTGAGGAGAGGTGGTGTGTGCCTTTCCTCCAATCAGCTGTCCCACCGTGTATGGCAAGTCTCCCTTCCCCCTGCTGGAACAGGAAGAGAAAATTCTAACAGGATGTGCACTTTCTAAACAGTATATAAAGCTGAAGACAGCAGATATACAAGTAAAAGTTATGTAGGGAGATTTGTTTCATCCCTGTTTATCATCTGAGGCTGTTCACTTCACTGGGTATATGTGAGAGTTTACATCCACTTTAAACCTTTGGTGGGACTGAGATGAAGTGAGCGGGCCTCAATCATATAAACATCCTACTATTGGCCCCGATCAGTTTGTAAGGTGTAAAAACAAATCACAGGAATCAGATATTCAAAATAAAACAATTATTTAGGGGAGGATATACTGTATGCGCTGTCACTATTTTTTTTATATTGTGAAAGATAATGTTACGCAGAGTAAAAACTCCCCCACCCACCCATGTCTCCATGCTTTACTTTGTTGAGAAAACACTTTGAAAAACAGCCCCCTAGCATTTCTGGCCATGGCCATCTTTAGTAAGGGCAGATGATTAGTGTAGCATTTACTTCCTGGAATACATTTGCCCTTAGCTCAGGCATGAAAGCAGGATGTGCTTAGCTGAGAAAGCCCCTCCTCCCCTCCTGAAGTCTTCTGGGATGTATGACATAATGGAATGGAAACCAGGAATTAACTGAAGAAATGTAAAAAAAAAGAGGTTAAAATTAGTAAATACGATATACCGTACTTTCCTATCTATTTACTAATGCTAGCAGCATAAGGATTAAGAACAGTCAAAGTTGTTTAAGAGAGTGAAGTTCAACTTTTAAGCTTGAACCCCGACAAGTACAAGCAATTGGTGAGCTTCAGAAATGTAACTAAATACTTGTGCATATACACTCACCAGCTACTTTATTAGGTATACCTTGCTAGTACCGGGTTGGAGCCCCTTTTACCTTTAGAACTGCCTTAATTCTTTGTGGCATAGATTCAACAAGGTGTTGAAAACATTACTTAGAGATTTTGGTCCATATTGACATGATAGCATCACCCAGTTGCTGCAGATTTGTCATCTGCACATCCAAGATGCAAATATCCCGTTCCACCACATCCCAAAGGTGCTCTATTGGATTGAGATCTGGTGACTGTGGAAGCCATTGGAGGTAACCAGTTTGAGATGATTTGAGCTTTGTGACATGGTGCATTCCTTCTGGAAGTAGCCATCAAAAGATGGGTATACTGTAGTCATAAAGGAATAGACATGGTCAGCAACAATACTCAGGTAGGCCGTGGCATTTAAACAATGCTCAATTGGTACTAAGGGGCCCAAAGTGTGCCAAGAAAATATCACCCACACCATTAGACCACCACCACCAGCTTGAACAGTTGACACAAGGCAGGATAGATCCATGATTTTATGTTGTTTATGCCAAATTCTGACCCTACTATCTGAATATGTTAGGCTGAAATTGAGACTTATCAGACCAGGAAACATTTTTCCAATCTTCTATTGTCCAATTTTGGTGAGCCTGTGTGAATTGTAGCCTCAGTTTCCTGTTCTTGGCTGACAGGGGTGGCACCAAGTGTGGTCTTCTGCTGCTGTAGCCCATCTGCTTCAAGGTTCAATGGGGGAGATTTACTAAAACTACTGCACATAGAATCTGGTGCAGCTGTGCATAGTAACTAATCAGCTTCAAGGTTTTATTGTCAAAACCTAATTGAACAAGCTG
Source organism: Rana muscosa (assembly GCA_029206835.1). NCBI lineage: Eukaryota > Metazoa > Chordata > Amphibia > Anura > Ranidae > Rana > Rana muscosa. The sequence goes on along the minus strand of CM055120.1, from coordinate 143,367,558 downwards.
AGGTTAGAAGCTGATTGGTTACCATACACAGCTGCACCAGATTCTGTGTGCACCAGTTTTAGTAAATCTCCTACAATGTGTTGTGCATTCAGAGATGGTATTCTGCATACTCTGGTTGTAACAAGTGATTATTTGAGTTACTATTGCCTTTCTATTATCTCGAACCAGTCTGCCCTCTGACATCAACAAGGCATTTTCGTCCACACCACTGCCACTCACTGGATATTTTCTCTTTTTTTGGACCATTCTCTGTAAACCCTAGAGATGGTGAAAATCCCAGTAGATCAGCAGTTTTTGAAATACTAGACCAGCCCGTCTGGCACCAACAACCATGCCACGTTTAAATTCACTTAAATCCCCTTTTTTCCTCATTCTAAAGCCTCGTACACACGGTCGGACTTCCATCTGACTTTTCCGTGGTTTTTTGTCCGAACGGAGTTGGTTGGGAACACCCATAGCATACACACACTCTGACTTTTCTGCAAACTTTCTTAAAACTTCTTACAACATCACGTGGTTTTTCTGTTCTTTTCTGCTCTTTACTGCCACCCTTTGGTCAACTTCTGCTATTGTTGGTTGATTTTAACATTAGTTGTTTTGTCCATCGGACTAAAGTCCGATGGTTATCTGTACACACGGTCAGACTTTGCTCCATCAGACTTTTGTTGGGCAAAAGTTTGTCCGTTTGCAGACCCAACTTTTGTCCGATGAAATCCAAAACCAAACGAAAAAAGTTTGTCCGATGGAGCGTACACATGGTCGGATTGTTGGTCCAACTTGCTTAAAACTAAGTTTGTTGGGCAAAAGTCCGACCGTGTGTACGGGGCTTAATGCTTGATTTGAACTTTAGCAAGTCGTCTTCACCACACCTAGATGCCTAAATACATTGAGTTGCTGCCATGTGATTTTCTGATTAGCAATTTGTGTTACCAAGCAATTGTACAGGTGTACCTAATAAAGTGGCCAGTGAGTGTATATTGATTACACAGAAGAATAATGCTGTCCGTAGACCTGAAAAAAAGGTTTGTGCAGGGACAATCCAACTGCCATTGCAGCAAGCTGTCTATGGTCAACACACTTCTAAGATAGAGTTTATGACAGTGTAGAGCAGAGGAGAGAAGACTCAAGCCCTGTACACACGGCCGGAATTCCCGGTGGTATAAAGTCCGCCGGGAATCCCTACGGGAAAAGTGCGGGGAGAGCTTTGGCCGGGAATCCCGGCCGCTTGTACAGGGCTTATGCTCCCTCGGCACTGCCTCACTGTGTTTTCCAGTGGCAAGTTTAGTAAATCCGACGGCAAAAAAAAACACCGGGAATCCCGACGGGAAAATAGAGAGCAGGTTCTCTATTTTTCCCGCCAGGATTCCTGGCAGTTTTCCCGGCGAGGGAGCATACACACGCCCGGTTTTCAAGGCAAAAAGCTCTTCCAGCAGTTTTCTTGCTGGGAAAACCGATCGTGTGTACGAGGCTAAAGAGGCCAGCCTCTGATAATTTAGTGCAACAATAGTGATCAGTACAAGATTTTCCACCTGCTCTGTCGCTCTTTTCCCCAGATGGCAGGAGGCTGCCATTGATAATACCTGATCCATACATTTCATTGAAATGATTTCTTGTGAATGGGAATTCTTAGTTTTCCTTGTGTTTGTTTAATCTGGGCTAGGCGAACAACTGAGTACTGAATCTGCAGGTCTATCTATATATTTTATACTGAGTATTTATTTATACCGAATTATAACTTTTAGGATTGACTAAAGGTTAGGGTTTTCAGCAGACTCTCTACTCTTGTGTTCAATACAATTTACAATACACTTCAGTACAGGTACAATACAGATCAAGACAGGAGGGTTAGGGGGCTGCTTACAATCTAAAAGGGAGCAATAACTGTGTGGGGATGAGTTTATGAAGAAAGAAAGGATCAGTTGTTAGGTTGAAGTAGAAGAAGAGCAAGAGATGAGTTTTGAGGGATCACCTAAAGACAGAGTAGGAGATAGCCACACAGATTTGGGTAAGGACTTCCAGAGGAAGGGGGAGGCTCTGGAGAAGTCTTGGAGGTGAACATGGGAGAAGGTGACAAGGGAGCTAGAGAGCAGAGGGTCTTGGAAAGAGCGGGGAGAAAGGTTTGGGTGATAATTTGAGACTAGGTGGGTGATGTTTAGGGCAGTGTGTATGCTTTTGTATGTTAGTATTTTGAGTTTTATCCCTTGGGCTAAGCAGAAGCCACTACAGGGATTGGCAGAGAGGGGTGGTGGACACTGAAAGGTTGGTAAGGTGGATTAGGTGGCAGCAGCATTCCTGATAGACATGACCCATGATGTTAGCATGTAACCATATGTTGTGATGCTTTCCTTTAACTAAGTATCTCTAACTTGTATAGTCCAGATTTTTCCCCTCTCAATGTCTGCTTTTTCAATATGTCAGATATGTTATTTATGCAGAGTTCTCTTCCAGTAGCCTAAATCATAGTGAAACGTAAATTCATAAGATGTATCACTGTCTTTGTCATGACATTTAAGAAGAGGGGAATAGAAATGAAGCAAAAACAGAATCTGGAAATCATGTCATTGTGTAAAGTAGAATCCCATCTGTGCAGAGAAAGGCGTATTTGAAACTTCTGCAAAACTTGCAGTAATAGGATTTGAGCGGCTCTGGGCAGTCCACTCTGATCTCAGGTTTCTGCACATTGTAGGTAAGATCTGGGTTTGGATAAGTCATGAGCAGAGATTTTTTGCCAAATCAAGTTTTTTGCTTGGGGGGCAGAGAGCATTGCACGAAGATTACTATTACAGTGTGGATGAGGATCGCAGAGTACCAGCAAACAATGCGTTGCTGTACCAACCAGCAACAAAGATGAGAATACTGTGCTAATCCATAATAATCATTTGTATTAACCAGATGTTTCTATAGTATGTTTTTGATAATGTCTAGCCATCTGTTTCTAGAAGCAAAACACCACAAATGTCTTAATTTTCCTCTTCTTTTCATAACCCTTTCTTGACTAGGGGTTTGTATTTTGCAGGCTTGAAATAATTAAGAAATTAATTTGGAAAGAATAAAGCGTTTTTATTTAATCAATCATATTATGTTTTATTCATTGCTATTGGTACATCTCTTTAAAGCTGGGTTCACACATATGTGATTCCAGACATTGCATGTGATTCGCACCGCACTGCTGTGCACGTCACATGCAATGTCTGTGCAATGCAAATTTAGCAATACAGTTTGCATTAAATTCGCACCAAAATGGTGGTCCGCACTGGAATTGAATTGCATAGGTGTTCACACCTATGCGATCTGATTCCACAGTTTGCACTGCGTTCTGCTTCGCTCTGCGAACCGATTTGGGGGTGACATTAACTTTCTATTGACACCCGCAGCGGTTCGCAGGGAGCAGTGTGGACTGAAGGCAAGTTGAATGCGATGGTTCCCACATTGCATATGTGTAAACCAAGATGGAGTCGTAAACCAAAAAGCAGCGCTAATAAAAACTGGGCAACAAAAATTTAAAAAATAAAGATAATAAAAACTCAAAGCATAAAAACTTTATCAAAATCCAAAAATATGTAAATAAATCACTATACAGCCAAGTATTCAGTTGATTAAAGAAGACAGTGAATTACACAAAAAAAAGTCCAATGCCATAGTGACAATAAAGGACAGAAAAAGCGCAAATAGTCCTTATTTAATGCTAATCCATCCATAAACGATCCATCCCAAAAAATGTGGATACAATTTAATTTCCTTCAATGTGTGTATTAGGATCCACCATAATAAAGGAGATTCCACCACCATGTGACACTGTTCAAAAGCACCTCTTACCAAATAAGACGGACCATCATGTTATAAATGGTCATAACGAACTCAGCAGGACAAATCCAAACGGGCTCCACCTTGGCAAACAGACGCTAACACCAGCCAATGTCACTCATGGATGCAAAAGAAACAGTCTCCCATCGTGAAGTATGTATTAAAAAAAACTGCCTCTTTATTTTAAAACCTGATTTTTAACACCAAATTTCGTGGCTACAAAGTAGCAATAAAAAAGTTTCTTTACAGAAAAAATAAGCTTATAGCAGGCTGATAGCATCGGTAATCTCTGCGCTCAGTCGGACCAGCAAACCGCATGGACCGACATCGATACGTGATGACGTCACAAACGAGCCACAGAGATTCCTTAAAGCAGATCTTGCAGTAAAATGTAAGTTCTGTATATACTGTTCAGGGCCCCTCCTCCTTCCTCCCATGATGTGGCTACATTTTAGTTATGGTTTATGTTTAGGCTGTTCAATTTATGCACCAATTTGTATTCAAAGTTTAACTCCAGCCAAAACATTTTTTATTTAATTTTTTTGGGATGAGGTGTAAAGAAAGGTTAGAACCTCTCAAAACTCCATTGAGCAAATTGAACTCTGTGTGACTTCAATGGCTACACACTTTTTTATGAATGGGATGGGCCATAGTCTGCATAGAACAGAGGTAGAATAGTGGTAGTGGTGGAATATGAGAACCTACATTAAGTTCTTATTGTCCTCTTTATCCATGTTGGTGATCTGCCCTCACTTCCTGTCCCAGTGACAATGAGCCATAGATTTATAAACATTGAGAATATCTAACCCTGCTCTGCTCTATCCAAAGCTTTGGCTGAATTTACACTTTAAAGCAAACCTGTGTTTTGCCCATTCAAGGCACAGCCACAGGTTTGCGTTAATGCCCCCCAGTTCTATTGGCATATACCGTATATGCTCAAGTATAAGCCGACCCGAATATAAGCCGAAGCACCTAATTTTACCACAAAAAAATGGAAAAACTTATTGACTCGAGTATAATCTTAGGGTGTCCATCTGCATGCCTCACTGTGCCTCACTTTGTCCATGTGCATGCCTCACTGTGCCCATGACTAGACTGACGTTTAACATGGGAGTCTATGGAAGGGGTGCCCGGCTTTTAAAAATCGGTGCTCCCCGGCCGTAGGTCCCCCAGACAACAAACTTTGCACACTTGTAGAGGAAGAGGCTGGCCGGTAACGGGTCCCCGAAATCCGGAAGATCAGGCGCAAAAAGGTGACTCGAGTATAAGCCGAGGTGGGCATTTTCAGCACAAAAAAACAACTGGAACTTCTGGGTATAGAGCAGCTTGTAAGTCACTCCAATGTTCCAACCAGTTCCTACTCCTATGTAATATATGACTTTGAAGACTTGTAACTTACACAGGTCATCGCTTTCACTGCCAGCAGGTAAATGGAATGGCAGGGAGCCAAAATGAGATAGGTATACGCTGATGTGGAGGTCTGTATTTAAGTGAACTTGTAGCTTTGCTCTGCATATGTGAAGTAGAGATTCACTTTGAATTAGTTAAGTCTTATGATCATAAATATTAATTTTAAGAAATCTTAGTTGTTGCTCTGTCGTCTTTTCCATAAAGTAATACAAAAATACACCCCTAGGTTGCTGTGCGTATTGTCAAATTAGACTGTTAGAATATATTTTTCTTTTCCTATGTCATGATATCTTATTAGAATGTGAAGTTATGATAAATGACCATTCTCTAGAATGTACTCTTTTGCAATGTGTGTTTAATCAAAACGCTTGTCTTTCCTATTTGTGTCTGGATGGATAGGAACGATCAGAGCTTTGCCAAACTGTCTCAGACATCTCCCCCATTCTCTGAGCTCACACGCTACTAAGCAACAATACAAATGTAAGCGTAGAAGAAGGCAAACAAACAAGCATTTTTTTTTTTTTCCTTTTTAAAGCTTAGACTTTTAGCTAATTTTTTCCAGAAAATGTGTCAAATTGATTTCTGTGTACAGATCCAAACTTAAGAAAAACAATGGTGTAAGCAACTGTTTTAACTGTTGTTTCAGAACAGCCAATTTATTTATGCATGTATTTCCTCATATTGCTTGAGAGATTTAGCTGTTCATTACTTTCCATGTGATCAGACTGTTATTTGCACGCATTCATTCTGAACCCTTGAGAATTGTGTAATGACTTTACTGGTATCCCTACTTGATTGATGTAATCCACATGGTTTATTATGTGGTGTAGAATTACTTAAAAATTCTGAAAGTTTTCAAATGTTGCACCTTATAATTGCCTTCTGTAATTCGGTGACTGTGCCAACCCACTGCCAGAAGTACTGTATGTGTTTATGAGAACACCAGGATAATGCTCTCTAGATGGGATTCGTTGGGAGTGGACATTTCCTAATTCAGATCATTAGGCATAGAGTGGGCGTTTTACTATCTGCGCAGCTACTTTTGGGCAGTATTCCGAAGAGTCTATTGCCAATTTTCCTTATCATACTATTTTGACATTAATGGCATTAGATGACCATCATGCAATACCGACTACTGAAAAATAATTTTGAATAACCAAAATAGTAGCGCTCAGTGTCTTACAACACAAATCTAAATATAAACCATATACACTCCGTGAGATAGTGCATAAATGCGAATGTTCATAAATATACACCCTGTAAAGAAATGTGCATACAATAAACTCATCAAGTGTCCATAACGTTCATGACAGTGATTTAAAACAATTGATATAAAGTGTTTAACTGAAAATGAGTCCATAAAAAAGTGCACAAAATAAGTCCATAAAAAGTGCATCCAAAAGTGACTTCAAATGAAGATGATGACAAATAAAACTTTCTTGTGTTTTCTTCAAACCTTCACCACACCAATGTGCTCAGTGATTCCACTCCCTAAGGACTTGCACTCACCACAAGGATATGCCTCGCACTCTCATGCTTGGCTAATCAGCTTGATTACCCCCCAGGGTATCACAAACGATTCCAGAATGATGAAATTAGGTCAGTCAAGTCTCCCACATGAAAAAACAAATGCTTCCAATAGTGAAGTATATCAAAACTTTTAATTAAAATAACACAGCACAAGTGACCATCAATGGTTACACTCACATTTAGACAGATCAAATTGGGCACTTCAAAGCAAACATTTCCAAACGCCAGGCAAGTTTATAGTAGGCTGCCGCAATGTATTGCGGTCTCGGCGGACCATATAAGCATGTATGTCTCACCCTCCTTCATGTACGCTTGCCTCTCCACTGCAATCGAATCACCACAGACTCCCGCCCAAACACCAAACTGTATATTCGACGAGTGGTCGAAAGATCCGAACACTGCACACCAGGTGACTGTCGTGTAGCTCCTCCCAGACTAGTTTCGTCGTAAGACTTCTTCCAACCGACTATTGTTGTTTGTTAGTTTACCCATCTCAATGATGGGTATAGGAGAGGATGAGGTGGGAGTAGAGATGTAAAATTTCTGGAAATTTTGAAACTCGGAAAAAAAAAAGTTTTTTTTTTCAGTTTTTTTTGGGGGGGGGGAACTGAAAGTTTCGGAAAAATTGAAAAAAATTCTACATTAGCACTTTTTTGTCTTTTTAAGATTGAAAGTCATTCTATTATGAGAACTTTGAGAAAAACTATGTGCATTGTCATCATTGTTGTCCTCTTCACTTCGATCCATGAAGGATTTTTTAATATCTACAGGACACTTGTTACATACAAGAATGTGTTTTGTCATCCTGGTAGCATTTGGAAATGCATATTTCATCTGAAAATATTTGCAAAACACATTTTTTTTTTCAGAAGATCTTGTAATGTGAAAATGCCTCCATATGCTAGATGTTGGTCTCACCATTTTTCTGAGGGGAGTAGGAAATAAAAATAAGAAAAAATGACTACTTTGCAAGAAGACACTAATCTATGGTTGTGTGTGGGGGTGGGGGAAGAACCAGATTACTGGTAATTAAATTATTATTTACACAAAAGTTTATAAAGATAAACTAATGTAGCTAAATGATTCGGTTTTCTGGATTCAGAATCAGATAAATGTAAACTCTTACCTTTTTTAATTAAAAGGGTTGTAAAGGTACATGTTTTTTCACCTTAATGCATCCTATGCATTAAGGTGAAAAAAGAAACCCGACAATACCGCCCCCCCCCCCCCGAGCCCCCGTTTTACTTACCTGGCCCCTCGAAAGTCCCGCGCTCGTCCCCGTCATCCTCCTCGGTTCTGAGCCTGGCCGCCGATTGGCTACACTGGATGGATTGAAAGCAGCGCAGCTATTGGCTGGTGCTGCTGTCAATCACATCCAATGACACGGCGTGCCAGGGGGCGGGGCCGAGTGATACAGTCGGCGGCTATGGCCGCCGCTGTATCACAGGAGCGCGCCCGCAATAACTCCACACCATGCGAGCTCGCATGAAGGTGTGGAGTCCTTGCGGGGGAGAACCGAGACAGCCGCCGAGGGACCCCAGAAGACCAGGATCGGGGCCACTGTGTGCAAAACGAGCTGCACAGTGGAGGTAAGTATAACATGTTTGTTATTTTTTTTTTGCAAAAAAAGGGAACCTTTAGTGTCCCTTTAAGTATATACTTTCAGGTCCTTTTTGTTGCTCTGTATTTTCTTCCAATGCTTTTGAGGCCTAGTGAAGAGGACAGAACAAACCAAACACACCCACTAACATGCAAAAGCAAAACTGAAACCTTTTTCTTGTTACAATAGCAGCACAGCACCTCCTAAAGGAAGAAATGCATACTGTTCTTGCATTGGAGGGTTCAGTTTGTTACCTAGGACTTGCTTGTCCTCACTCAGTGCACAGAAATTAGAATAATCTGATATCATACATTTTTTTTAGAAATGATTTGGAAAATATTTGAACACCCTGTTTTAAAATATTTTATTTATCATGTTAAAATAAAATATTCCACAATTTCTTTTTTCTTTTTTAAATGTTTCTAATTTTTGTGAAAAAAAAAAGGCTTCAGGAAAAAAACGGGAATTTTTAATTTTTTCCAAATTTTTCCATTTTTTTCCTGGGCCTTCACATCTCTAGGTGGGAGAAGTCTTTTCCACAACTAAGTATGTGGTTGCGGGTGAATAAGGGCCAAGAGCTAGTTGCTATTTGCATATCACTACATGCCAGCATTTGGAGCTCCCCAGAGGCCGTAGAGATCTGAAAAGCAAGCTTATCCATGGGCTTACATTAAAATATATTTGAAAATTCAAGGGTGATCCTATTTTTTAGGCTGTAGAAATCTGAAAAGCAAGCTTATCCATGGGTTTACATTAAAATATACTTGAAAATTCAAGGGCGATCCTATTTTTTTTTTAAGCAGAGAAACATGTAAAAGTAGCATGATTAAAATCAGCGGTGTGCCAGGTAACTAAAGTTAATTTATGCATGGTTTGTGGTTTTGAGCTACTTAGAATAGCACACAGAGACTGGGGCTCAAGGCAAGGTAGCCTCCCCCCCCCCCATCTCATATACTGACACTGATTAAGAATTCCGATAGGCACAGAAAAGTCCCCCATTTGCATGCTTTGTACTAGCATGGCCTGCCCCATCTGACGCCAGCTGTCTACATGCGCATCCTCCTTTGTGAAGTGACAGGCAGATCCACAGTTTTGACCATCTGTGCTATTTCTCTGGTTTAGTGCAGGAGCATAAAGGTTGTAGCAGGACTACCTTGTCATCCAGTGGGCCCTAGACTCCTGCATAATTTTCCCTCTTGATAATCTGGTCTGGCAGTTCAATAACCAAGTAGTTAGATCTCTGGCCTTGCCACATTAGTTGTTAGTGTTTATGTGGGATATGAACCCAACTACACAATTATTTTATGGTTTTCTTATGTTTCCTAAGATTCATCTGGATGATTCAATTTACTTCTACTGTTTAAAAACATATCTGTTGATAAACTAGTAGGGGCAGGAACTGCTTCAAGGACAAGGACAGTTTGTCTAAACCGTTCTATGTAATTTCTAAAGAGTTGGCATAATTTGAATAAAATAAATAATCATATAGACTACATCTGTCCCTCTAAATCTTCAAAGCATGGTCAACTGACTAGACTTGCAGCCAGGTCAATGAGTTATGTTGTTGATGGACTCCCTGCAAATATTAAAAGAGATATTGTCAGCAAGACTCCCTTAAAGCAAGAAAGCACAGTACATTTTCAATCTTTATTTCATCTTTGTTATCCAGACACTCAATGTGACCTTCAGTGTGAATGTGAAATATTTCATAGTGTCTGATGTGCAAATGAATTGGATGATCTACCCCGAAAGAAAGATCAACATATGGACTGTGTCCAAGCAGCTTAAGGTTTAGAAGATAACAAAACAAATGACCTAATATGCTTTGGTTTGTTCGCCAGGAAATACTTAGAAAACAGTAAGTGGTAAAATGTTATATTTATTAGGTTAAAAGTCCATAACCAGCTGATTTGTGAAAAAACAATCCTCAGCTCATCCTTTGTGTCGCCTGCATTGTTGGTGCAAGACTATATGATATTAGCATTACATGGATTGGAAATCATACAATGGCTACCCATGTGTCGATATATCTCATTTGTTCAGGATCATTATTCATAACTTTTTCAAAGGTATAGATAGCCTGTCTTTTGTTAAGCAGATTTGAGAATTATTCAGGTGGTGGAGGATGCAGAGTAATAAATTAGGGGCTTAGCATTGGTTCCAGAGGTCTAGGCGTTTTCTGTGACCTGTCACCCAAGGCGTCATAGATATTGACACTATTGCTTTCAAGGCAGGAACTGTAATTTCATATCTGTGCTACGGTGCAGGAAACCAAAATAGAAGAACACCAACCAAACTGTCCTCCAAGGACCCAAAAATATTACTGGAAATCATAGGGAGCAAAAAAAGCATGGAGTATTTAGTTATATTATAATTATAATTTTAAATACTACTGGAGTGTAAGGAGAAATCTGAATATTGCCCTGGAACACACTTGGAAGGTGTTCTACAGTGCTGGTTCCCATGCTGGGGTTCAGGGGCTACATGCTAACCTTTGGTATGTTGTATAAAACACCTGTGACCCATTAGTCAATTTTCAATCAGCCTATGTATGTGCTTACTCAGGTCAGTGAAAGAGCATTTTCATTTTACTAATGAAATTATTGGGTGCAGTTATTATACATTCATCTTTTTATATGATACTCATTCCCTTTTCTCGTTTTACATAATTTATTTATCATCTATTATCATGAATCTTGCTAAGAGCAATATTAATTGTTGCACTAGTTATTTTTAAGGAACTGCAGGAAGCACATATTCGAGAGCTCTGATTTGCAAAATGGTTGTAATGGCAATGATCTCTAGTAATCTCAGGTAACACTCATGTGCACTCTCTGGCTCCTGCAGCATGCCTGCAGTCTCCAGTTGCTCATGTAGCATGCTAGCATTATCTGGCCATCTGAAAGTTTTCTGTAGCATTATATACCATTTATACCCATTCATGTTCAGCTCTTTGGTAATATCAGGGGCCACATTTTTTTTTTTGTTTTGGATACAGTGGGGAAGGATTAGAACTCTCGTCTGGTTTTATTGATGTGTGTGCCCTGGTTAGGAAGGTTTACCCTCTCAATTTTTACTGTTATCATGGAAACCCAAATTTTGGGTTGACATTGGAACAGGAATAGAGTGAAAATATTCTAATTAGGACACTATTTGTGGTGACCCTGGTGACATCCCATGATTCCCTTACTTTGGAGGAATTTTCCTGTCACTTCCTGTTTTGGCTATGGGCCAGGAAGGAAAATCACTGCAATAGGACACAGATAGCAAAAAATAAATAAAAAGGGGGGGGGGGTTAGAACCCTCCCTTACTCTATCCAATAACATTTTAGGCAAGTTAATCACGATAGCTTTGCAGAAATCATGTGGGAACATGTTCAAGAAAGGAACAGGAATGTTGCTGATAAAGAGTAACATGCAGTCTAAGAGTGCAGAAAAATCACACATATGTATGTATGTATATATAGTATAAGTATAAAAAAGTATGTTCTGTAGTAGGAGGGTTATTCAACACTAATGGTTGAACAGTCTCGGCTCTAACCCATAGAGTCTGGAGGTCATTGACCACTTCCATGGGAGCTGTCTGTGGAAAGGGCTTTCAAGCAGACGTAAGAGTGATTGGATGCATTGGAGGGAATTTCAGTAAAATAAATTAATTTTAATTCCCTGTCACTACATGAGCAGGTCAGTATCCATCATTCTCGTGTATCCAGGCTTGTAGTTTCCCATAACATGCATCTCTGACTTTATGGGAGTAGCAAACTCTTCTTTGGGTATTAAGCACAGAGTTTACAAATACATAAAGTATTACTGTGAACTAAAAGTTATATGCATTAACCCATCATCCCCCTTTCCTATGCATTTATAAAGTGAAAGCTGAACTCCATATTAGCTAAATTATACTCATTTGATCTAGGGGAATATGCTAGAGAGTAATACTCACCTTAATCCACAGCCTCATGGTACCTGGCACTCTGGTCCAGGAGTTCACTCCAATTGAAATGTGAGTAGGCCTTCAACATAATCACATACAGTGCAGGACCAGTCATCACTACCAGAACTGGTAAGGAGGAAGCCTGTGGGACCATGAAATCTTTACTGCATTGTAGGGAACACAGCTGAATTCATAAACAATTTGTGCAGTAGATTTTCATGGACTTGCTTTATTTGAGACCAACACAAAAAAAGATGAATTTGCTGTAGGGTTGAAGTATGTGTATGCATATAGTTTTTTTATGATATCATTTTACTTTTATTTTTATGTGTAAATTGCAAATCAGGGACATATAGTAGAGATATTGGTTGCTACTACCAACCCTGATGCTTGATGCTGTTTCAGATATCCTTATGCTAATGGCCAGTGAGTGTGGAATTCCATGTTGCTTTACTCTTTACCGTCCATGACATCATTGTTCTCAATGAAACCTGCTTTATGTAAAGTTCGTTTTTTTTCATGACACAGATTAAGATATTAAGCTTGCCAAACTTTGTCACACTTCAGGAATCTGTTCATTTTTTTAATGACATTTTATCGTTATAGGACATATTGGCACAATGTGCCAGTGTACAAAACTTCATTGACAGCTTCCAGGGGTTTGACACTATCCAGAGAGTTTTATGAATGCTGATTAAAATGAACTGACATGGCAACAAAATGATTTTGGCAAAAGGGCAGAAAAGCAAACTGAGAGACTTCCTGTACAGGGAGGAACATCCAGCGTATGCCAAAGAGTGATTAATAAAGTACATGGTGTCGCGTCCAGCTTGTTTACAGACCTTATAAGGGACGTCCTCATCTTTTGGGAAAAAGCGGTGTGTTGTAAAAAAGTTGTTTTCCATAGAGTGCAACTAGTGGAGCAATGAACTTGCGTTGATGTGGAAGTGATATTTTCATTGAAAATTGCTATTTTTTAAAGTGGACCCATCATTAGAATTCATGCTTTATGTGATTCATTAGGACCATGTCAACCTAGCCAAATCACATTATTATTTTTAGTAAAACAAAAGTCCCCTATTCTTGCATTGAATTAAGAAATCATTATCAGTAGCCCAGCCAAGGCTAGAATCACGTCTCTGGCTGTTCATTTAGCCCTCGTTCATATTAAATGCGGCTTTGAAATCTTCATCTGAAATTGCACAAATTGAAAGCCGCATATCAGTGCGACTTCAGGTGCCACTTGGAAGGCACCTGTGCGGCTTCATGCACAGATGTCTATCCAAGTCTCACCTGAAATCACCAAAAGTAGTGCAGGAACTATTTTCTCAAATTGATGCGGCACCTCAAAGTTGGCCTCACACTGTTTTGAACAGTGACATTACTGACACTAGGGTGCGACTTGTCTAATGTGATTAGATCTGTCAATTCGTATTTCAAGACGATCCATTGTAAACGGTGGCTTAAGCTTTGACAACAAAACCTGGAAGCTGGTTTCTATGCAGAGCTACACCAGATTTTGCACTCTCCATTAGTAAATCAACCCCCACAGTGTTTTTGTGGACATGTCAGTCCAGCCCAGTTTTATCTTTTGCTAAACTACTCAATCCATTCCATTCCATTCCATTCCAATAGACTTGAGATAACGCAGGAAGTGTGAAGAGGACATATGACTGCTTTGAATTTCTAACAAGAGCTAATTTTTTTTTTCTTTACTACAAAATGTTTTTAATGGCATGTTTGACAGTTGAAATGGAGCAAATATTAGAAGTTCAGTGTTGGGGTTTATGTACTCTGATATGTTAGAATTGAATTGCTTTGATGTTTGCATGCCTCTACACACTCACTGGTCATCACAGTGATCAACAGAATCTTTGTGCTGTGTGTGTCCGCCGGCTGCTTAAGGGCCCTTTCATACTACTCTGTAGCAAAATTGCAGTAAGAACGCATATGCTGTGTCTCAGATGCATTTCCTGTACATTTTTGGTGCATTTTTGGGTTGCCTGCACCTGTGAAAATTGGACATGTGACTCACACACCAATCAAAAACGCAAATTCCGGTGCATTTTTATCGTAATTTTACCGCAATTTTGCTGCGATTTCCATTCATTTCCATGGGAAGCTGTGTTTTTGGTGCACCAAAGATGCAGCATGCAGGACTTTTTGAAATTCACCGCACACCCACAGTGCAGTGGTGTAAAAAGGAAAACGGGATATAAAGGAAAAAAAATTCTTGCGCTTTTCTTGCAAGGTAAAAAAAAAAATGTATCAGTGTGAAAGGGGCCTAAAGCTTCGTACACACGGCCGGTTTTCTCGGCAAGAAAACTGCTGGAAGAGCTTTTTTCCGAGAAAACCGGTCATGTGTATGGTTTCTCGTCGGGAAAACTGCCGGGAATCTCGACAAAAAAAAATAGAGAACCTGCTCTCTATTTTCTCGTCGGGATTCTCGTCGGCCTGTTTCCCGACGAGAAAACCGTGCGTGTGCATGCTTACCTGTCTCCAGCTAAACCCGCGCATGCTCGATGAGACTTTGACGCATGCGCGGTAGCTTACAAGAGTAGTGTAGAATGAAGCAAGATGGCGGCAACGGCATCGAATGTGACGAGTGCATGCTCGTCGTAGTCAATGACGTCACCGCGTTCTTGCCATTCAAAAGAACGGCGGTTTGAATGTGCCATGTGTACACTCGGCGAGCAAGAAAAGCTTGCCAGGAATACCTTTAGGAAAACCAATGTTTTTTTCCTGACGGGATTCCCGGCCGTGTGTACAGGGCTTCAGTCTTTGTCTGTGTACACATGTATGACTGTAGTGGGAACAATACATATTATACTATGATGTGAATAGTCTGTGTACTTTGTATAGCACTGCATACATTGCTGCTTTTCTGTATCAATAAATAATAAAAGGGCTAAAAAGCTCTTTGAAAGTTACTTGAAAACAATACCGCTTGTATCGAGATTTTTATAATGATCATACAGTGCGGTTTGTGCTTTCTGTTTTGATACAGCGTTGTGTATAACTTTGTTTGTTCTACAGCCTGGCTTGTACAATGGATGACAGCAATACTGTAATAAGACCTTTCTGCAAAGACTCCCATCCAGTTGTACATTCTGCTTTCTTGGCACAGATGTTCATAGGGCCTCAAAAGGGGAATGAAACTTGCTCAAGTTCCTGTATTTAGCTGGTAATAATGTCATACTATGTAGTTTATCTTTGAGCATTGCTCTGGCGGTCATTCCTCCACTGACAGCCCTAATGAAGAAGGAGTTGGATTGTTATTAATTATCCAAATATCTTCCAGCACTTTGAGAGGATCTTATAAACACCAACAGACAGGGCCTCCTATCGTAGCTCTGTCATTATAGGCAAAGGGTATTAAAAGCGATCTTGATGTCACAGAAAAAAAAGCTATAGTGTTTTTAAAAATAATTAAAGGAGAACATACCGGTATACCCTCTTACACTTCCCTGTTCAAGTTAAGACATTTACAACTGCATATGTTTTCCTTGGAAAGCTGAAGGACATACAGTGCCTAATGCAGAGCACATGTGTCTACCTAATATTCTATACTCCCAGAGAAAGTGTGGTTTGAGGATTGAGTTTCTCTTATTCGCTATGACCACTGCCCATTCAGTTGTCTATTCAGGGCGGTCTCACTTTTATTTTATAATACTGATTATTTAAAATGTATAACCTGATTTATATGTCTACTGAGACATATGGGTATACTATTAGAGTCAGTCATATTTCTCCACGTTTTATAAGAAAGTGCAGAAATATTGATGAGCCTAACAAAATATTACTGAATTTGACTGTATGCTCCAAAAACACAGTTGTTAGAATTACCAGAGATACTTTGTAACAATCTTTTGATTTGAGACTTAAAGGAAACTAGTGAGGGTTGTGATAGAGAAGCTGCCATTGCTGACTTGTTTTTAAAGCGTATGTAAAGCCTAAACATATTTTTTTTAGGTTTGGATTGAGGAAGGTTTCGAACCCCTTTCTAGGTTTTATTGCTGTCTTTGTCCCCATTAGGGAGATCTACCCTCACTATTGGTCCTGGTAAACCATTGTCTCCAGTACAGAGAGTGATGGGAAATACAATATTTTTGAGTTGTACAGTAAAAGGAGGATCTTCGGAGTGTGTGCAAAAAATAAAAATAAAAGTCAGCAGCTACAAATGTTGTAGCTGCTGACTTTAAAAAAAAGGACACTTACCTTTCTAAGGATTGAGTGCTGTCCTCACCTGGGCTGGTTCTACGCCATTCCCCACACCAGAAGGTTTAGTGTTTAGCAAACTGACTGTGACTCTTTACGGCTTCACAACCGAATGGTCCTGCAGCCTCATAGGTCCTGTGATGTGTCCCAAGAGGTTGTGGGCACAGAAGAGGGAGGCAAACTTCCGGTGGAATCACGTAAGTGATCTGACCGGAAGCGGGTACCTGCTCCCCTATCAAAAAATGCCCAAAAGGAGTGGGATTGGTCTATTACACTTTTTCTCGATGAACAAACAATCTTGAAATGTCACTGTGCTTACCACTTGTTTATCATAGGGATGGAAGATTCATAAGCTTACTGATTATTGATTATACATGTACATTACCCACTTTAATGTAACAGTCATGTTTATCTCTTCTTTAATTTTTCTTTGTTTTCTTTTTTGCATGTTTTGTACAAACGTGAAAAACTTTAAATAAAAAGTATTTATTAAAAAAAAGAAATGCCCAAAAGTGTTAAAAGGAGGGGGAGGGGAGGGGCAAAGTGACAGTGTCTGTGTAAAACCTATTCCCAATCCACTGATACTCCCCCCTGCAGCATTGGCCTATCACATCTGCTGCAAATAAGAACAGAGCCTAGCAAGCATGGAGACATTAACCCCTCTCACACGAAACAGTGCTCAAGCCTAGCCACTGACTACTTGTCATGAGAACTACCTCATAGAAGGAAGTCACATTTCCCCCTTACATGGAAGCAACAGGTATTTTATGTCAGCTGCAACAGAGGAATTTGTGGTGGAGGAGGACTGGAGTATCAGTAGATCAGGGCTAGGAGGGGTCACAAACAATGTCCTGACCACTTTTAGGAGTGTGACCTAAAATATTGAATGGGAGCAGGTGTAACACAATGTTGTGAACAAAACTACACATTCAG
Organism: Rana muscosa; assembly: GCA_029206835.1. NCBI lineage: Eukaryota > Metazoa > Chordata > Amphibia > Anura > Ranidae > Rana > Rana muscosa. The sequence goes on along the minus strand of CM055120.1, from coordinate 143,350,129 downwards.
GGTGTTGGAGCTTCTAGTGTTTCCTCCAACCCACTAGGGGGGCTGCATGCAGCCCTTTGGCATTTATTGTGCAGCGCTTAGAGCCATCGCAGAAATAGGAGCCCCTGTGTTTTCCTTAACTTGGTGCTTGCGAAGGCCAGTGAAAAAAATATTCTTCAGATTGGCTTTCAGCAGTTAAAGCAGTTCTTTCACTAAAATTGCAAGGTCTGTTGATTTAGTAAGGACCCTCTCCCATCTCAAAATGCTTAAAAAAACTTTTAGGGGGAAAAAAGTTGGTTACTATACTTACATTACCTCTTATGCCTGTGATTCCTAGGCAAGGGTGACATCACCATCTTTCTGGTGAGTTCGGCTTAATGTACACGGGACGTTTTTACAACCTCTCCTGAACGATTTAACTTGACAGATAGTAACCATGTTTAAAACGTCCGTTTTGCCACATTTAGCCAAAATCGAAAAACGCCTGTAAACGAATGTGGCTAAACGCAGGTTACCACGTTTAGCCGTGTTTAGAAGCGCTTGGCGCTTGAAATGCCTCTAAACTCAGCGTCTGAACTAATTTTTTTACTATCCAAAAAAGGCCTCTAAACTCAACTGCCTAGAAACAATGATAAACGACCCTGTGTACATGTACTGATAAGATAACATAGAAGAGAGTTCGGGGGCAGTTGAAAAAAATGCCCAACTGCTCCTAAACGTCCGTTTACTAGCAGCCTTCCCGGGAAATGCCAAGTTAAAACAAAGCTTTTCGTTGGTCATTTTTAAGGGGGCTAAAGACAGCACAAATGTGTTATTTGGAAGAATCAATGTATAAATTGGCTGTATATATAGGAATTGGAAAGAATGAACTTTTTAGGCATATTGTACTATTTGTTAAAATATAACAATGTTTATTTATTGCAAATCATTAATGAAAACGACTAGGACAAGAATAAAAACATTTACCGTACATAGGTAAATGTGATTTAGAAACATGTGTCAGTGACCAACCGGACAGTCCAGAGTTCAAACTGAACCTCCATTGACTGGGTTGGTAGATTACAAAAAGTTCCTACGGCTTGACAAACAAACCCCTAAGGCAGGGGTAGGCAACCTCGGCACTCCAGTTGTGGTGAAACTACAAATCCCATCATGCCTCTGCCTCTAGGAGTCATGCCTGTGATTGTCAGGGTCTTGCAATGTCTCATGGGACTTGTAGTTTTACCACAGCTGGAGCGCCGAGATTGCCTACACCTGCCCTAAGGGATAACACATGTGTATAACATATAGGATGACCTAATCATTTGTCATACAATAATCACATATGGATTTGGTAAATTGGCTGTAATAACAGTGATCTCCAGCACTTTTATGTGATATGTCTCCAGTCTATGACTATCTCTTTATGCATTTTCCGAAACTCAGACAACTCCAATAGCGTGTTTACAATTCCTGACCATCTTCTGTAGCATGTCAGCATCCTCTGACCATCTCTTATAGCATGTCCATGATCTTTGACCATCTCCTGTTGCATATCAGCAGTCTTTGACAGCTTTCTGTAGTGTTACATTCACTATATATTACATGGGCCACAGTTGAGGCCCCCTAGATAAAGAAAGTTGACCACTACTGTTCTAGCCCTTTCAGCTATAACTAGCATTCATCATGAAGGGAGATTGTTAAAAGATAACGTGTCTCTGACAGTTAGTCCTTTGATATTAATGAGTATGTATATTCTCTAACTGAAAAGAAAAGGGGCCAGGTGTGAGTTTTAGCTGTGGGGAGAGAAAACATAGCAGATCTTTGATAAATCTTCTCCCAGCCAACTAAACATACAAATGAGAATAAGGTACTGGCTTGTTAACTTTCCTTTGCACATACTTAATGGAAATGTTACATGCCCAGCAGTTTGCTTCTTCCAGCTCATACTAAATGGACTGTTGTTGCAATCATGTTGGATTTATTCATCGCAAAAAGCAGCAGGCGAAAACTAATCAGAAAACTGTTTTTTGTGGGTTTTTCAGGTGATACAGCAGGAAGACAGCAGGTCCCCACAACCCCACCAGCTTCGGAAAACAGCAGCGCAGCTCATAGCATTGGCAGTACACAAAGCACCCCCTGTTCCAGCAACAGCACTGCCTAACCCGAATCATGGCACAAGAGGAACGAAGATCAGCTACAGGGGCAGAGGTTCAAAGTCACTGTTTGTTGACATTAATTCTTAAAGCTTGGAAGGAATTTGTGGAGTTCTTTCTCTGCAGGAAAAGGGATCAGTGTAATATCTGCCTGTTTTTTTGTTTTTGTTTTATCTGGATAAATGCAGTCTTTGGTTTAGTCCAAAGAACGTCATGCCAAAAAAGTGGTAATACTACTAATTATGCAGAGTCCAGACCTGCAATATGGGTTTCCTTGGCTGTCAATGTGAATTGTGTGCCAGTTTTAGATATGCTGCTTGTATCCCTTTTATTCTGTATTAAAGTGCAATGGTTTTGTATATAGAAAAAGAAAAAGAATTATATATATGCATAGACTGTATATATAATATAAGATTGATTGTAAAACCATAAGTGCTTTAATGCAGTGTAAACTATTTAGCCACTATTAAGCAGCAGTTTGTTGAATGTTAATGTTTTGCTGTTCTGAAATGCTGCGTGCAGCTAAAGTGTGTTTGGTGTGATGTTGTATATAATCTTTCAGCTTTCTCACTCAGCAGAGTGACCCTTCAACTATTCACAAGCGTATTTGATTAGTAGCACAAAGAAAATATGAGATGTAGCGTAACCCTTAGAAACCAATTGAATTTGAGTTTACTGATGTCAAGTCAGTAAAAGAAAAATTCTGATTGTCTGTTATGGGTTGTTGCACATTCATCTGCCATAGTAAGTAAAACAGCTTGTGTGTTAAGGACCAATAGTACTCTCCCTCAATCTCTATGTTAACCTGCAATCTCGGAGATGTTTTAATTCTAATCTAGAGATTAGAAGATGCATGCTTTGTTTAATGGGTCTGCCTGCTGCACTTGGATAAACATTGGGATTGATTTACTAAAACTGGAAAGTGCAAAATCTGGTGCAGCTGTGCATGGTAACCAATCAGCTTCTAACTTCATCTTGTTCAATTAAGCTTTGACACTAAAACCTCGAAGCTGATTGGTTTCTATGCAGATCGGCACTCTCCAGTTTTAGTAAATCAACCCCTCTGTGTTCTCCAAGTATCGGTTTTAGGAGAGCAATGTCGGGTTCTTCTCCTGTTATTGCAGTAATCAAGTAGAGAGTGAGGTATCTTTCTTTTTGTTTCCTTTTTTTGATGTTTTGGGGCACTTTTATGTCTTTGTTGTTTATTTTATTGCCTTAGAGTGATTGTAGTAAATTGCAGTGCAATTTAAAGCAGTCAGTGCTTTATAAGGATATTTTAAAGTGTATTTGTCACTGTTAGTAGTCATTTTGCTGGCTGATTAAACCTATCATTTGATTGGGAGTTAGTTACATCACCACAGCGTTCATGTTTTTAACTCTTTATGGAGTGATTTTGCTGTATTTTTTTTAAACATTGTATCAGCCTACAAAACAGCTGGTTTTATTCTGTTTTGGTGACAGGTACACTTTAAATTATTGTATATATTAAGCAAACCAATAGGAAAAATGTATGAATGTATAATTTTAACTATCCTGGAATGTTGGTGAAATTATTTCAATATTGCAGACTTTGTTCATTTTAATAGGTAAAAAATCATTATATTTTAGAAAAACATTTGGTACCTGCCATGCCTAGCCTTGAAAATATATGGTTCTCTATAATACAATATTTTTCAAACATAATATGGAAGTAAAGGCAACAGAATTAAACCAGTTTAGTAGAAAAAATCCTGGCATATGCAATAAAAACCTTCACTAAAAAAAAAAAAAAAAAAAAATGTTAAAATGCCATATAATCAAATTCTAAAAATAAGATCACATGATACCTCTGTCTTATTTCACCTTTACAGGACATAGGAACTGTTGGGGCTTTTGTTGTTGGGTTTCGATGGGCAAATGGAACGTTTTTTGATAATAGAGATGCTTCTTAGATCACTCAGAATCCATTGTAGGTGTAATTGACCTGCATTGGCCTAATTCAGCTGTGTTTGCTTTCCCTGAGAGTTGTATGGGGAGAGAAGCACTTCTGAAGCAAACAAGAAGCCCAACAACTCTGGCCCTTACACTGCTTAAGACTGAGAATTAGTACCTGATATATCAAGAGTGCTGATGACAGAGCAAACATGTAAAAAAGGTAGGCCACGTCAGAGAAAGCATTGCTATAGATGACAACTTTTGCCTTGACTTCCATTTTAAAGATACAGGTAAATTCATTTTTAATAGTTCTTCAGTAATTACATGTCAGGTATCGGTGCAATGTAATTTAAAGACTTTAGGAATAATTGGGATTAAAAACTAAGAAATATATAAAATATAACAGAAAATGTAAATAAAAATGTAAAAAAATATATCCTGTAAAAAGGGAAAAGTATCCTATGCAAAAATATTTTATCACATATAGGTTCCATCCGGCATTTTTATTTTTTGAAAACATGTTTTATATATCCAAAAATTTACACAAATATTGTTCAGATTGGTGAGAATGTTTGGGGCAGGAATAGAAAATCACCTGTACCCAAGTCATTGAACTATAATCCTATAACTGTCTTGCCAGGTTGAGCATAATGTATTTGGCAATATTTTGCCTGTCTTCAGCTGATGCAAGTTTTGGATTACTTGGCAGCCAGGAGATAGTTAGCATATTAAGGCTTCATGCACACAGGATGTTTAAAAAATGCCAGTGCTGCTGCCAGGAAAAAGCAGCGTTAAAAACACGCTGTTAACCACGTTTTTAAAAAGCATTTATGGGCGTTTTTTGGCTTTTATTCAGTTAAAACACTCCCTGTAATGGAAAAAATGGCAAACGCGGCTAACAGCTTGTTACAGTTTATCAGCGTTTATGGGCGTTTTTCGCTTTTACAGCTCAACAGCCTCTGCTCCTGGATGCACAAGTTGTGTTTTTTTTTCTACTGCCCCTAAACGCTTATGCCTCCAAATAGTTTATATGTGCATGGACACATAGGCTAACATGGGGGGGGGGGTGTTTAGAGGCAGTTAAAAAAAACATCAGACGCCCCTAACAGCAGCTATAAAAATGTCCTGTGTGCGTGAGCCCTAAAACTGACAACATCTTGTTGAGATAAGTTGCAAGCAGTGCAGGCTTCTTATACAGCTGTCATTCACTACCTTCAATTATCTGGTCCATCCTGATCACCAAGTCTTTTGCAGAGCACTATTATGTTGAATGAATAACTAGGGGCATTTTGAGATTTTGGCAGAGGTTAGTGCTGATTCTGTTCTTTTCCTTCATGATGTGTTAGGTATCAGGATGTCACTAAAAAAAACTCACCCTACTGTTTGTCTCGAAAAGCAACATAAGGCTTGTAAGTGACCAGACAGACAACATTGCTGGAGAGTTCTGGATCCCCTAGACAGTTTTTTGATCTAGCACAGCTGTAAACTGTATTGCCTAGAATAGAGAAAAGCTGAAACTGACAGTTAAGTTTAGATAAGATCTTATCTTGTCCAACATACAAGTGTGAAGCAATATTTTAGTGAAAACCATGAAGGGTGTGTTGTAGCAAAGATTTGTAAATTAGCACTCACTTCCTAATAGTGAAAACATAAGCATCTAGTGCTTGTGTATTGACTTATGTTGATTCAGTATTCAGTATGAACTGAAAATTGTTTTGCAGTTCATGTGCAAATCTGGTACCCAGTGCAAATCTTTTTTTTAAATCCTACCAATGCTAGGTCACTCTATGGCTTCCTTTGGTGCCAGGTAGGGCCTGGAACACAGAGAGTGATTCAACACACTCTCTCCGCTCTGCATTTCATGGGCGGCCACATCAGGGTACTCTCCAAGTGATGATTCCCAGTGCATATCACCTTCCTCTCAAGTTCCTTAAGTATAAGGGGATTGAGGGGATTATACTTGCACTGAAACATTTTAACTTTTATGCAAAATTAAGGGAAACAAATGTTCAGCCTTTACAACCACTTTAATGATGGATTTAACAAAATGATCAAGTAGATCAACATGCTTCACTTCAAATTTTAGGGTGAGGCTGTCACAGCTCTGTTCTGAATGTTGCTTGCCTCTTACTAGTAGACTTGTTTCGAAAATGCATGTGTAAAATACCTTGCAATAATGATTTTCACATTTGTCTAAAGTGCTCGGTTTCCGAAAAATGTAATCACTGGGTGATCAGGACTGGATACTTTAAGGATCTTAGAAGTCCTGTAAAATAATCTATCTACAGCAAGATGATGTCATATAGCCAGTGTACTCTAAAATTTTGGCATTTGTCTTTGATAATATTTAGTTTAATATTTTCCTTCATCCCTGCTTCCTTTGCCAGCATAGGAGTGTGTTACATCATTAGAGAGCCTAAGCCTACTTCTTAGTAGTTCAAGAACAGGGTGTAGTGTGCAATTGCTGCTGGAAAAAATTGGAGGAAATTTCAAATGAAAGTATATGTACTTTTGTGAAAGTGTGCCCATTTGTGCTTGGCAGGTGTTACAGAAAAAATGCCAATACAAAGGGTTACCTTTTTGGAAGATGGTTTTGTTTCTAGCAATATTGCCTGCAGCCTCCTGGCTTTCAGCACTTCCTGTTGTGCTTTAAACAACCTCAAACAGCACCCCCTAGTCCCAGACTATAATGGAGGTAGGATTTGTCTTCTTAAAAATTCATACTGCCATTGTTTGAGACTGAGGATTCAAATGCATAATGTTTAGGGAGAGTGCAGTTATAAAAAAAAGGTAGGTGTGATGAACATGTAGGCTAAATGTCCTTTTAATTCTACAAATTGTATTGTTTATAACCACTGCTATTCTCAGCTTAAGCACAGTTTATACAATTAAAATGGGAAAAAAATAGTTGCCATTCATGAGATGACAGAATATTATAATCTGTCCTGTCAGGAAAAAAAAAAGATTTATATAAGCTACCTGTGAGTTAGACAATCAAGCGCTTTGCCAACCCCAAGGCTGAATGTATTTAAACATAAAAAATATTCTTTGTACAGAAAAACACAGAAACTTTAAAATGTCTTCAAAGAAGATAAGAGTCTCTACTATTCGTATAGCTATATTTTACTACATTATATAGAGAGATTATATTTAAAATTTTTATGAGAAATATACCCTAAAGGATTTGTTGTATGTTTTTGTTTGTGTTTGTTTTTACTTCAGTTACTGTGAATTTTAACATCACCCATTGTACCCATTGTAAATCCCTTAAACACACTCCATCTCATTGTTTGAACGCACATGTTCAAGTGTGGGCTGGACTAAAACTTTTGTAAACACTTTAAATTGTATATTTTTGAGAGAGAATAGTCTGTATTATCAATAAATTGCTTTAATTATAATATATATATATATATATGTCTATCTTCAAAATTATATTTACAGATAAAAGGCCACACATACTCTATACCAAATATATAGAAAAAGTCACTTTACATTTATTGGCATAACCTGTGTATTTCTTTGTAAAAGTGTCTGTGAAAGCAAAATGAAAATCATAACAAAACTATGTTTTAATATGTTTGCTTGCCTAGAAGTTCTCAAGTCATTTAGTATGATAAATACCCCTATTTTTTATTCTAATGTTCATAATACAACAACAGTGAACAATACAAAAGAAGATAAAATGGTAAAAACCCAGCCTATTTTGTAATACTTAAAGGATCGCTAAACAGCATGTACAAATTGTTTAGTTTAAAGATAATCATGGGCTTTTTCTGTTTGACTTGTTTGTCGGTGTTGGTCTCTTGACTTTCCCTAAAAAGATGCTGTAAGGATCGAGATATGGGAGCTGCCACTGAAGACTTGTTTCAAAGTTGCAAGCACCAAGTAAATCACTGACCAAGAAGAAGTATCCTGCCAGGTAGTGGGACAGTTCTACTTAATTTCTTCTGGGTCAGTGACTCAATACAGTAAGTAATGAAACCTACTGTTTACACTTTTAAAAACAAGTTGGGTATAAAGGCTCCCATATTTCGAACCTGACAGGTTACATTTAATCCTATGTGAATGCCACACCTTCAATGGACTCTATTTGAAAGAGATCATGAAGAGTTGGATTCCAAGACAGGTGGTACATAACAAACATAGACACAGTTTGCCTAAATGTGATTGAATTGTCTGGGTAATGGACTAGCCATGGGTAGTAGTTAATAGTGTTGTGAATATGGATTTGAAAATATTTGCATGTACTTTGTACAACAGTTATTGATAACAAAATGAGATGCCTCCTGTGAAGAGAGGGAGTGCTACAAGAAATAGTACCCTGCCTATAGCCCTACAGAGGTGCATAAATATTTAAAAAATATATACTTCACGGAGCTGAAATAATAATTTCATTTTGGATAGAGTAAGAGAGGATTATAATCCCTGTCAGTTTTTTTATCATATGTATCACATTGGGGAGATTTTCCTTTACTTTCTGTCCTGTAGCCAAAAGAGGAAGTTGGAGGAAATCCCTCCAGAGTGAGGGAATTGCTGGTTATTACCAGGGTCACCAGAACAAGTGTTCCCATTAGAAGATTTGCCCTCTATTCCTGTTTTGGTGACTATTTAAATGATAGGATTTCACTCTCAGTGATAACAGTAAACAGCACAAATAGAGGATGAATCTACATAATGGGGACACAGACAGCAATAAAAGCCTGACTGGTGTTCTAATCTTCCTCTACCCTATCCAAAAAGTTTTGCCTTTAGTTTTACTTTAAAGGGGTTGTAAAGGTAAATGTTTTTTCACCTTAATGCATCCTATGCATTAAGGTGAAAAAACATCCGACAATACCGGCCCCCCGAGCCCCCATTTTACTTACCTGACCCCTCGAAAGTCCCGCGCTCGCCCCCATCATCCTCCTCGCCGTTCAGCCTGGCCGTTAATTGGCTACAGTGGATGGATTGAAAGCAGCGCAGCCATTGGCTGGTGCTGCTGTCAATCAAATCCAATGACATGGCGCGCCGGGGGGCGGGGCCGAGTTTTATCGCTGGCTGTATCACTGGAGCGCGCCCGCAATCACTCACCACCATGCAAGCATTGCTCGCATATAGGTGGTGAGTGATTGCGGGGAGGAGCCGAGACAGCTGCCGAGGGACACCAGAAGTAGTGGATCGGGGCCACTCTGTACAAAACGAGCTGCACAGTGGAGGTAAGTACTGTATAACATGTTTGTTATTTTTTTTTTAAAACTTTTTTTGTTTACAATCCCTTTAAGCTCTAGTTTACTTACATTTAGCATGTCATACAGTACTTCCCCTTTTCTGCAATATCTTACGTGTTGGTTTAAGTCTAGTCACACATTTTTGATTCCATATTTTTTTTAGCTTGGAACTTTAAATGTCTGAATTAAAGCCCCGTGATTTAAGTTGACACAGGATCTCAATTTGTCCTGAAATTAGCCTCCTGTTATTCCACTATTAGGCCTGGTTCACACTGGTGTGACATACGCTCCGACAACACATGATGTGTAAAAATCAATGGTTCCCTATGAGAGCCGTCTTAACTAGTCCGACACAAGTCATCCGACTTTGAAAAACGTTCCTGCACTACTTTGGTCTGACTTTGATCCGTTTCCAGCCCATTCAATATCATTGAAGTCGTATAAAAGTCAGATTCTCGTCCCAACCATCTGACTTTTGAGATCCGACATGGTGATTACAGCAGCAAAAAAAGGGATTTATGTCACACTGGGCATGTTTTGATTGGTCAAAGGACCAGTCGGACTATCTCAAAGTTGGACCAAAATCATATCCTGTTCATTCAAGTTGTATGGAAGTAGGACCGATGTAGGATCGGTGTCGCAGGGCAAAGTCGGATCGACAGTCGTACAACAGTTGTGTCGTACCAGTGTGAACCTTGCCTTCAGCAATATTCAGGGGGTGTGTTGCTGACCAAGCTGTGCTGTTCCTTCAGCAGTGTAGGTCCAGGACCTAGATCGTTTCTGGCAGAGATAGCACAAGATTAGCTGCATGTAATTTGGATTAAACATTATCAAAACATGCATTTCAGCTGTGTATATAGCTGCTTGCTTGGAGTTCAATGTACTTTCATAACATGTAAACTTTAAAAATTAATTTGTGAGTATTACAACATACATGAAGTGCTAAAAGTAATTTGTATTGAAGGTTTAGTGGTCCTTTAAATATAATATTTTTGAAAAATGTACCAGTCACCATTTTTTCTGCAGCTGATTGGATCACACTCTTCATTATGTCAGTTTATGATTTTATTGTTGAGGTATGCATATTGTCATATGAGTCTAAACTGGAAACAGCTTTCCATATGGAAAATGTATATCAAAATTGTATAGGGATTAAATGGTAGTATATTTCAATGTTGAACACGTAAGGAATAAATAATAAGCATTTGTGTTATACAACTATCAAAGTCCACAACTGAGTTTTTATATACTAATCAGCAGGAACTCTGGAAATGAGTCTTCACTGCTAGCTTCCTAACAGATATATGGTATAAACCAAAGGATGATTAGGCTAACCATTTACCAAACTGGAGGATTCCATTTAGGCTTACCTACCCTTTTTTAGATTTGAATTAAGTTTGATTAATGGAGATATTTTTTAAGATTTTCTGTAGACCAGACTAGCCCTATGTGTGTTATTTGTTTTGATGACGTTCTTGCAAAATACAAAAATTTTCATCCAGATCCCTGATGTAGAACATGATCAGTGATAATTTGTAGTCATATGGGTACAGTGGTAAAAGGTAACATTAACAATACACCTAAAGTTGGTCTGCATTGCAGCTGTTGTTCAACCAAACCTATTTGTACTGTTTCTTGCCAGTGCATCCCTCATGCCCTGTTCACATTTGGGTGTCAATATTCTTAATAGTACCCCAAACGCTGTGCGATTCTGCTGCAAATGTCATGCAGCAATCACGGCAGAACTCGCAGTTAAAATAGTTTTAGGCATGTCGCCCAAAAAAGAGCAGGAGCTTCTTCTGAGTGTAAATCACAATTTAAAAATTGCGAGCAGGATTGCTTGTTCCCCCTACAAGAGGTCTGAATGGGGCCTCAATGAATTGGCTGATGCTGAAATTAATTTGCCTGTTTTTAAGAATATTTACATTTTAGTTTATTTTCTTAAATGCATTCTTCAAACTAGATCATTATTATTAAGATTTGTAGACTATTAACCATAAGGCCGGTTTAACGGTGGGAGGCGGTGGCGGTATAGCGCCGCTATTTTTAGCGGCGCTATACCGTCGGGATTGCAGAGGTGTTCAGCCGCTAGCGGTGCGGTTTTAACCCCCGCTAGCAGCCGAAAAAGGGTTAATACCACCCGCAAACCGCGGCTACAGCCGCGGTTTGCGGGTGGTATTACCGCGGTATCCCATTAATTTCAATGGGAAGGAGCGGTGTAGGAGCGGTAAACACACCGCTCCTCTCACCGCTCCAAAGATGCGGCTAGCAGGACTTTTTAGTCCTGTTAGCGCACCGCTCCAGTGTGAAAGCCCTTCAGGCTTTCACATTGGAGAGACAGGAGCCGCTGTTTAGGCTCGGTTTGCAGGCGCTATTTTTAGCAAAATAGTGCCTGCAAACCGCCCCAGTATGAAAGAGGCCTAACAGTGATCCCTTGGTGTGTCAAAAATACCAGCAAAAGCATTCAGACCTTTCTTGTGCACACTTCCTGTGTTATCTCAAGGATCCTGATAAACCCAAACCCCCAATCCTAATCTTGGCACGGCAGATCAATAAACCTTGACATTGTGTAGAATAGACAAAGGGGGGGGGGGTCTAAGTAGATTAGCAGAAGGCATCTAGGAAGTCTGACAACACTCAGTTCACAAAATAACAACAGCTGGTTGCATTCCTGGTACATCAACAGATATTTTCTTGTACATGCAGAGTCTTGAAAGACATGTATTGCACATGTTTTTTTTGCCCTGACATACACTTTGATGTCATATATTTGACTACAATTCTGAATGTTCAATGTGGGAAGGACCAGGACCAGGGAAGTTCCCTGGTTGGAAAGACTGAATTTTGATAACATACTTTGTCTTTTTGAACAGTCCATGGGCAGGTATAATGTAGCACCATCCTTACCAGTTCTTTAGATCTTAATGCAAGACTAGAACTTAAGACAAGTTTGTATTGATTGTATTCAATAATGAAAAAATCAATATATGTGTTTAGCTAAACAAATAGTAATTATAGTTGAACTATTTTTGTTGCCTTAAGAAATCTCCCTCTGCCCCATCCTAGATTGGGTTGTTTTACATTGGTAATCCCGTTTAGCACTTTCTCTTTATTTCTTAATCCTCTATGTACAGCGGTAATTGACATTAAAGTAAGTCTTGTGTTTAAGCTCATCAGCCATCTGTGTAATTGCAGGTGAAATATGGTTGGCCCTTCATAAACTGTAGAATGAGCACGCATGCAATAGATGTACTTCAAAGTCTGGTGATACCTCTGGACATTGACCCTTTAAAGACCAGTCAGGAAGCATGACATGACCTAGGGCCTGCCAAGATAGGTGGAATTTTTCAGTTTTCTGTGCTAATGCTCTCAAACACTGGATGGTTCTTGGAACTAGCATTCCAGTAAGCTTCCATTGTGACACAGTTTAAAATGGCACTACTTGGCCACCATAAGATACTTCTGTCAGACTATTGTGAAAGAAGTACTTTAAAGGGACACTTAAAGGATGTTTTTTTCTAGTTTTTTTGGAGTTTCAGAAGATCAGAGAAGATCTTTATAATAAAGATAGTAAATTGTGATGTATGTTCAAACACACAGCTGCCTTCCCATTCAGAAAAAAAGGACTTCCTCTTAAAAATAAATCTACTATTATTTTAGTGGCATCTTTTTACCTAAGATGGCAGCTAAAATACAGGATTAGGCTGTATAGCATAGGTAAGCAAACATTCAATGGTGTATCACCTTTCTTCATTTTAAGTTTAGTGGTCCTCTAAATACCAGATTTACACATTTGTATTGAACCATTGTTGGTTTGCTATGTATCTATTTCGGCAAATATTTCTGGTTGGATAGCTATTATATATCTGTTATTCTGCAACATGTAATCTACCTCATATTTTGAAGAGTGTTAAAGGGTTGCCTTTAAAATAACCATGTTTTTTCCAGAGGGATCATAACCAATAATTGACTGTTTCCTATTTGTTCCTCTTATGTTTACACATTTTTAATTAAAAATACTACCCATGCCTAATAAACAGTATAATGAAAGGCATTTGCCTTTTGGCTTTTATAAACAGACTATGATTCTTCTCATTATTCCAACATGCGTTAATTTATGTTTTGTACATCATTTTTGTTGTGTTAATTTACTTTTGTGCATAATAAAGATATAGATATATATGATCACATGTCTGAATATGTTTTTGTGTTGTTATTTGACATGGTAGTTGTGCTATAAAGGTGCTAGCTTTTATCATAAATGTTATAAGTGTTACATATACCTTTGTAAAGACTACAGGTGCCCATATAGACTAATTGTGAAGCAATGCCTCTTCTACTGATAATCTGTAAATTTACAGAACACCTAGACTAAAGACAATATCCATTTGGATGGAATGTGCACTGGCGTTTATTATCATGCATAAAGGGTTGTCAAATATAAAAGCACATCTGCTATATTCTGACTGACCATATAATTGAATTACATAAGGATAGTGGGATGTGTTGTCTCTTTATTGCATCATACAAGAACACATAAAATCACTATCTGTATATAATATCCAGTTTTAACATACTTTAATTTCATATCAGTTCACAATTCCACTGTTTGTTCTACACTTGGTCAGTATTAAGCCTCGTACACACGGTCGGACTTCCATCTGACTTTTCCGTGTTTTTTTGTCCGAAAGGAGTTGGTCGGGAACACCCATAGCATACACACGTTCGGACTTTTCTGCAAACTTTCCCAAAACTTTTTGCAACATCACGTGGTTTTTCTGCTCTTTTCTGCTCTTTACCGCCACCCTTTGGTCAACCTCTGCTCTTGTTGGTTGATTTTAACATTAGTTGTTTAGTCCATCGGACAAAAGTCTGATGGTTTCCTGTACACACGGTCAGACTTTGCTCCATCTGACTTTTGTTGGGCAAAAGTTTGTCCGTTTGCAGACCCAACTTTTGTCCGATGAAATCCAAAACCAAACGAAAAAAGTTTGTCCGATGGAGCGTACACACGGTCGGATTGTTGGTCCAACTTGCTCAAAATGAAGTTTGTTGGCCAAAAGTCTGACCGTGTGTACGGGGCTTAATGCTTGATCTGCATTGAATGTATTCTTAAAGTAGAACTATAGGCAAAACATTTTTTTCATTTTGGATAGAGTGGAGGGTTATAACCCCTGTTGGTTAATGTCTTGCCATCTGTGCCCCAGTGGGGAGATTTACCTCCACTTCCTGTCCCACAGCCAAACAGAAAGTGAGAGGAAAGCCTTGCAAATTAAGGGAATCCCTTGGGAACCACCAGGTCACCAGAACTAGTATGCCCATTGGAAGATTTCTCCTCTATTAGTTTTCTGGGGACAACCATAAACCATAACAAAATTTGGGACTTTCTTTTACTTTCACTTTCAATGATAATGGTAAAAAGGACAAATAAAGAGGGGAGATCTCCCTAATGGGGAAACAGACAGCAATACAAACTGACAGATGTTCTAATTCATCTCTACTCTGTTCAAAACTAAAGAAAATGTTTTTCCTTTAGTTATATTTTAAACTGCTCCAAAAGTTTATCCTTGAACTACATGTTCAGATCTTACTTCTTGGGTTCATCTTTGACATGGCCTCACAAATATTGTGAGAATTCTGAGACCTGCAGAGACTTGGTCTGCAGCTTGGCTGGGGAAGTAAGAGATTCTTGACATCATAGGTCAGATGAGCAGCAGGGTATGAAATCTGTGTAGTTTTGTTCATGTTGTTTTAGTGTTGATTTATTAACCACAACCATTGTTCTTTGCACCACATTATAAAACAAGTTGTGTTCAACTCATTTTATTTACCAAGATAAATGTGTAACATAAGCACTCCTGCTAGAATGGGATTTTACACTAGGTCTTGGTATTGGTCAAGAAGGATGCCTAAAAGTGACCGACTTTTTCTACAAAGATAATACATTTTTAATCCTCTCTGGACTTATATTTCAATATTGGTTGTCACTGGTTGGATGAATTGCCCACAGCTTTCCTACATCTCTCAAAGACACTAGCAATGATATCTGCCCTCAGGAGTTCCTGGCATGGCCATGGAGTCTCAATATAGTTGGATCACTCTCCCTTCCAGCACATTCTCTATGAACACATATAGCAGTGGACATAGTTTGTGGGCAGCCTGGAAGCTCAAGTGCAAAAGTATTATATTTGTTGAATGAACAAAAAAAAGCACAGAATAGGATTTGCCATTATTAAAAGGACAAGCTCCGAGTCAGTTTCTATTCCCTGCTTTGCTACTTAGTTAACCATAGACCTAGAACAAGTATACAGTAAAACCTTGGTTTGAGAGTAACTTGGTTTGAGAGCGTTTTGCAAGACAAGCAAAATGTTTTAATAAATTTTGACTTGATACACAAGCGATGTCTTGATATACAAGTAGCGTCATGTCACAACTGAGTATAAAAGAGAAGAGAGGCGCCCCTAAGTGTAGCAATATGATTACATTTAATGAAGGTACAACATTTAGCAACTCACAGGGTTGATGATTAAAACAGGCACATCTAAGTATGCAGGCATCCTGGGTAAAGATGTCCACATAGACCGTCCTCCGCACCGCCATCAATGTCATCCCTTCCATGCTTCACTTAACGAGTGCTTCAAGCCTCGCTTTCAGATCGCTCTACTGCAGGGTAGTCCTCCTGGTCATGATTGCAGACTGACAACGGTGAGAGCCGGCGGTGTGGAGGATGGTCTATGTGGATAGCTTTACCCTGGATGCCTGCATACTTAGATGTACCTGTTTTAATCATCAACCATGTGCGTTGCTAAATGTTGTATCTTCATTAAATGTAACCATATTTCTATACTTAGAGGCGCCTCTCTTCTCGTTTATACTCTGTAGCTCCTGCTGGATTTTGCTTCTAACCCCTTTGTGGAGGCTGACATTTGTGGATGGACATTTTATGGTTACAGAGCCTATCACATTGCTATAATCTTTTTATATGGACTTTAACCACTTGTCCCCCGCCCACTGTCAATTGACGGTGGGCGGAGGATACTCTCGTTGTGGGAGGACGTCATATGACGTCCTCCCTTTAAAATGAGCTAGGAGGCGCGCGCTTGCCGCCAGCGGCGCGCGCGCGCCGCGTTCACAAGGCCCCGGTGCGCGTGCCTGGCGGCCGTGATTGCCCGGGAAACGAGCAGGAAAGTGGGTCTCTGTGTGTAAACACAGAGATCCACGTCCTGTGAGGGAGAGGGGACCGATGGTGTGTCCCTTGTACATAGGGACAACCATCGGTCACCTCCCCCAGTCAGTCCCCTCCCCCCACAGTAAGAACACATTGAGGGAACATATTTAACCCCTTCCCGCCCCCTAGTGGTTAACCCCTTCCCTGCCAATCACATTTATACAGTAATCAATGCATTTTTATAGCAGGGATCGCTGTATAAACGTGAATGGTCCCAAAAATGTGTCAAAAGTGTCCGATGTGTCCGCCGCAATATCGCAGTCACAATAAAAAAATCGCAGATCGCCGCCATTACTAATAAAAAAATTAAAAAATAAAAATTCTATAAATCTATCCCCTATTTTGTAGACGCTATAACTTTTGCGCAAACCAATCAATACGCACTTATTGCAATTTTTTTTTTTTACCAAAAATATGTAGAAGAATACATATCGGCCTAAACTGAGGAAAATTTTATTTAAAAAAAAAAATGGGTATTTATTATAGCAAAAAGTAAAAAATAGTGTTTTTTTTCCAAACTGGACGCTCTTCTTTTGTTTATAGCGCAAAAAATAAAAACCGCAGAGGTGATCAAATACCACCAAAAGAAAGCTCTATTTGTGGGAAAAAAGGACGCAAATTTCGTTTGGGAGCCACGTCGCACGACCGCGCAATTGTCATTCAAAGTGTGACAGCGCTGAAAGCTGAAAAATGGCTTGGGCAGGAAGGGGGTTTTCGTGCACAGTAGAGAAGTGGATAAACTGAAGGACTTGTGAAAAAAGGTTGTGGAATGAATCATCTGAGTTTCTATTATTTCTTATGGGGAAATTCGCTTTGATATACGAGTGCTTTGGATTACAAGCATGTTTCCGGAACAAATTATGCTTGCAATCCAAGGTTTTACTGTATTTAGTACAAATCAGGGGTCCCAACATTTCTGTGGCTTTATACTTGTTCCCAGTCACTAAGTTTTGGAGCAAACATGACAGCCCTCAAATTTCACTTTAAAAATATTGCAGCATGGGTAGCTCCCGCAATTTAGTCCTGATTGGTTCCTAATAATTTCATGTTTCTGAGCAATTAAACCTCTTGTTGGTAATAACCTCCTGCTGAACCCAGTAGGTTTAATCAGAAGCTCAAGTCTGTGTAATTTAGCTCTTAAAGCAACCCTGTCATTAAACAGAAGATACACGGAAAAGGCATATATGAAAAATAAGACCATAAATATTCTAAGTTTACCAGATTTTCAATATGAAATCTTGGGGCATTCTACTGACCGCACCCACTTTTTGACACCCACAAAACCACATTCCTATTTATAACACAGTCTAAAGTAAATAAAGTAATTGGTCACAGACTTTTGGAACAATAGGCAGACATTCAAAGCATACAGAAAAAATATCTTGGGCACCATGAGAAGGGGAATGACTTGTGGGTGTGGCCAAGTTGCGGTAACCGTGCATGGGGCTTTAGCGGGTATTTTCAAATAAATAGCTGATATGGGTAAAACGAATGTAAAGTATGGAGTTCAGGGGTCTGGATTCAATAATGCACACAGTTCAGGAGGCAGTATAAACGAATGAACATAGATCAGGGTTCAGGATTAAATATTGCTCAGCGTCATGTGAGGAGCAAGTAACTTACAGATTGCACCTTGTGCACCTATGATTCCTGGGGGTACACCAGATAGAGGTCTCCAACACAAGTCACATTGCACACTCGCTTATCCAAAATGGCAGAGCCAGAGTGTATGTCACAACATGGATAACTACATGAACAAACTTCCCTGGCAGCACCATCTTGGACCTATGTTTGTAAAGGTGGACTTGAGTTGGAGCCTGTCTGTTGCAATAGTTACTATAAGGTGCCTGACTCCTGCGGACGCCAGTTTCCTAAAGATAGACCCCTCACAATGAGGACGAACCTTAAAATATGCACATATCAAGTAGCAGTGCCTGAAATGATGAGGAAGGCCTCTTACACCTCTGACTCGACCTGCGCATATGCATTAGCCAGTGCCCAATTCTTGCGAGCGCTAAAGGGAACATGTTTTAGTCTGTGCACAGAAGGCCTTTCCTTAAATGCACCTTTCCCACTGCTTGCACCAGTGAACTCCTCTCCAGTACTGTGAAATTGTTCCTCTCACTGATCTCATGTCAATGCAACTGAGTGTGGTGACATGAGGTCAGAGCATCAGAACTATTTAGACCTGTGGGGGACAGCTGAAATCAACAGGCCTGTAAGTATTGATTCCCCCAGTGGACTTAGAGGGAAGATTTCCATAGATTGAAGGCACTGAGTTCACTGGTGGGCAGCAGGAAAATTTTATATTTACTGTTTTCTTTTGGTTGTAGGCCTTTGCTAAGTGTTTTCTGTCTCTTAAAACTGGCCACCTGCATTAAAATCTAACTGTACAATCTCATGTAGGATTACACACAAACAAATACTCAAGGGTGAAATCTGGTTTTCAGTGTGCTGGGGTGCAATGGCAGCTCATTCAAAATGAACAGTCTGTCTTAAAACAATACACATTAACACACTGTGCAGTGCAGTGCACTGCACTGCAAATGTTTGAAGGGACCCTAAGGCTGCCAACGCATTGAAAAATTTAACCGCAACATTTTTTTCCAACACAGTGCATCACAAATATTAGTAGTGTTAATGTATGTTACAGTGCCCAGCAAAGCAGGTGTGTTGCTTTAATGCATTGGATTACCATTGAAAATAAATACCACTGTCCACACAAACACAGTGTGAATGAGCTCTTACCCAGATAGCAAGGATAACTTACCACAAATTTGTAGCAGTGCTGGTTTGTGAGTCATGTTGGCTGCATATTTCCACTGGCAAGTTGTACACTTGTACAGCGCTTGAAGCACAAGTTCTAGTTGACACTTATCCAATTTGTAGAAAATTTGAGTGGCAAGTCTCTAGCAAGAGCAAAGTTGCAGTGGTGAGTGTACAGCAAGTGCTCTGCAAGTCAGTGACCCCTGTGGTGGGATGACTATTGCACAACATAACTGAACCAGAACTTGCAGCAGACTTGCAGAATGTTTGTAAAGAAAGTTGATCTGGAGTCATGCAATACAAAGTTGCTGCAATTGTGCAACAAACTTGTGAAGCCTGGCAAGTCTAGCAATAGCTTAGCAAGTCATTTTTAAACTTGCAGCTCAATTGCTTGCTATCTGGGTAGTCATTGGGTGATTTAACTTACTGTTATATACTCAAAACTTTAAGCTCTCTTGAATGGACAATGGTTGAAAAAGGGCAGCATTTTTAAAGAAAAATAATATACTGTACATTGCTTGAATGCACAATTACAATGAAGCTTGCTTCTTTGCCACAAAATGCATTTAAATATCAATTTCCATCTTGTTATTGGCCAGCAATTTATGTTGCTTCATTAACTTGCCCAACTCTGTTGACTAGCTCTAGAAATCTCATGTAAGGAATATTTTAATTGCATATCTAACCACAACTTTATTGTACAGTTGTTGACTCTGAAGGTACCATTCACCGATATAAACCACAAGCTTTGTTACAGGAAAGTTAAAGGCTTGCCAAGTCAGTGCTTTATCCACTATTGGAAATATTGGAACTATAATTGTTCAGAGGATTTCTAAGGTTAAGTCTTAAGTATTTTCAAAGAAACTTGGCTTAATTTTGTTTCCATAAGGGAAATAAATTTCCTTTATTGCATTGTACAGTATTGCACTTGTGCGCTGGCTGTTTACATTTTCCATAACATATAATTCAAAGGCAACACACAGCTAAGTCATATAAAAAAAATATATGGAAAGAAAATAAACCTTTTTTTGCTGATTTATTTTTTCCAGAGTTTTCCAAAACATAATAGGATGTTCAATATTTAGGAACTTCTATCCATCATGCTCTCATGAGCACTCTGTACTACCCAGAGGAAACATGGCCGACATTACCACTGGATGAGAAAACCTCTCCTCGCAGTTACATGGTGGGTTTAGATTGATCTTTTTTTCACCACACGTGAATATCTTGCTTCCTACTTCAGCATTCGTCTCCACACAAAGCAGAGAAAAGAAAGGCTGTTGCTAAGTGGCCCCAGGGAAAAGGGTCTGTATACTGAAAAAGTCAGAAAACTCAGTTTTGAAAATACTCTGCAAGTCCTTTCTGAAAACTGACATTGGTTAAATAACCCCCCAAACAATATATTTTCTGAAAGCACATGACCAGTAGAATAAAAAGAAGGTGCTACTGATTTTTAAGGCCCCGTGATATTTGCGTAAATGTTTATCAAAACAATATTTTCGCAAAAAATACACCAAAATCTTTATTAGCAGATACAAAACACAGAATTTTTTTCAAAATTTTGGCAAAATTCCTACTAAATATAAAATCTTAACCTGTATTGAGTTAATAAATAAATATTTGTAAATTTTAAATTGTGCTTTTTTGTGAAATGGTGAAAATCAAATGTATGCGAAACTGTAACCAAATTTCTCAAAAAATCTGGAGATTTCCCATTTTCATTTACAGATTTCAGAGTTTGTAAATTTATTCCCCAAACCATACATTATCTGAAAGCACATGACCATTAGAATAAAAAGAAGGTGTTACTGATTTTTTTTTCTTCCAAAAAGATTTTATTAGAGTTTTCCAAAAATAAACAAAAACAAACATACATCTGCATACAGTAAATTGGGATACATGTTCCACAAATTATAATCCAAACAGTGGCTTACATATTGCGGGTACCGAAATTATCTACGAAAAAATCAAGCTCCGTAAGACACATATATACACTACAAACGTGTGCAAGGCTCAAGCATACATTATCTTCTCTACTAATCACGTGTCTCCGATCAAGTTGGTCTACTAACATTCTCGGCGTCTTTCGGAACCATCTGAAGAGGCCTGTTTGTCTCAGCCCTGCCTTTCCCAATTATTCCTCCCTGGGACGGCAACATAGAGATCAGGACCAGCCAAACCAGTCAGTCCCAATCTCCATGTCTCCTACATACAAAGACACAGATGACCTAGAAAATAAAAGAACCGAATGAGTAAGAGGGGAAGGGGAAGGGGAAGGAGGGACAAAAAGAAAAGAGAAAAAAATAAAATAAAAAATATATAAGGGGTGACTGACAGAGGGGGGTGGGGTCTCACCTGCTACCCCCTCCATCCACTTTCTCATATCTACATCTACAGGGTCTACCGGGATCTCAGGGTAGACCATCCGAGTTCATCTTGTGTCTAGACAGTGAGTTACATGTTGTGGCTCAGCAAATCCTGATATAACTGAGATTTTTGATAAGTAATGCACGCCTCCCAGGTCTCTGAGAAGGTCGAGATTTTATCCTGTGCAGTGAATATCAGCTCCTCCATTGTTGCTACGCAGTCGACACGTATCGCCCACTCCTTCATTGAGTGCGACCGTGAGGACCTCCAATGCACCGGTAAGCAAAGCCTAGCAGCATTTATCAAATGCTTGGCAATTGATTTGAAATATTTATTTTTTGGGATCTTGGATAGATGCAAGAGGTACTGTGCTGGTGAAAATTCCAGTGGGAGCGAGGAGATAGCAGTCGTCACCTCATGTACCTTATGCCAGTATGGCTGGATCAGGGGGTAAGACCACCAGATGTGAAGAAAGGAGCCTACATCTTGTTTACAATGCCAGCAGTGCTCTGGCACCGCCGGAAATATCCTGTGAAGCAGCTGTGGAGTCTTATACCATCTAGTTTTGAGTTTGTACCCGTTCTCCTGTGTATTAACATTGAGAGAGCCTTTGTGTATGAACAAGTGGATGTGATCCCAGCTGGCATCAACTATCTCCCTATCCAGGGCCGATTCCCAGAATGCATGATCTGAGCGCAGAGAAGAGTATGGCTCCTGGAACATAGAGGCATATAGGGCAGAGATCACGTGACTCTGGGGTGAGGTGCGTGAGCATAGCGATTCGAACACTGTGGAGTTTCTCGTGTATTTGGCTACTTTCGCTGGGACATTTAGAAAGTGTTTTATTTGCATATAGGACCAGGTGGGAAAAGATTTAGTATTAGACAATGCAGCAATCTCTTGTAGCCTCAGAAACTTACCCCTGTGAAAGAAGTGTTTAGCCTGCATCTGTGCGTGTGGCCATTCCATGAAAAGATAGGATTTCTGTAGACCTGGGGGGAAGTCTGGGCTATCTCTAATGGGGGTGACCAGGCAATCCATGTCTGAAAGTGCATTGGCTTTATACACCCTATCAAAGGCCTGGAGGGTAGGTGTTATTGATTTTTAAGGCCCCACGAAACTTGTGCAAATGTTTATCAAAATACTTTTTTTAAAGATTCCGTACCCAAAGTATTTCTGTACAGTCTAAGCCTCTCTCTCTGCAGGCCTGAATTAAATCCCACCTCCTGCCACCTTTGCCATCTCCTGCCCCCCCAGGAGCACACCCTGTCACCAACTCCTCCTTATACTACTGCTGGCCTGACATTTTAACCATCTACAACCATCGCTGTAGACATGCCACCATTCCCATCTCATACTGGGACCATTTTTATTTGGAACACCTTATTTTTGCATAGCTGTTTCACAGTTGCAAAGATTTTTTTTTTGTGGCCATGTAAAATCCTGCGCTCTGCATACATATTTCATAGGGTTATGGTATTTTAGCACCACTAACACCCCCAACCCATTTTTTACCCCAGCTGTTTACAGTTGCAAACAATTTTAATCTTTGGGCCAGGTAACATACTATGCCTGGAAAAAATATATTTCTGTGGGTTAAAGGCGCTTTAGCACCACTAACAGACCAAACCCATTTTTTTGCAGTTATTTCACAGTGGAATTATTTTTTTATATTTTTTGCCAGCTAACACCCTGTGCTCTGCATGAAGATTGTAGGGTTACGGTGTTTTAGCACCACTAACACTCCCAATCCCATTTTTTCCCACCTGTTTTACTGTTGCAAATAAATAACATCCTGGGGTCTATTTATAAAACCTTGGTTTGACGAATGTCACACACATTTGTGCAGGCTGGAGGAATTTCTCCCATATTTTCCTAAAAGATTAAAGAGTTGTAAAGGCAGAAGGTTTTTTATCTTCATGCATTATGCATTAAGTTAAAAAACCTGTGTGCAGCAGCCTTCCCAGCACCTCTAATACTTACCTGAGCCCCATCTCTGTCCAGCCATGTCCACGAGTCCCTCGGCCATCCGAGACTCTCCCTCCTGATTGGCTGAGACACAGCAGCAGCACTATTGGCTCCCACATTTGTTAATCAATGTCAGTTAGCCAATCAGGAGAGAGAGGGGGCAGGCCGAATGGCAGCTCTGTGTCTGAATGGACACAGGGAGCTGCAGCTCGGCTCGGGTGCCCCCAGGGCAAGCTGCTTGCTCTGGGGGCACTCGACAGGAGGGAGAAGCCAGGATCACCGAAGAGGGACCAGAGAATAGAAGGATCCAAGCTGCCCTGTGCAAATCCACTGCACAGAGCAGGTAAGTATAACATGTTTGTTATTTTTATAGAAAAAAAAATGAGACTTTACAATCGCGTTGATTCCTATGGTTGTCAGTTCCATCTCATGGCAAAAATGCAGTATAGCTTTCTAAACTAACCCAGTGAGAAAATATATAGTGCATGTGGCTACTAGATGACGCTGACGATCATATCTATTACAGAAATTATGGGGAAAATACATCAACCCTGTATAAATGTGACCCATTTTTTGCACCATTATCACCCCAAACCCAATATTTCCATAGCTGTTTCACCATTGCAAATAATTAAACATTTGGGCAGGTAACATCCTGTGTTCTGCAAGAATTGTGTGCTGTTTTACAGTGTACTGGCACCAATAAAAATCAAAACCTATTTTTTAATTTTACATATTTTTTGCAGAGTAACTACTGCATTGGCCATTAATGTTTGCATTTCATTACACCACATTGCCATTATGTTTGTGCACAATTCTCTTCAGTTTGGATTTTTTTTCCCTTTCATGCAGGCTATATCATGCTGGTTGAATTGATCTTATGATTCAACTTCAGTACACTGCCAGGATTTACAATTATTTTAGATACACACTCTTTAAAGGAGTGTGGCTAGCAGTGATTCTTGAAATAAAAATCACCCGTTCGCATTCTCTAACTCTGTGGCCAAAAAATATACTTTACATTTTGGCAGCTAATTTGTACACTTTTTTTGTCCTTTCGCCAGAGAAGGAATACAATTTGTATCTTTTAAATAAAGATGAAGTTCACCTGCCCTCTTTCTTTTCAATTACCTCCTATGGAAAATAGTTAGATTTTTGGGCAACTGATCTGTATAATTTATAAATGACGAATTTGAAATATTAACAGTAAAGTTGAATATTCTGTGTTAAAATATGACTTCTTTCCACTTCCAAAATGTATTCCTATTTAAAAAGGATATTTTGTGCATGAAATTTGTCTCTAATATATATTACTGCGTAATTTTATCATTATGGCTTTATTACCAATACTCTCCTTTTAAAAAATAAGAAATTTAGTACAACACATCAGTACTTGATTATTTCTGGCTAGATTAAAAAAGATGTTATTCATTTCATTACACTGCAATATTTCACGCAATATGTTATTGCATCAAATCTGTTAAATTTTTATATAATATTTGAGGAATTAAATTTCAGATTTATATCTGATAAATGCCTGCTCCCTGCCTCCGAAATTGCTTCCTGTTAAAAAGCATGAGATTCTGTGTTTCAAATGTGTACAGTGTCTTTGGAAAAATAAAGTTTCACTTAACATTTCTGGGTGAAATATGCCTACTCTCTGCATCCAAAACTCCATCACATCTTAAAGAATGTTATTTAGTTCAGAAAATAATTACATTTAATTATAAAAGGTTTTTGCAAACAATAAAGTATCTAAAATGTATGACTGAAAACTCCCTGCCTCCCAAATTGCGCCCCAATATGGAAAAGGATATGATTCTGTTGAAATATAACTAAAAGCAAAGACTGTTTTTATTTTTGCTTTGGATAGAGCAGAGAGGGATTTGAACACCATGTATTTATTGCTGTCTGGGTCCCTGTTAAAGTGGTGTTCCACCCTAAAAAAAAAAAAAATACATACCAAAATCCTTTAAAAAAATTGAAAACAATTTTTTTTTACTCACCAGAAAGCACGGTTGCTATGCGGAATTTGCTAATCTGCCTCTTCCTCCATCTCGGCAGGTCTTCTTCCTCATCCTCCTCAGGGTGTCTTCTGGGGAATGTGGCGCGCTGCCTTCTGGGAACTGTGTGTATCCCAGAAAGCAGCCGCCCATTCACAAACCAGCGCAAGCCTCGCGCATGCGCAGTAGGAAACGGGCAGTGAAGCCACAAGGCTTCACTGCCTGTTTCTCTTACTAAGGATGGCGGCGCCGGGACCCTCCACGATCGAGGGGTCGGCCTGTGGGGGGCTGACATCGCGGGCGCCTAGGACAGGTAAGTGTCCTTATTAAAAGTCAGTAGCTACAGTGTCTGTAGCTGCTGACTTAAAAAAATAAATCGCGGGTGGAATCCCGCTTTAAGGAGATTCACCCTCCCTATTTACCTATTTACCGTTATCCCCGAACATGAAAGTGAAAAAAAAAAACATTTGGGTTATCAGCCTCTGATGGAGCTGGTGTTGTCTGGTGAAACCAGTCAGGTGGTTTACTTGAACGCAGAAAACAAACACTCCTGCGCACAAGTGAGTTACCAGGTAGACTAGAGTTCGTAGTGGATAATGCCTCAGGCCTTGCTGCCCTCCGGGATAGGGGTATCCTAACAGTCAAAAGTGAAGAAAGAACAAAAGGGCGCACCAACCTTGTGCATTATCCTTGGATACAATTTTATTAATAATTAAGTTAAAAAGCTACTCACAAACGTATGGAAGAAAACTTGCGATACAAATAATCTCTAGATGACAGCAATTGGTCTATGACAACAGACTCCAGATGGTAACAGAGGAGATTTCAGGGGCCACTGTCGGCTGACGCGTTTCAAAGGAATACCTTTTGCCTCAGAGCCCAGCTACTTGAACATAGCACCCTCCTTATGCCTGAATCCCTTGCAAAACAAAATCCTGGGAGTACTAAGTATACTACCCTATGATCTTTGATATGGACTATTGATGGATTTTATCATGCTTTTTTTTAATGCTCATCTTTGCTTAAGCCATTTACTGTGTATTGCCTGAGTGATATATTTGTGCATTTATGAGAGTGGACGATACAATGGATGGAATATCTTGGAGGAATTATGGTTTCTCCTTTGGACTTTAAGTTTCATTCACTCCATATGCAGTAAACACTCACAAACTTGACTTATCAATATTGTCTATTTAGTCTCCTGCTGAGAAACCAACTGCCTTCTTTGTTTAAGCTCTGTACGCATGGGCCAAATGCTGGGATACAACGCCTGGTTCAAAAAAAAAATGACATTCGGCCCCTGTGTATGTCAGCTTCTGTCAGATGTGCATGCTAGAAAACCAGCATCCAACTGACTCCCGATCAGCCCTCTCAGCCAATGGCAGAGAGTGCTAATCTGAGTGTTCTGGAGGGGGAGTCATCCCCCTGTCATTACACAGCGGGGGGAAATTGCTGAACTAACCTTGCATGGTTACTACAGTGGCTACGACCGGAGCTGACAGCTTTTTTTTTTCGTTCAACCCTTAGGGTTGAATGAAAAAAACAAAATAAATAGTGTGTACCCGGCATTAGGGTAGTTTTAGTGTGCACATGTGAAGTACAAGATAAGTTATAGCAGGATGGATTTATTCCTCTCAAATTAATGAGAAGTTTAGCGTGGTCATCCCGCTCATGGAGGGACATATATAAATGTTATTCAAAGCAAGATGTTGCGAATCGGGTTATATATTATGCACTCTGTCAGTGTGCACCTTGTGTTGTGGGAATACTTTGAGCTCCAACATATGCACTGAGGAATGATTGTGGCTTCTGAAGTGGATTGTGTACATCTCTAAAAACCCTGCTGAGGGTCTAATCCACATTGTGATTTGAAAGAAACACACATATAGATATATTGGCATTTACTTTAGGAGAGTGTAGGTAGGTCATGATGTGTTTTAATGTTTTAAGCCAATAAAATAATAATTTTGTATTTTCTTTATATATGAATTAATAAAATAAATACACTAAATTTTTAATATAATCTTTATGATTACCATTTGATACAATGCACAACATTTTTTCTCATGATTAAATAAAACTGCCCATGGGGTATAGAGTCTAAGCTAGGTTTTATGTGCAAGTTTTGTGATTAAGCTGTATAACAACCTGTACAATTTTCTGGTCTGCAATTCATGGAAATAGACTTTAAAATTTTGCACATGAAATCTGCCTGCTCCATGCCTGTAAAAAGCAGACTACCAAAGAGGCTTCAAAAATCTTCTGCAAATATGTACTATTATTTTATCTTCACTCTGAACAAGTCTTCAGGGTTGCCAACCATCCATAACGTCTGTAAAAAATGCCCTCATTTCTCTTTTCTGTAAAAGTCCATGGATGGAATAAACGGTCTGTGAAAATGTGGTGGCTGGTTGCAATCTGCAATATAAAAGAAAAATCAGACAGCGCAAAAACAAACCCAAAAAACCCAAATGAAAGCAGCTGAACACTGAAGGTCAATATAAAAGTCCTTGGGCAGAGTACATGTAAAAAGCAGTGCAGCGCTAAAATTAAACTAAAAGTAGTGTCACAAAACAGTCCAAAAACAATATGTAGCAAGTTGAGGCCAGAGGATGTTGAAAAAACAATGGAAATATGAACTTCTTAGACAGAAACTGGGGTGCTGTAGTCAATCACTATACATCCCAACATAAACGTCTCTTCCCCCTGAAGCACGAACCGCTCACCTGAATGAATGGACCTCTGAGTGAACAGAAGGTCAATCAAGCTGTCCCTTCTCAAGGGTAATGATAAGGTGATGTCTTCACGTGAAGTCCTTCTTTGTACTCCTCAATCACTAAATGGTCTTGAAAAAACAATGGAAATATGAACTTCTTAGACAGAAACTGGGGTGCTGTAGTCAATCACTATGCATCCCAACATAAACGTCTCTTCCCCCTGAAGCACGAACCGCTCACCTGAATGAATGGACCTCTGAGTGAACAGAAGGTCACTCAAGCTGTCCCTTCTCAAGGGTAATGATAAGGTGATGTCTTCACGTGAAGTCCTTCTTTGTACTC
Source organism: Rana muscosa (assembly GCA_029206835.1). NCBI lineage: Eukaryota > Metazoa > Chordata > Amphibia > Anura > Ranidae > Rana > Rana muscosa. The sequence goes on along the minus strand of CM055120.1, from coordinate 143,321,500 downwards.
CTCAATCAGTAAATGGTCTCAGACCATTTACTGATTGAGGAGTACAAAGAAGGACTTCACGTGAAGACATCACCTTATCATTACCCTTGAGAAGGGACAGTTGATTGACCTTCTGTTCACTCAGAGGTCCATTCATTCAGGTGAGCGGTTCGTGCTTCAGGGGGAAGAGACGTTTATGTTGGGATGTATAGTGATTGACTACAGCACAACAGTTTCTGTCTAAGAAGTTCATATTTCCATTGTTTTTTCAACATCCTCTGGTCTGTTTTGTGACACTACTTTTAGTTTAATTTTAGCGCTGCACTGCTGGCTGCAATCTGCGACAGTGACCAGGAGTCCTCAGGCACCGCTTGCCCTGCAAGAGGGTGGAGGTTGTATTTGCTCCACCTCCTGTCCTATCACCTGTATCTGTATCTGTTGGGACTCTAACCTCCAACATGCAATGCTACTGCTGTGCCTGAGAAAGGCGTTTTGCTGGAATGCGACTGGGAGACTTGAAATAGCGCAACTCTCGATCCTGCCTGCTTGCTGCTGCTGTCTGAGCCCCTGGGAGAACAGCTTGATCTCTGAGGGGCTATTATTGGTGAATGAAGATTCCGTATACACCCCCCTTTCCCAAAGGCCTGCTCTGAAGAAACATTTGAAAGGTAAAAACAGTATATATTTTTTTATTATTATTTCTGGATAATCTATGTGGATTGGGACACATAACAAACCTATAGTGGAGTTTTCTCAAATATAACTAAAATAGTGGAAATGCACTTTAAAGAAATAGCTAAACTAGTTGGCAAATGTCTCTATTGTACAGTATATCAAGTCTTGCTAGCAGCATAAGGCACTATGCTCCTGCATACCAGCAAAGTGTTAGTGGTTAGTGAAGACTGATTCAACCCTTTGAGGCTTCTTTTTGAATAAGGCTGTAGGAGTTTTTAGCTATGCATGCAGAACCATAGCCAGGCATAAATAAACAATTCCAGGCACAAGTAAACATTAATACATAGTAATCTTCTGTTCTGTTCTGCTTAGAGCTCACCACATGCTGGCTGTCAGTGGTGATAATAAATATGCAATAAATTATATTTGTCTGATGAAAAGGAAGCAAAATAAAAATGTTATAATTTAAGTACCAGACATATTAAAGACATTTGTTAATAACTATATGTTCTATTTAAAGTGTGCGGTATGTAAACCATAACAATTAACTTATTAAACGATTATTTGCTCCATCTGTTAAATATACAATTAAAAGAGTTTTGTTATTACTGTGCAAAAAAAGTATTGATCCTGTCAAAATTTCAGAGCTGTCCTTTGTCCAGTCCACACTTCCTGTGTTATCTCAAGAAGACTGATCAGCAGGAGAAGGACAAACAGCAGCACACTGATCTTTCCAGTGAAGAGCTGTGCAGGGGGCATGTCATCAGAAGTCTGGCATAGGGAAAGCGATACTGGACAGTGGGTAAATACGCTGCACACCCCAAATAGTTGTAGAAAGGAAAAATTACCCCAGGGGCTTTGAATTGCAGCAAAAGATAAATGGTGTTGGATAAGTACGAGAGGCCGCACTAATGCCCCACACATAAGGGCGGCGGGGGGTAAGGAGGAAGGAGCCAGAGGAGCCAAGGCAGTAGTCAAGAAACTGAAACCGAAAAACAAGCACCCCAAGCTGTAAAAATATGGTATGAGAAAATATATGTAGTAATCAAAAAGATGTCAAAAAGGTAGTATTTGAAATCATAAATGAATTAAATTAAATTGAATGTAAAAAAGTGTAAAAACCAGAATGAGATATTGTGACAGAAAGTGGAGAATACACTGGGAGGTATGACCAGTGAATAAACCTTGTGAAGTGTGAAAATTAGTGAATGTAGTGTATGGTGAAGAGTGAATATGAAATGGTGAATGTAGGGTTTGACTGAGGGAGTGAGTGGGATGGGAAAAAAAAGGAAGTGAAAAGAAATGTGTGAAGAGGCACAAACCAAAAAGGGGAATACATAAAAATGTGAAGAGCTTATGGAGAAATCATGATGGGGAGGGATGCAAGTGGTAACATGTGAATAGTCATGTGTAGGCCAATATAGTGAGAAATCAAAACGTGAAAAAAGAGTAATAAAATGAGGTAATGGGATACCTAAATTGCTTAAGTAGGAAAACCATATCCCCATGGGGCTGAGAAAGGTAAATGGTTTGTCTGGGAGAAGCCCCTGAAGGGGGGTCCCAAGTGAATATGTAAACAGGGGTGCCTAGGGCCCGAAGGTTCTAGGAAAAAATTAACAAAATAAATAAAGTCAGAATAGTACTAGGAAACAGAGCTCCAGTGAAAGGCCATATAGAATATAGGGCATTACTTACTTTCAACAGGATACCATTTAAGGTCTGTCCATTGTAGTGGCTGTGTGGGATCTGGATAGAATCCCCATGAGACCATCTGATTATATATGTGTAGCGGGGTGTTCCCCTTTAATGCACAGAGACAAGAAGTTCCAGGTGAGAGGTGAGTCGGGAGGAAGTAAAGAGACATTATGGAAGTGAAAGCAGAGGAGAGAGAGACTACATCTCCCAGTACATCTTGCAGCACCCAGGGTGCATTGCTCCAGAACAGAGACTGCTGGGGCAGACTTTATAAAGGGGAGGCGGAGTTTTGGTCGGCCTCTTTGGACACCCCTCTCCTAGCAAGAGGATCTCTGTGCTGAACTGCTGTGTGCACAAGGCCTGAAGCCTGGGCCGTGTGCTCCTTTCCAAAGAGCCCTCTGCCAGCCTAGCAGAGCCTTAGAGACATCTAATCCTCCTTGCTGCAGTACACCAGAAGGATTGAAGACTTGGATGTCGGTGGATTCCTGTTCCTAGACGAATCGATGGAGGAAAGGGACTTGGACTTGTCCAGGTGGTGAGAGCTGTTTAAAGACAGATACTTTATCTTTACTATTCGTTGGGATTACAAAGTTGTTCTTCAAGTGCACCACCGAGAGATTGCTAGCAAATATTGTTTCACTGAACTTCCATTTAGATCAGTCAGGCCTGACTGCATAGGTAGACATTGCTGGGTGTTAGTCTACCCATGAGGGGAAGTAGCTGTAAAAGGGCAGCGCTAGAGTTGCATAGCAATACTTTATTATTCTGATTACTCTGTTTATCTTTATTACTGTTTGTTGCAGGGATCTGCAACTTGTTATACTGTTGTTTATTACTTGCCCATTAGCCTCAGTAAAATATCTGGGTAAAGTACATTTGGTGTCAGTTCCGCTTACTTTAATAGGAGTTTTAAAGTATATTCTGTGTATGTTTGTTATAGGACTGCGTCACCAACAGTTGCGATCACGCGGTCCTATCTCTCTATCACCAGCTGTGCCACGGGAGGTTAGAGCCGATTGCCGGGGGTTGACAGCGGTGCACTGCAGGGCCCAAATCAATATCAGCGGCTCTCTTAACTGGGGGTAGCGCTACACGTGGGGGCTCGAGTCCGGGATCCTTGTACGTTGCACGCTGCAATCAAGCCGGTCAGAAGTACCAGCATGGACCCGCTGGCAATGTCACAGTGGTGCGCAGCGATTGGCGCCGATCCAACCGCGGCGGTAGTCATTGTACTCCCGGGGGAAAGATGGAAGGAAGATGAGATAAAACAGCTCGTATTGTTACTGTCTCCGAGCCACAAAGCATGGGTGAGGGATTTTAGGCCAGATCCAGTGATCTCGTTTACATACGCACTGGTAGAATGGAAAAAGGAAATCCCAGAGCATTTTAAAAGTCAGAGTATACAAGCCATAGATAATCAGATCTATCACTTGATACATACGCTGCCAGTGAAGGAAGAATGGTTTCAGACACCAAAGCCATCACCCCCACAATTATCTCCACCACTATCTACTAAAGCAGAAAAGCTTAAGGAACTATTAAGCCCGGGATCACCGCTGGCCGCTATAGGGCCTGAATTGTTGAATGCTCTAGGAGACCTTGTAATTAAGTGCCAGAAAAGCAGTACGGTGCATGTGGAGGCCGGTTACCGGAAGCTTAGCACCTTCTCAGGGAAGCTCCCCGTCCCTGCGGGGGAGGAAGATTTTGACACTTGGGTGGAACAGGCATTGCAGGCAGTAGAAGCATGGGAGGTGCCTGAGGCACAGAAGAGACAGCGAGTCTTAGAAAGTCTGAAAGGTGCCGCGGCAGAAGCGGTGAGGAGCTTCCGGTTTGGAAATGAAAACTGTACAGCTCAAGATTGCCTGGCCATGCTGCAGGAAGAGTTTGGTCAGCTGGAGAAGGTGTCAGAGATGATTTATCAAATTGAACACACTCTCCAGCAGCCGAATGAGAAACTGTCAGAATATGTTAGAAGGCTGAACAGGCAGTTATGCAAGATTGTACTGAAGAAGGGAATGCTGCCCAAAGATGCAGATGAAGCACGCATGAAGCAGATCATGAGGGGAGCGCGGCGCTCAGACCCGGTCTGGCTGCACCTGAAAACCTCAGGAGGAGGAATGTCACTAACCTACTCTGATCTAATAAAAATTATTAGGGACGAAGAGGCGCTGCAGGAAGATCAGCAGGTGGCCAAGGCGAATGTCACACCTGTACCAGTGTTTGTCCATTCGGTCAAGAGCCCAGAAAGAGATGCGGAGGTTGACACTCTGAAATCGCAAATGGCCCAAGTGTTGGAGATGCGGACCTCTTTGATGGAGAAAGATCAGAGAAGACGAGAGAAACCGAGCCCAAGAAAGGAGTTGTTCCCGAACACCTCAGCACCGGCCTCCCTACAGGACCGAGAAGAGGTGATTTGCTATAACTGCGGAGGGAGTGGCCACTTTGCTAACGTATGCTCCAGCCCAAAGAAGAAGAGAACAGATAATTGCAAGCCGGCGGGAAACTCCAAAGGGCCCCGGTGAAGGAGTCAACCGGGTGCCCATCATCTTCAGTGCGCTCCAAACTAAAAAAAAAGGCCAAGAATGGAGGAGACAAAACTCCTAGGAGGAGGTATAGTACACCCCCACCAAGATGTACCCCAGAGGGAGGGGGCAAGACCCCTCAGTGGAAGTACAGCACCCCAAAGAAGGAACATCCACCTAAAAGGAACAATAACATCCCTCAGCGGGTTTGTGCCCCCATTGAGAGGGAGAAAGTCAATGCATGCCAGGCTCAGGAAAAATTAAAGTCCAAAAGGAGCAGGGCAAGGGTCGAAAGCCAAAAAAAAGAGGTGACCCCAGTCCGGCCATACCCAAAGGAACTGGTGGGCCCGTCTCCTACTGTGCCCATTCAAGTGGAAGGAGTCTATACTAAAGCTCTTTTGGACACCGGAGCACAGGTGACTTTACTATACCGGGACTTCTATGATAGGCACTTGAGTCATCTGCCTATCCAGAAGATAGAAGAGCTGGAGATATGGGGACTTGGAACCCAGAGTTTCCCTTATGATGGGTACCTGCCCATAAAGATGACTTTCGACCCATCCGTGGCTGGGAAGGCTGAAGTGTTTGACACCCTGGCAGTTGTGTGTCCCCGGCCGCCTGGAGCCAGCAAGATTTCCCTGATCATTGGGACAAACACGGATCTAGTCAGGAGACTCCTGACCCCTCTAGTGAAAGAGAGAAACCATTCAGCCACCAAAATCCATCCCATGCTAAAGACGGCCTACCAACGACTGGTCTTAGAGCAGAAGACCCCGGGAGAGGGGATAGGGAAGGTGTGGAGACTTGGCAGAGAAGGAGTAGTGCTACAGCCCGGAGAAGTAACCTGTCTTAGGGCCACTGTGAAGCTTTCGTGGGAACAACCTGGCCCCTTTGTCATGCTGGAATCAGACCTAAGGGAAGAGTCCTCAGGCCTGGAAGTGATACCAGAAGTGATTCCGTTCAAGGCTCTGAAGAAGGCCCATGGCAGAGTTCCGGTGAGTGTTAGGAACACTACGGGAGGACCCATGGAGATCCCTGCCAGAGTGTTGCTTGGTCAGGTGAGCCCTGCTGCCCCGGTCACTTGGTCCGAAGTCAAGGGGACGGGTGACGGAGGAGATGTTTGGGAGAAACTGTCCGTGGAAAACCCGAACCTACCCAGGGCTTGGAAAGAAAGAGCCAAGGCCCAGCTGACCAGGTGGGAGAAGATCTTTTCCGAAGATGAATTCGATGTGGGGTGTGCAAGAAGTGCCACCCATCGGATCCGCCTCCAAGAAGATAAGCCCTTCCGAGAGAGGGTCAGGCGGGTCCCCCTGGCAGATCTGGAGGATCTGAGGGAACAACTTGTAGAACTAAAGAAGACTGGTGTGATCCGGGAGTCTAGAAGTCCCTATGCCTCCCCAATCGTGGTGGTCAGAAAGAAGAATGGGTCGTTGAGGCTTTGTATCGATTACAGGACTCTCAACAGGAGAACCATCCCTGACCAATACACCACGCCAAGGATAGAAGATGCCCTACAAAGTTTGTCTGGAGCCAAATGGTTCAGTGTGATGGACCTCAAGAGTGGGTACTATCAAATCCCTATGCACCCAGAAGACAGGGAGAAGACAGCCTTCATAACCCCGGTGGGATTCTTCGAATTCAATAGGATGCCTCAGGGTCTGTCTGGAGCTCCTGCTACCTTTCAACGCCTTATGGAGAAGACTGTTGGAGACATGAATCTTATAGAAGTCCTTGTGTACTTGGACGATGTCATTGTCTTTGGAAGAACCTTGGAAGAACATGAAGCCAGGTTGGAGAAAGTATTGAGAAGACTCAGCGAAGAGGGACTTAAGCTTTCCCCCGAGAAGTGTCGGTTCTACCAGTCTTCTGTGAACTATCTGGGGCACATAGTGTCTGAAGAAGGGGTGGCCACAGATCCTGAGAAGTTGGAAGCAGTCACTTCCTGGCCACGACCCACCACAGTAACAGAGCTCAGATCCTTCCTGGGGTTCTGCTCCTATTATAGGAGGTTTGTGGAGGGGTTTGCTCGGATTGCCCGCCCGTTGAATGAATTGCTAAAGGCAGAAGGGGAAGAGGATGACTCAGGGCCCAGGAGGCCTGGTGAGTCAGTTCAAGATCAGTGGAACCCAAGGTGTGAAGAGGCCTTTCATGCTCTGAAGAGGAGCTTAACCACTGCCCCAGTCCTGGCCTACGCCGACCCTACCAGACCTTATGAATTACATGTGGATGCCAGCCATGAGGGTCTAGGTGGTGTACTCTACCAAGAACATGAAGGACAACTGCGACCAGTGGCCTATGTGAGCAGGAGCCTGACCCCCTCAGAAAAGAATTACCCCACTCATAAGCTGGAATTCCTGGCCCTCAAATGGGCGGTAGTAGACAAGCTAAAAGACTACTTGTATGGGGCAGAGTTTACTGTGAAGACAGACAACAACCCCCTGACCTACCTCTTCACCGCCGCGAAACTAGATGCCACCGGACACAGGTGGTTGGCCGCATTGTCTGGATTCAACTTCAGTCTGAAGTACAGACCAGGAGCCGGAAATAGGGATGCAGATGCCCTGTCCCGGAGGTCTCATGCCACGACAAATGACTGGGAAGATTGGACCCAAGTGGCACCGGACGGGGTGCGGGCCCTTTGTCAAGGGGCTGAATTCCAAGCCAGAGGAGGCTCCAGAGCAGAAGAAATAGGGGTTACCATGGTAGGAGTCCCCAAACACTATTGTGGGGTAACTCAACTGGAGGAAGACAACCTACCGAGACTGTCCAAGAAGGAGTTGAGGTGTGACCAATTGGAAGACCCCATGGGGAGATTGGTCCTCGAAGCCCTGGAGAATCAGGATCCCAACAAATTCCTACATCACCCCTCAAAGGAGGCTCGCCTGTTGAGGAAGGAATTGGACAGGCTACAGGTACATCAGGGAGTGGTCTACCGAAGGGGCCCCTCTGATGACTCAGAAGATAAGTGGCAGTTATTTCTTCCAGAGAAGCACCGAGAGACTGTACTAATTGCCCTGCATGACCATCATGGTCACCTAGGGGCAGAAAGGACCTTCCAGCTTGTCAGAAATTGGTTCTATTGGCCCTGCATGAGGGCAGAAGTAGAGGAGTATTGCCATTCCTGTGCACGATGCATTCAGAGAAAGACCCTACCCCATCAAGCTGCCCCAATGGGCCACTTACAGAGTCAAGGCCCAATGGATCTGGTATGCATTGACTTTCTCTGCCTCGAACCCGACCTGAGTGGATTGGGGAATGTTCTGGTAATAACCGACCATTTCACCCGCTATGCTCAAGCTTTCCCAACCAAAGACCAGAAGGCATCCACTGTGGCCAAGATACTTATGGAGAAGTATTTTGTCCATTACGGACTACCACAGAGACTCCACTCAGATCAAGGAAGGGACTTTGAGAGTCGGTTGATCCGAAGACTTTTGGATTCATTAGGAATAAAGAAGACCAGAACCACGCCTTACCACCCACAAGGAGATGCTCAGCCGGAGAGATTTAACCGGACCCTGCTCAACATGTTGGGAACCTTAGAAACAGAGAAGAAGCAACACTGGAGTCAGCACATATCAGCCCTAGTACATGCCTATAACTGTACCACAAGTGACGCCACTGGCTACTCCCCTTATCGACTTATGTTTGGGAGAGAAGCAAGGCTACCTGTGGACCTGGCCTTTGGCACTTCTATAGACAATACCTCAGCTACATCCCACAAGGGATACGTGGACAGACTTAGACGTAGCTTGCAGGTGGCCTATGAACAAGCCCAGGCGGCTTCGGATCAAAGGGGGGCCCGCAACAAGAGAAATTTTGATCTGAAGGTTCGAGTGCAAGATCTGCAGCCCGGGGACCGAGTACTGCTACGCAATCTGGGGGTCCCTGGAAAACACAAGCTTGCCGACAGGTGGAGATCTGAGCCCTATGTTGTCTGTAGGAAGTTGCCCGGTTTGCCTGTCTACAAACTAAAGCCAGAAGGAAAGGTGGGTCCACTGAAGATGTGGCATCGGAACCACCTGCTCCCACTTGCTGAGGCAGTCAGAATACCTCCTGTGAGAGACTCCCCTGAACCGGCCTCTATCCTGGATATTCCTAGGCCGAACACTCGGTCCCAGACCTCTCGAGCCAAAGATGGGGAGGCCTCCCAATTGAGTACAGAAGAAGGTGGAGAACTGGACTGGCTGTGGCCTCCCTCGACTCTGGGAACGTCCGCCATAGATCTCCCAAATGGAGGGGATACCCCAGATGCAACGCTGAATCCGGAGGCTACTGAATTCATACCCTTCAGTCCCTCAGCTGATTACTGGGAAGATGTTTCTGACACTTGCGCTGAGGAGGACTCTAGAGATTCCATACGTCAGTCGACTTCTGAATCAGAGGTTCCAGAACCAGCAATGTTACCTGAACTTACTCCTGAAGAAGAGCCTGTGGTGCCAGAGTCAGAAGCACCAAGAGAGCAGAGGGCTCGCAGAGTCATCAGGCCTCCCAAGAAACTAACTTACCCCCAAATGGGGACGAGCTCAGAGGACTCTGTTGTAACGGCTAGGAGAAGTGTTGAACAACCTGATCCTTCCACCGTCCATTTGGTGGAGGGCAACCCCAGCTCACTCTCTGGCACAGTTAGGCAGGCCACTCATGGTAGTGTGACCTGTGGGCAAGAGAGTTCCATCCCAAAGTTTTGGTGGGAATTCCCTATGCCAACATCATGCTCGACATTGTCCAAAATGGTAAACAGTATTTGTTGAAGTTTATCTTTGGGGACCAAAGAGTTCAAGTGGGGGGAGTGTGTAGCGGGGTGTTCCCCTTTAATGCAGAGAGACAAGAAGTTCCAGGTGAGAGGTGAGTCGGGAGGAAGTAAAGAGACATTATGGAAGTGAAAGCAGAGGAGAGAGAGACTACATCTCCCAGTACATCTTGCAGCACCCAGGGTGCATTGCTCCAGAACAGAGACTGCTGGGGCAGACTTTATAAAGGGGAGGCGGAGTTTTGGTCGGCCTCTTTGGACACCCCTCTCCTAGCAAGAGGATCTCTGTGCTGAACTGCTGTGTGCACAAGGCCTGAAGCCTGGGCCGTGTGCTCCTTTCCAAAGAGCCCTCTGCCAGCCTAGCAGAGCCTTAGAGACATCTAATCCTCCTTGCTGCAGTACACCAGAAGGATTGAAGACTTGGATGTCGGTGGATTCCTGTTCCTAGACGAATCGATGGAGGAAAGGGACTTGGACTTGTCCAGGTGGTGAGAGCTGTTTAAAGACAGATACTTTATCTTTACTATTCGTTGGGATTACAAAGTTGTTCTTCAAGTGCACCACCGAGAGATTGCTAGCAAATATTGTTTCACTGAACTTCCATTTAGATCAGTCAGGCCTGACTGCATAGGTAGACATTGCTGGGTGTTAGTCTACCCATGAGGGGAAGTAGCTGTAAAAGGGCAGCGCTAGAGTTGCATAGCAATACTTTATTATTCTGATTACTCTGTTTATCTTTATTACTGTTTGTTGCAGGGATCTGCAACTTGTTATACTGTTGTTTATTACTTGCCCATTAGCCTCAGTAAAATATCTGGGTAAAGTACATTTGGTGTCAGTTCCGCTTACTTTAATAGGAGTTTTAAAGTATATTCTGTGTATGTTTGTTATAGGACTGCGTCACCAACAGTTGCGATCACGCGGTCCTATCTCTCTATCACCAGCTGTGCCACGGGAGGTTAGAGCCGATTGCCGGGGGTTGACAGCGGTGCACTGCAGGGCCCAAATCAATATCAGCGGCTCTCTTAACTGGGGGTAGCGCTACATATGTAATAGAATAATTGGGCATACCTGATAGGTAACAAGTCAAATGACTCCACGGATCCCCATATGGGCTCCCCCCCGCCCGCATTGCTTATCAAAGCGGGGGGACGAAAGTCCGCCATGAGGCAGCCCATGTGCGGCCTCCCCGGCGTTCCGGAAGGACAGGGCCCTTACACAGTCGTCACTTCCGCCGCCAATAAGTCTGATCCTTGGAGTACATACAGGCTGTGCTCCCAAGTAGAATGCAAAAAAAAATGAATTTACCACTGTGACAGCAGGAAGGTAAAGTCACCTGGTTGCATCCAGGGGGGTAGATATATTTCGCCCAGATTCAGGCTTTACGCCGACTTATACAACTAGGTGGAGAGTTGTATAAGCCCAGCTGAGGCTAGTGGGCTCATGGATGACTCATACCTCTAGGGAGAGTGTGGGGCGTCGTGCAAACAGGGAGTTGATGAGACCAGCTGAAGCTTGTCAGCTCATTTAGGCCTCTATAAGAACTCCCAGCTTCATTAGATGTTAGCTCATGCCTGGACCCAGACCTGTGTGGACTGTCTAGGGAGAGTGAACCCCTGTGCGGTGAGACAAAGCCTGTGTGGCTATTTGCTTGGACATTTAAAACCAGGGACTTAGGGACTAGGACAGCACTAGGCTGATCCCAGTTGTTAGTTAGGAAACCTGTATGTTTAGTCAGAGGTCAAGTTGACCAGGATTTATTTTGTTTATGTTTCTTTTGCTTTGCTGTGTTTTGTCACTGTAAATAGAAAATAAACCGCACCTTTTTGATTTTGAAAACCACAACCTCCGTTTGCTGGGCCTGTTTTTGTGTGGGGAGCCCATCTCGGGGGTCACACACACCCGCTGCCGAGCTAACCCCCTCACAGTTGGTGGAGAACCAGTGGCAGTTTTTTTTTAAGCCAGCATGGAGGAGATACTGAAGCAGCTGGCTCTAGCAAATGCCAATCAACAGCAGACAAATGCAGGTTTGCAAAAGAGCCTTGCAGCTCAACAACAGAACTTCGCAGCCCAGCAGCAAGCTCATCAACAGAGCCTTGCAGCCCAGCAGCAGACAAACGCAACTTTGCAACAGAGTCTGGAGGCTCAGCAACAAGCCCAGCAGCAATCTGAGGCCCGCTTCATAGACCTGTTGCAGAAGCAAGAGCAGAGACTACAACAACAGATGGAAGCAGCAATGCAGCAACGTCCGCAGACCAGTGAGGAAAGCCGTCCCACTAATACCGCGTCCTTTGGGGTGAGTCGTTTATTGACAAAAATGACTGGAGAGGATGATCCAGAGGTATTTTTGACCACATTTGAAAGGACCGCTGAAAGAGAAAAGTGGCCTGAGGAGCAGTGGGCTGGACTGGTGGCTCCTCTGTTAACTGGTGAATCGCAGAAAGCTTACTATGACCTAGAGCCTAACCAAGCAAAAGACTATGTGATGCTAAAAGCTGAAATATTGGCAAGGCTGGGTGTCACCCAGGCTGTCCGGGCTCAGCGTGTGCATAACTGGACTTTCCAGCTTGGAAAACCCCCCAGGTCTCAAATGTATGATCTCATTCACCTGAGCAGAAAGTGGCTACAGCCAGAGACTTTGTCCGCACCAAAGATTGTGGAACGTGTTGTAATGGATCGGTTTTTGAGAGCTCTTCCTACTGCCATCCAAAAGTGGGTAAGCCATGGAGACCCAGAGACGGCCGATGGTCTTGTGGATCGTGTGGAGAAATACTTGGCTACAGAGAACCTGACGGCCTCTTCCAGAGACACTCTGACTTTCCACCCTAAGACCAGACCATCCCCAGGGGCGGATAAGAGGATTCCAAGGGGTGAGGGTGGAGAGAGTGAGAGGGTGGGAGCTCTACCCCAAGTTTGGCGAGAACAGCCTGGGAAATCAGCGGCTCAAGAGGCCGCAAGAAGGATCGTTTGCTACCGCTGCCGGCAAGCGGGACATATTGCAGCCAATTGCCCGGTTGTGGAGGAACCCATGCAGTGTGACTTTCTGACGGGCAGACGTCAGTCGCTGTGTGCGACAGTCGCATGCACTGCCATTCGAGGAACTGAGAAACATTTATGCAAAATGTGTGTTAATGGTAGAAATGTTGTGGTATTGCTGGATTCAGGTAGCCTTGTGACCCTGATAAAGGCTGAGTTAGTTAAAACAGAGGTCTCTGGGAATAGCAAGGTAGCTGTTATTTGTGTGCATGGGGACACCCGAGAGTATCCAGTGACTACAGTGTGTTTCGAGACCCCCAAAGGTACCCTCTCTCATCCAGTGGGCTTAGTATCTCAGTTACCGCATGACGCCATTGTGGGAAGGGATTTTCCGAAGTTCTGGGAACTGTGGGATGATCCTGAGAGCCCCACTGGTGCCCCTATGTACCAGGAATGTGATAGCCAGAACTCCCCTGAGAGTGGTGAGGACTCTCCGGAATTTCCCTTATCAGTATTGGCAGGGGAGACTCAAGAAACTGGAGAGGAGCCCACCTCCTCAGACGAAAACCTACCGTCTGTGGAGTTTTCTGATCTTGAGGTTCACAGGGAAAACTTTGCCACAGAACAGTTGAAAGACCCCGCCCTAATAAAGGCACGGGAAAACGTAGTGAAAATAGATGGCGAGTTAGTGAACCCAGATAATACCTGCACTTACCCATACTTCAGCGTAGAGAAGGACCTACTGTATCGGGTGGCAAAAAGGGCAGAAGAAACCGTTGAGCAGCTTGTGGTGCCCAAACCTTACAGGAAGTTGGTGTTGGAGTTGGCCCATGGGCACATTCTTGGAGGTCATCTGGGGACAGAGAAAACCCGAGAGAGGGTATTACAGAGATTCTATTGGCCGGGGGTGATGAAGGACATAGAAAATTATTGTTCCTCCTGCCCTGTGTGTCAGAGGTCGGCCCCGATGCCACATTTCCGTAGCCCGCTGGTCCCTCTACCCATCATTGAGGTCCCGTTTGAGAGGATCGCCATGGATTTGGTAGGTCCTATAATCAAGTCCGCTAGGGGGCACCAGTACATATTAGTTATAATGGACTATGCCACCCGTTATCCAGAAGCGATCCCTCTCCGAAATACCTCGGCCAAAACCATAGCCAAAGAGCTATCTCTTGTGTTTAGCCGGGTGGGTATTTGTAAAGAACTGCTTACGGACCAAGGTACACCCTTTATGTCCCGGGTTATGAAGGAGCTGTGTAAATTGTTCAAAGTGACGCAATTACGTACATCTGTGTATCACCCCCAAACCGATGGGCTGGTTGAAAGGTTCAACAAAACCCTAAAACAAATGTTGAAGAAAGTGGTGGATAGAGATGGAAAGGATTGGGACTGTTTACTTCCTTATCTGATGTTTGCTATTAGGGAGGTGCCCCAATCCTCTACGGGATTCTCCCCCTTTGAGTTACTGTATGGGAGACACCCAAGAGGGCTGTTGGATATTGCCAAGGAAACTTGGGAAAGTGAGAGTTCTCCCCACAGGAGTGTGATTGAGCATGTCGCCCTGATGCAAGACCGAATTGCACAGGTAATGCCCATCGTGAAGGAACATTTGGCCCAAGCGCAGTTAGCACAGCAGAGAGTGTACAACCGTGGAGCCAAGACCCGTACCTTTTCCCCGGGGGATAGGATACTGGTACTTGTCCCTACGGTTGAAAGTAAATTCCTTGCCAAATGGCAAGGCCCCTACGAGATAATGGAAAAAGTGAGCGAAGTGAATTACAAGGTCAGACAACCAGGAAGGCGAAAGCCCGAACAGATCTATCACGTTAATCTGTTGAAAGCCTGGAGGGATAGAGAGTCCCTAGTCGCAGACACTTGGTCACCAGCTCAAACTGGTTGCGTGATTCCTGAGGTTGGAATAGCAGCCACCTTGTCACAACCCCAACAACAGGAGGTTAAGGAGTTTGTGCTTCGCAACAAGGAGGTATTCTCTGAGCTGCCGGGACAAACATCTGGGGTAGAGCATGACATCATTACCCCGCCCGGTGAAAGGGTGAAGTTAAAACCCTATCGGATCCCAGAGGCCCGACGGGAGGCAATACGGGAGGAAGTACAGAAAATGCTGAACTTAGGGGTGATAGAGGAGTCCCAAAGTGATTGGTCTAGTCCCATTGTGTTGGTGCCTAAACCGGATGGGAGCTGGCGATTTTGTAACGATTTTCGTCAGTTGAACAAAGTTACAAAATTTGACACCTACCCCATGCCACGTATAGATGAGTTGATCGACCGGCTGGGAACAGCCCGATACATGACGACTCTTGACCTCACAAAAGGGTATTGGCAAATCCCCCTGGCCAAGTCGGCCAAAGAGAAAACCGCATTTGTAACCCCAGACGGGGCGTTCCAATATAAAAGAATGCCGTTCGGGTTACAGAATGCGCCGGCCATATTCCAGCGGAAAATGGACCAGATGCTGAGGCCCCATCGGAAGTATGCTGCGGCTTACCTGGATGACGTAATTGTCCATAGCACAGATTGGGCCTCACATCTGCCAAAAGTGCAAGCAGTCCTGGACTCTGTTCGGGAATCAGGGTTTACGGCTAACCCCAAGAAGTGTACCATTGGGCAGGAGGAGGCCAAATATCTTGGGTACACCATTGGGAGGGGAGTAATAAAACCCCAACTCAACAAAGTCGAGGCCATCCAGAGTTGGCCACGTCCCAACAGCAAGAAGCAGGTACGAGCCTTTCTGGGAATCGCTGGGTATTATCGGCGATTCATTCCCCACTTTGCTTCTAAGGCTGTGCCCCTAACCAACCTGACGAAGGGGAAAGGGTCGGTCATGATTAAATGGACCCCCGAGGCTGAGGCAGCATTCCAATTCTTGAAACAAGCCTTATGTAGCCAGCCAGTGTTGTACTCACCCGACTTCTCTAAAGACTTTGTCGTACAAAGTGATGCGTCAGATGTGGGGTTAGGAGCAGTATTGTCCCAGGTCTGGAACGGGGAAGAGCACCCAGTCATTTACCTCAGCAGGAAGTTGAAGTCCCATGAGGTAAATTACGCCACCGTTGAAAAGGAGTGTTTAGCGGTGAAGTGGGCTCTAGATTCCCTTCGGTACTACCTGCTAGGTAGGCACTTTGACATGGTTACGGATCACGCTCCGTTAAAGTGGATGGCTCAAAACAAGGAAACAAATAGAAGAGTGAATAGGTGGTTCCTGGCCCTCCAGGAATTCAACTTCACAGTAAAGCATCGCCCTGGCGTTCAAATGGGGAATGTGGAT
The DNA here is from genome assembly GCA_029206835.1 of Rana muscosa. NCBI lineage: Eukaryota > Metazoa > Chordata > Amphibia > Anura > Ranidae > Rana > Rana muscosa. Next base: position 143,305,617 of record CM055120.1, on the reverse strand, counting down.
GCTTTGTCTCGAGTACATGAATGCCTGATTGCTGGTGTTCCAACCCCGAGGTTAAAACAAGAGGGGGGGTATGTGACAGCAGGAAGGTAAAGTCACCTGGTTGCATCCAGGGGGGTAGATATATTTCGCCCAGATTCAGGCTTTACGCCGACTTATACAACTAGGTGGAGAGTTGTATAAGCCCAGCTGAGGCTAGTGGGCTCATGGATGACTCATACCTCTAGGGAGAGTGTGGGGCGTCGTGCAAACAGGGAGTTGATGAGACCAGCTGAAGCTTGTCAGCTCATTTAGGCCTCTATAAGAACTCCCAGCTTCATTAGATGTTAGCTCATGCCTGGACCCAGACCTGTGTGGACTGTCTAGGGAGAGTGAACCCCTGTGCGGTGAGACAAAGCCTGTGTGGCTATTTGCTTGGACATTTAAAACCAGGGACTTAGGGACTAGGACAGCACTAGGCTGATCCCAGTTGTTAGTTAGGAAACCTGTATGTTTAGTCAGAGGTCAAGTTGACCAGGATTTATTTTGTTTATGTTTCTTTTGCTTTGCTGTGTTTTGTCACTGTAAATAGAAAATAAACCGCACCTTTTTGATTTTGAAAACCACAACCTCCGTTTGCTGGGCCTGTTTTTGTGTGGGGAGCCCATCTCGGGGGTCACACACACCCGCTGCCGAGCTAACCCCCTCACACCACATTGAGGTGGATGTGGTTCTTTGCCCTGGCATGGTGCGTTTCAAACAGGAAAGCAGGGGGACTGGGAAGACCACTAAGTATTTCACACAAACAAAGCAATGCGAAGAAAACAGAATTTACGTTTTTAATACTAGTACATGATAAACAGACACATATCAGAAATATGTCATGTTGAGATAACATATACTTTAAGTCACTAACTTGTTCCTGGTCTGCGAGTCAGAAAACATTAAAGACATCTGGCCAGCATCACAAACAGCCAACTAGCATTTGCATAATTAGGTGGATGATGGCAGCTCAAATATTTTTCTCAGCACAAGTTCCATTAGAATACCACTTTCAGAAGCCTGTTAAGAAGTCCAGTTACTAATGTGAATATTGTAAATCAATTCACCTGAGGTTTCCTGAGACAGGTGTAGGGTTCTAATGCCCCCTACTAGACATGTGCACACTGAAATATTTCGTTTCGGAATTTAGTTTTTTGTCCGAAAAATAAATTTATTTAGTTACTCCCGAAATTCGCTTTTATTTATTTTGTATCGTTAAAAAATGCATTCGTCCGAAAATCCAAAGTAATTAAGGTCAAATCTGTCAATTGAAGGCTTATGGTGTCTGCCGAATGTTCTAAGAAGATTTGACGAAGCAGCTAAACTGTACGACGCTGCAATCGTACATTTCCGGTCGAATGCTCCGCCCACAGGTCATAGTAGAATTCTAATGTTGTATGACTAGTAATAATTATATTTATTTATTATTATTACTAGTCAACCAACATTAGAATTCTTCTATAGGCTATGGGTGGAGCATTTCACCATAAATGTCCGCTCGCGGCGATCGTATGTTTTTAGCTGCTTCGTCGGATCTTCATGTCTCTATAATGTGGAATCTTTTCTCTCTATGTCGAATAATCTTGGACTAATAGAGTTAGGTTAGGCACATTCAACCGCAGGTTCGATAGACACAGATTGCTATTGTCGTGAGTGAGAGGAGCTGTCACCACATGTCCACATACAAAAGCTGCATTACAACAATACTTTCCCTAATCCAGGCCAGCAGCAGAGACCATTAGGTAATCATTCCTGTGTTTTGATTGTTTAACTGTAGCTGCCTAAAACTTTTTGATCTGAATCATAGTGACACCCTTATGTCCATCCTATTGTTATTAGCTCACATTCAGAGTGTCAAATAGCTAGGTCTGTGCTACTGTACTAAATTTAGGTGAACTTGTTTATTGCAATACAGTTCATATGCTCAATAACCAGCATAGGCTAGAGCCAGGTTAGGCATCAGATGGCCACTAGGGATAGAAGTCTGGTTGCATGTCAGACTAGAAACTACTAGGGAGGGAATAAAGAGTAGATTGGTTGGACAACATTTAGAGGATCTCTCCATCACTGCTGATCTTGGCTGCAGGTCTCTGATACAAAGACACACTGCATCATAATCATCCTCAGGCCCCCCTGCAACTGGACTTTGTTGCAACATTCATCTGGCAGTATTTCTGTTAAAGGATAAAGTAGGGCTAAAGCTCTTTTGGCCTACTTCTCCTGGGGATCACAGGAGTGCACTTTGTTCTGCATACTGGTGACCCAAATTCAGCTGACAGTGGTCCCACTGTCGGCTGATGTCACTCAGCAAGTCCAAACTCTGGAGAGATCCTGACTTTAATGCCAGGATCCACGCAGATGCATCAGTTGGCTCAGCCTCTTAGCGAGCTGCTGAGAGCCTGAGGCAGCTGCTCTCACCCCCTACACAACCTGCTGCTTCAGTGAGCGCTGGAAGAGCAGAGCAGAGAGCCAGTGACTGACAGTCACCATCCCTCTGCTCATTGAAGACTGAGAACTGAGTGATCTTTGACAATGGGGGATGGATGCACATCAGATCAATGCTGCATTCACCTATGTGAGTATAAATGTTTTTTTTTTTTTTTTAGTCCCAAACTTTTTAATAACGATATAAACCTGGGTATATATGCACAAATCCACCAGGACTCTTGTTGGGCCCTTTGCTGATAATACTTGTTTGTACATTGGATGTATATACTATTTTTAATCTTTTCTTATATAAAGTTTGTATTATTTGCATCTGTATACTTATGGTTAATGTTATATGCTGGCTGCACTAGTTCTTCTGCCCCTAAATACTTTGATTAAATTACTGGTTAATCTCCCACGAAAGGGAACCTCCTCTGTTCACAGAGGCCCTGTCCTGCCAACTTTATTACCAAAGCCACTCTTCCACTTAGCAAAGGTTCTGGTTATCATATTTACTGTACCTACAATTTTAGCACAATATTCTGTTTGGGAAGGGACCATAACCCATAACCTCATAACCCCCTTCTCCAAAAGAGAACTACATCGGTATTAAAGAGGAGGTCCACCGATTTTTTTTTTTTTAAAAGTCAGCAGCTACAAATACTCTGCTGGAGTCCAGCGATGTCGGCAACCGAAGGCAAGCAATTGCTCGTCTCTTGGCTACCCCCGCCGCCATCCTCGGTGAGGGCATTGGGAAGTGAAGCGTTGCAGCTTCACTGCCCGGTTCCCTACTGCGCATGCATGAGCCGCGCTACGCTATCCTACTGTTGCCCAGCTGTGTTCTGGGAGCTGTGTGTTTCCCAGAACACAGCCGGGGGGGGGGGGGGGAAGCGGCCAAATGTGACACCGGAGGGGGGGAGGGTTCTGAAAAGCAGAAGTTCCATTTTTGGGTGGAACTCCGCTTTAAGCTTACATTTGAACTTTGGGAACTGTAAATTCAATGAAATATGTTGCCAAACCCATTCTCACTCTATGAGTTGTGAGGGGGTTAACTCGGTAGCGGGTGTGTGTGACCCCCTGGTTGGGCTCCCCACACAAAAACAGGGCCAGCAGACGGAGGTTGTGGTTTTCAAAATCAAAAGGTGCGGTTTATTTCTCTATGTACAGTGACAAAAACCACAGCAAAGCCAAAAAGAAACATAAACAAAATAAATCCTGGTCAGTTTGACCTCTGACTAAACATGCAGGTTTCCTAAACTAACAACTGGGATCAGCCTGGTGCTGTCCTAGTCCCTAAGTCCCTGGTTTAGTAAAAGTCCAAACAAATAGCCACACAGGCTTTGCCTCACCGCACAGGGGTTCACTCTCCCTAGACAGTCCACACAGGTCTGGTTCCAGGCATGAGCTAACATCTAATGAAGCTGGGAGTTCTTATAGAGGCCTAAATGAGCTGACAAGCTTCAGCTGGTCTCATCAACTCCCTGTCTGCACGACGCCCCACACTCTCCCTAGACATATGAGTCATCCATGAGCCCACTAGCCTTAGCTGGGCTTATACAACTCTCCACCTAGTTGTATAAGTCGGCGTAAAGCCTGAATCTGGGTGAAATATATCTACCCCCCTGGATGCAACCAGGTGACTTTACCTTCCTGCTGTCACATACCCCCCCCTCTTGTTTTAACCTCGGGGTTGGAACACCAGCAATCAGGCATTCATGTACTCGAGACAAAGCATCCACATTCCCCATTTGAACGCCAGGGCGATGCTTTACTGTGAAGTTGAATTCCTGGAGGGCCAGGAACCACCTATTCACTCTTCTATTTGTTTCCTTGTTTTGAGCCATCCACTTTAACGGAGCGTGATCCGTAACCATGTCAAAGTGCCTACCTAGCAGATAGTACCGAAGGGAATCTAGAGCCCACTTCACCGCTAAACACTCCTTTTCAACCGTGGCGTAATTTACCTCATGGGACTTCAACTTCCTGCTGAGGTAAATGACTGGGTGCTCTTCCCCGTTCCAGACCTGGGACAATACTGCTCCTAACCCCACATCTGACGCATCACTTTGTACGACAAAGTCTTTAGAGAAGTCGGGTGAGTACAACACTGGCTGGCTACATAAGGCTTGTTTCAAGAATTGGAATGCTGCCTCAGCCTCGGGGGTCCATTTAATCATGACCGACCCTTTCCCTTTCGTCAGGTTGGTTAGGGGCACAGCCTTAGAAGCAAAGTGGGGAATGAAGCGCCGATAATAACCCGCGATTCCCAGAAAGGCCCGTACCTGCTTCTTGCTGTTGGGACGTGGCCAACTCTGGATGGCCTCGACTTTGTTGAGTTGGGGTTTTATCACTCCCCTGCCAATGGTGTACCCAAGATATTTGGCCTCCTCCTGCCCAATGGTACACTTCTTGGGGTTAGCCGTAAACCCCGCTTCCCGGATAGAGTCTAGGACTGCTTGCACTTTTGGCAGATGTGAGGCCCAATCTGTGCTATGGACAATTACGTCATCCAGGTAAGCCGCAGCATACTTCCGATGGGGCCTCAGTATCTGGTCCATTTTCCGCTGGAATGTGGCCGGCGCATTCTGTAACCCGAACGGCATTCTCTTATATTGGAACGCCCCGTCTGGGGTTACAAATGCGGTTTTCTCTTTGGCCGACTTGGCCAGGGGAATTTGCCAATACCCTTTTGTGAGGTCAAGAGTCGTCATGTATCGGGCTGTTCCCAGCCGGTCGATCAACTCATCTATACGTGGCATGGGGTAGGTGTCAAATTTTGTAACTTTGTTCAACTGACGAAAATCGTTACAAAATCGCCAGCTCCCATCCGGTTTAGTCACCAACACAATGGGACTAGACCAATCACTTTGGGACTCCTCTATCACCCCTAAGTTCAGCATTTTCTGTACTTCCTCCCGTATTGCCTCCCGTCGGGCCTCTGGGATCCGATAGGGTTTTAACTTCACCCTTTCACCGGGCGGGGTAATAATATCATGCTCTACCCCAGATGTTTGTCCCGGCAGCTCAGAGAACACCTCCTTGTTGCGAAGCACAAACTCCTTAACCTCCTGTTGTTGGGGTTGTGACAAGGTGGCTGCTATTCCAACCTCCGGAATCACGCAACCAGTTTGAGCTGGTGACCAAGTTTCTGCGACTAGGGACTCTCTATGCCTCCAGGCTTTCAACAGATTAACGTGATATATCTGTTCGGGCTTTCGCCTTCCTGGTTGTCTGACCTTGTAATTCACTTCGCTCACTTTTTCCATTATCTCGTAGGGGCCTTGCCATTTGGCAAGGAATTTACTTTCAACCGTAGGGACAAGTACCAATATCCTATCCCCCGGGGAAAAGGTACGGGTCTTTGCTCCACGGTTGTACACTCTCTGCTGTGCCAACTGCGCTTGGGCCAAATGTTCCTTCACGATGGGCATTACCTGTGCAATTCGATCTTGCATCAGGGCGACATGCTCAATCACACTCCTGTGGGGAGAACTCTCACTTTCCCAAGTTTCCTTGGCAATATCCAACAGCCCTCTTGGGTGTCTCCCATACAGTAACTCAAAGGGGGAGAATCCCGTAGAGGATTGGGGCACCTCCCTAATAGCAAACATCAAATAAGGAAGTAGACAGTCCCAATCCTTTCCATCTCTATCCACCACTTTCTTCAACATTTGTTTTAGGGTTTTATTGAATCTTTCAACCAGCCCATCGGTTTGGGGGTGATACACAGATGTACGCAATTGCGTCACTTTGAGCAATTTACACAGCTCTTTCATAACCCGGGACATAAAGGGTGTACCTTGGTCCGTAAGCAGTTCTTTACAAATACCCACCCGGCTAAAAACAAGAGATAGCTCTTTGGCTATGGTTTTGGCCGAGGTATTTCTGAGAGGGATCGCTTCTGGATAACGGGTGGCATAGTCCATTATAACCAATATGTACTGGTGCCCCCTAGCGGACTTGATTATAGGACCTACCAAATCCATTGCGATTCTCTCAAACGGGACCTCAATGATGGGTAGAGGGACCAGCGGGCTACGGAAATGTGGCATCGGGGCCGACCTCTGACACACAGGGCAGGAGGAACAATAATTTTCTATGTCCTTCATGCTGGCTTAAAAAAAACTGCCCGCATTCTCCACCAACTGTGAGGGGGTTAACTCGGTAGCGGGTGTGTGTGACCCCCTGGTTGGGCTCCCCACACAAAAACAGGGCCAGCAGACGGAGGTTGTGGTTTTCAAAATCAAAAGGTGCGGTTTATTTCTCTATGTACAGTGACAAAAACCACAGCAAAGCCAAAAAGAAACATAAACAAAATAAATCCTGGTCAGTTTGACCTCTGACTAAACATGCAGGTTTCCTAAACTAACAACTGGGATCAGCCTGGTGCTGTCCTAGTCCCTAAGTCCCTGGTTTAGTAAAAGTCCAAACAAATAGCCACACAGGCTTTGCCTCACCGCACAGGGGTTCACTCTCCCTAGACAGTCCACACAGGTCTGGTTCCAGGCATGAGCTAACATCTAATGAAGCTGGGAGTTCTTATAGAGGCCTAAATGAGCTGACAAGCTTCAGCTGGTCTCATCAACTCCCTGTCTGCACGACGCCCCACACTCTCCCTAGACATATGAGTCATCCATGAGCCCACTAGCCTTAGCTGGGCTTATACAACTCTCCACCTAGTTGTATAAGTCGGCGTAAAGCCTGAATCTGGGCGAAATATATCTACCCCCCTGGATGCAACCAGGTGACTTTACCTTCCTGCTGTCACATAGTGTAAAGTGTAAACTCTTAAAATTTTTGTGTTTTTTTTTTTTTACTGTAATGCCCCATACACACGATCGTTTTTCTTGCCATTTTTTTTCTTGCCGTTTTTCACGTCGTTAAAAATGCTCTGGAGCCTACACACGATCATTTTTAATGGCCATTTTTTTTAATGGCATTTTTAACGGCATGAAAAACGATCGTGTGTATGGGGCATTAGAGTGGGGAAGGGTTAGACCCTGCTGGGTTTTTACTGCTATTTTACCAGACAGGAAGTGAAAGAGAATCTTCGACAGTAACACAGACAGAAATAAAAATGTGCCCTCCCCACATGAAGACACTGCACCCAGGGCAGCTGCCCCTATTGCACCCCCCTTGACCCAGCACTGAAAAGTAGTAGTAGTAGTTTAACTGTGTAAAAAAAAAAAAAAAAAAAAAAGAAGATATACACTCCAATTTTTTGGTATAGTGTGATGATGATGTTTCGCCGAGTACACAGACACCTAACATGCCATGCTTTAAAATTGTTCATGCTAGTCTCATGGAGACAAACTACGGTACCTAAAAATCTCCATAGGCAACACTTTAAACATTTTTACAGGTTACCCATTTAGCGTTACAGAGGAGGTCAAGTGCTAGAATTATTGCTCTTGCTCTAACATTTGCGGAGATTCCTCACATGTGTGGTGCGAACACCGTTGACATATGCGTGCTTGAAGGTATTGGGACTTTTAAGGTGCAACAACTACACAATATTCAATATAAAAAATATAATTTTATTACAAAAAAATATATGAAAATTCATATGTACAAATATACATGAACCATCAAAATAAACATAATAGAGTTTCCAAAGTGCATACAGACAAAATTCTCTACATGTTTCGCCATTTTGTAGGCTTCCTCAGGAGTTTGTCATGCAAATACTGGAAACAAAAAAAAGAAAAATAATAAATACATAATATTATTTACTCAAATTTCAAACTCAAAATTACAAAACAGAATATTATTAAGAAAAAAAGGATAACTGAAAACCATAACCAGCCCAATGGTTGCTCAAAAGTTCATCTCAAAATTAGATCTATTTATTCAAGGTATATGACCTTATTAGTATCAGTTGTAAGTACATTACCTGTAAATTTTGATGGTACAATCTAAAATGAAGAATGACCAGATAGCCAATGAGCTATCCCACACGGGGGCGCCCGTAAGGAGGGGATCATATGGTGTATCATAGGGGGGGAGAAATACTGGCACAAATAACCACCCGGATATTACTAGCACAGGAACAGAGGGCCATCTGGGGGAAATTACAAAGAAAATTCGAATGAAGTCAAATAACAATCTATGTATAAGAATAAAGGCGTCTAATCTAGTTATACGGCACATACCCCATCAGTATTTACCTGTTTATGGCTGTTGATAGTAAAAAATATAAACTAGAAGAGGCAAAAAAGGGGGCAGTATCTCCAAAGTACCCCAATCAGTGTCCACTCTAAAGGAAACAGAAATAGTGGAAATTACTATAAATATATATAATAATCCCCTCTAGTTGGTAATCAGAATTTTAATTTTTAGCCATATACTTGCTAGCTGATATATACCTGGTTAATCCAATTGGATAAAGTGTGTCCACATTAGGGCATCTCTGCCGAAAAACTTGTTTTACAAAACCGATCAATCAGTTTACTGAAAAAATATAAAATATAAAAACCAATTGGGATTAAAGACCAAAGTAAACCAGACAACAGGATAAAAACCAATGTTGCCCATAAAGAGATCTAGTGCCTAAGTAATTTACCTTTGACTGATATCTAAGAACGTCTTCTCCCCAGAGTGTTGGTCATGCTACTGATTTACAAGGCTGCGATCCGGACTATATACCCCCCTCCCCCTTCCCATTGGACGCACAATGGCGCCAAATCAATGGGCGGAGCGGGCACGTCAGTTCCGACATCCGCCCATCGTCAGATCCGACCCGGAAGTGACAATTCCACCACTGAAAAACCGGAGACGTCCGCCGGAAGCACTACCCCGCTCATCAGGAGAAAACATCCTGACGAGCTGGACGCACCATAAGACGGATCTGGAAGAGGAAAAAACATGCCTAAAGTATAGAAAAGGGCAGACTTCCTTTTAAAATCACGGCAGAAAGGGCACATTGGATGTTAAAAAATGGGGCCAGGATATCCGGTGGGCTTAGTCAGATGGCGCTCAGATTGTCTCCCAAAGGAGAACAAAGAGAAACGCCCTGGGCGCCCATATGATCACCAAATCCCCCCCAAAAAAGAAAAGGGAAACGCCACCCTAAAAAATGTGGTAAACTCAATTGAAATCAATTACATATAATGTAGATTTATCAATGATTAAAGAGAGCCCCTATGGAATATAGAAATGGTACATTCAGTCACCTGTACATAAAGACAAATTTAATAAACAAAAATAAAAATAACAAAACAAAATTTAATTTGTTTTAAACAGAGTCTACATATACAGCATAACGATTTTTTTCCTACAAAAAGGGTTTGAAACTGATGGACTCATTTAACCCGGGATACATAGTAGCTCTCAAGGTATGTATCCATCTGGTTTCTCGTTGTAGGAGATTTTTGTCCACATCCCCACCTCTTTCATTAAGAGGTATGTATTCTAAAGCAAAGAATTTAATCTTTGACAGATCGAAGGAGTGGAAAAGACCACTATGTCTACTAATAGGAGTCTCCATTTTTTTCTTTTGAATGAGAGATACATGGTCTCTCATTCTGTGAAAGAAAGGCCTCTTCGTTTTACCAACATAGAAGGCCTTACAATCACAGATCATCAAATAAATTACGCCAATTGACTGGCAATTGCTAAAGAAATTTGGTCTATACGTAACTCCATTAGGGAGAACTATTTCAGTAGAATCATATATAAACCTGCAAAATTCACAATGACCACATGGGGCCGAACCCTTTCTACTCTCAACCCTCTTGATTTGGAGATGGCTATGAACTAGTTGATCTTTTAAAGACCTAGATTTTCTATAGGTAATTTGGGGAAATGGCTTAATATATTTGGAGATAATCTCATCTGTTGCTAGCAAAGGCCAGAATTTTTCAATAATTTTTCTTACTTTCTGATGTTCACCAGAGAACCTGGTAATTAATCGTACCGTTTGGTCAGTAGTTTGAGGTTTCTTAGGATGTATTAGATCTTTCCTGTTTTTATTTTTTGCTCGTTTATAAGCTTTTTTGAGGGTTGAACGACTATACCCTCTAGCAATTAGTCGAGATTGGAGGGCAGAGGCCTCCGTCTCGAAATCTACTTCCTTACTACAATTTCTTCGAATTCGTAAATACTGACTGTATGGGATACTTTGTACCAGAGTCCTGGGATGAGAACTTGTGGCATGCAGGATGGTATTGCCTGAAGAGGGCTTTCTATATAATGAAGAGCCCAAGGTGCCATCAGAGTTTAAGTAAATAGAAATATCCAGAAAATGTATCACATTCTGGTCACAAATCATCGTAAATTTGAGATTAAAGGAATTTACAGCTAATGAAGACATAAAAGAGGTCAATTCCTCTAAGGAGCCAGTCCACACAACAAAAATGTCATCGATAAAGCGTCACCATATCAAGACTTTATCAAAAAACATTTCAAATGATTCTAAAGAAAAAATCTCCCGTTCCCACCCCCCCAGGTACAGGTTGGCGTACGACGGGGCACACTTGGTCCCCATCGCAACACCCTGCACCTGGAGGTAGTGGGAACGGTCGAAAACAAAAATATTGTTGGTAAGTATGAACAGCAACAATTCCAAAATGAAATTGTTGTAGGGCCTGGCTCCAGGTCCTCTCTCAGAGAGGAAGCCGTCTATAACTCTAATACCCCTAGTGTGGGGGATAGAGTTATAGAGGGCTTCAACGTCTATAGCTACTAGCCATGACCCCGGTGGTACACATAGACCATCCAAAGATCTCAGTAGATCGGCGGTGTCTTGAATGTAGGAACTTAAAGAACCTACATGGGGCCTCAAATAGTCGTCTACCAGCTTACTAGCTGGTTCTGTAAGGCAACCAATCCCTGACACAATCGGACGGCCAGGGGGATTTTCCAAATTTTTGTGCACCTTTGGCAGAGCATAAAACGCATTCACCCAACAAGTTACAAAGGAACTACAGAGTACCAATTGGAAAAGGTTTAGAAGAAATACCAACCTTAAGCCATCCCAACAAAAAGCCGTGTTATCTTTAAAACAGAACGAACAATTAGTGATAAAAATCCTCGGATAAAGGAGGTAACATAGTGGTAATGGATTTAAACAAATATAAGCAGATGGTCATGAACCTCCTTTCAAATAAAAGTTGGTATCGCTCTATTCCTTTTGCACAGGTAAAATATGCGGAGACAAAATACCGTATTCTCATTAATCGGGCATTTTGTGATAACCTTATAGACAAAAAGACGTGTGAATTCTTGGTTATTGATAAGCCGAGACTTCCCACGTTTTATGCTCTGCCAAAGGTGCACAAAAATTTGGAAAATCCCCCTGGCCGTCCGATTGTGTCAGGGATTGGTTGCCTTACAGAACCAGCTAGTAAGCTGGTAGACGACTATTTGAGGCCCCATGTAGGTTCTTTAAGTTCCTACATTCAAGACACCGCCGATCTACTGAGATCTTTGGATGGTCTATGTGTACCACCGGGGTCATGGCTAGTAGCTATAGACGTTGAAGCCCTCTATAACTCTATCCCCCACACTAGGGGTATTAGAGTTATAGACGGCTTCCTCTCTGAGAGAGGACCTGGAGCCAGGCCCTACAACAATTTCATTTTGGAATTGTTGCTGTTCATACTTACCAACAATATTTTTGTTTTCGACCGTTCCCACTACCTCCAGGTGCAGGGTGTTGCGATGGGGACCAAGTGTGCCCCGTCGTACGCCAACCTGTACCTGGGGGGGTGGGAACGGGAGATTTTTTCTTTAGAATCATTTGAAATGTTTTTTGATAAAGTCTTGATATGGCGACGCTTTATCGATGACATTTTTGTTGTGTGGACTGGCTCCTTAGAGGAATTGACATCTTTTATGTCTTCATTAGCTGTAAATTCCTTTAATCTCAAATTTACGATGATTTGTGACCAGAATGTGATAAATTTTCTGGATATTTCTATTTACTTAAACTCTGATGGCACCTTGGGCTCTTCATTATATAGAAAGCCCTCTTCAGGCAATACCATCCTGCATGCCACAAGTTCTCATCCCAGGACTCTGGTACAAAGTATCCCATACAGTCAGTATTTACGAATTCGAAGAAATTGTAGTAAGGAAGTAGATTTCGAGACGGAGGCCTCTGCCCTCCAATCTCGACTAATTGCTAGAGGGTATAGTCGTTCAACCCTCAAAAAAGCTTATAAACGAGCAAAAAATAAAAACAGGAAAGATCTAATACATCCTAAGAAACCTCAAACTACTGACCAAACGGTACGATTAATTACCAGGTTCTCTGGTGAACATCAGAAAGTAAGAAAAATTATTGAAAAATTCTGGCCTTTGCTAGCAACAGATGAGATTATCTCCAAATATATTAAGCCATTTCCCCAAATTACCTATAGAAAATCTAGGTCTTTAAAAGATCAACTAGTTCATAGCCATCTCCAAATCAAGAGGGTTGAGAGTAGAAAGGGTTCGGCCCCATGTGGTCATTGTGAATTTTGCAGGTTTATATATGATTCTACTGAAATAGTTCTCCCTAATGGAGTTACGTATAGACCAAATTTCTTTAGCAATTGCCAGTCAATTGGCGTAATTTATTTGATGATCTGTGATTGTAAGGCCTTCTATGTTGGTAAAACGAAGAGGCCTTTCTTTCACAGAATGAGAGACCATGTATCTCTCATTCAAAAGAAAAAAATGGAGACTCCTATTAGTAGACATAGTGGTCTTTTCCACTCCTTCGATCTGTCAAAGATTAAATTCTTTGCTTTAGAATACATACCTCTTAATGAAAGAGGTGGGGATGTGGACAAAAATCTCCTACAACGAGAAACCAGATGGATACATACCTTGAGAGCTACTATGTATCCCGGGTTAAATGAGTCCATCAGTTTCAAACCCTTTTTGTAGGAAAAAAATCGTTATGCTGTATATGTAGACTCTGTTTAACCACTTAAGCCCCGGACCATTTCGGGCCATTAGGACCAGGCCTGTTTTTGGGATTCGGCACTGCGCTGCTTTAACTGTAAATTGTGCGGACATGCAATGTTGTACCCAAATGAAATTTGCGTCCTTTTCTTCCTACAAATAGAGCTTTCTTTTAATGGTATTTGATTGCCTCTGCGATTTTTATTTTTTGCGATATAAACGGAAAAAGACCGAAAATTTTGAAAAAAAATGATATTTTCTACTTTTTGTTATAAGAAAAATCGAATAAACTCAATTTTAGTCAGACATTTAGGCCAAAATGTATTCAGCCACATGTCTTTAGTAAAAAAAATGTCAATAAACGTATATTTATTGGTTTGCGCAAAAGTTATAGCGTTTACAAACTAGGGTACATTTTCTGAAATTTACACAGCTTTAAATTTATGACTGCCTATCTCATTTCTTGAGGTGCTAAAATGGCAGGGCAGTACAAAACCCCCCCAAATGACCCCATTTTGGAAAGTAGACACCCCAAGGAAATTGCTGAGAGGCATGTTGAGCCCATTGAATATTTTTTTTTTTTGTCCCAAGTGATTGAATAATGACAAAAAAAAAAAAAAAAAAAAAAATTACAAAAAGTTGTCACTAAATGATATATTGCTCACACATGCCATGGTTATATGTGGAATTGCACCCCAAAATACATTTTGCTGCTTCTCCTGAGTACGGGGATACCACATGTGTGGGACTTTTTAGGAGCCTGGCCACGTACGGGACCCCGGAAACCAAGCACCGCCTTCAGGATTTCTAAGGGCGCAAATTTTTGATTTCATTCCTCACTACCTATCACAGTTTCGAAGGCCATAAAATGCCAAAATAGCACAAAACCCCCCCAAATGACCCCATTTTAGAAAGTAGACACCCCAAGGAAATTGCTGAGAGGCCTGTTGAGCCCGTTGAATATTTTTTTTTTTTTGTCCCAAGTGATTGAATAATGACAAAAAATAAAAATAAAAAATAAATTACAAAAAAGTTGTCACTAAATGATATATTGCTCACACATGCCATGGTTATATGTGGAATTGCACCCCAAAATACATTTTGCTGCTTCTCCTGAGTACAGGGATACCACATGTGTGGGACTTTTTAGGAGCCTAGCCGCGTACGGGACCCCGAAAACCAAGCACCGCCTTCAGGATTTCTAGGCACAAATTTTTGATTTCACTCCTCACTACCTATCACAGTTTCTAAGGCCATAAAATGCCAAAATAGCACAAAACCCCCCCAAATGACCCCATTTTGGAAAGTAGACACCCCAAGCTATTTGCTGAGGAGGCATGGTGAGTATTTTACAGCTCTCATTTGTTTTTGAAAATGAAGAAAGAAAATTTTTTTTTTTTTTTTTTTTTTTTTTCAATTTTCAAAACTTTGTGACAAAAAGCGAGATCTGCAAAATACTCACAATACCTCTCAGCAAATAGCTTGGGGTGTCTACTTTCCAAAATGGGGTCATTTGGGGGGGTTTTGTGCCATCTGGGCATTCCATGGCCTCCGAAACTGTGATAGGCAGTGAGAAGTAAAATCAAAAATTTACACCCTTAGAAAGCCTGAAGGCGGTGCTTTGTTTTTGGGGTCCCGTACGCGGCTAGGCTCCCAAAAAGTCTCACACATGTGGTATCCCTGTACTCAGGAGAAGCAACAGAATTTATTTTGGGGTGTAATTCCACATATGCCCATGGCATGTTTGAGCAATATATCATTTAGTGACAACTTTGTGCAAAAAAAAAATTAAAAAAAAAAAATTGTCTTTTTTCCGCAACTTGTGTCAACATATAAAATATTCCATGGACTCGACATGCCTCTCAGTATATAGCTTGGGGTGTCTACTTTCCAAAATGGGGTCATTTGGGGGGGTTTTGAACTGTTCTGGCATTTTATACACAACATTAGGAAGCTTACATCCACTCTTCTAACCACTTGCAGACAAAGCCCTTTTTGACACTTTTTGTTTACATGAAAACATATTTTTTTTTTGCAAGAAAATTATGTTGAACCCCCAAACATTATATATATTTTTAAAGCAAAGGCCCTACAGATTAAAATGGTGGGTGTTGCATTTTTTTTTTCTACACAGTATTTGCGCAGCGATTTTTCAAACGCATTTTTTGGGGAAAAAATACACTTTTTTTAATTTTAATGCACTAAAACACACTATATTGCCCAAATGTTTGATGAAATAATAAAGATGATCTTAGGCCGAGTACATAGATACCAAACACGACATGCTTTAAAATTTCGCACAAACGCGCATTGGCGACAAACTACATACATTTTTAAAAGCCTTTAAAAGCCTTTACAGATTACCCCGTTAGATTTACAGAGGAGGTCTACTGCTAAAATGACTGCCCTCGATCTGACCTTCGCGGTGATACCTCACATGCATGGTGCAATTGCTGTTTACATATGACGCCAGACCGACGCTTGCGTTCGCCATTGGGCAAGAGCAGGGCAGGACAGGGGTGCTTTTTTTTTTTTTTTTTTTTTTTTTATTATTAATTTTGCTTTTTTATTTTATTTTTAAATTGTTCCTTACATATATTTTTTTTTTTATAATTTTTATTGTTATCTCAGGGAATGTAAATATCCCCTATGATAGCAATAGGTAGTGACAGGTACTCTTTTTTTGAAAAAACTGGGGTCTTCTAGACCCTAGATCTTTCCTCTGCCCTCAAAGCATCTGACCACACCAAGATCGGTGTGATAAAATGCTTTCCCAATTTCCCAATGGCGCTTTTTATATCCGGGGGGGGGACATTCCCTCCCACTGCTTGTAAAAGCAGTCCAGAGGCTAATTAGCCGCTGTGATTGCTTTTACATGAAAGCCGGCCGCTGGCTGAAAAGAATGATACCAAGATGATGCCTAAACCCGCAGGCATCAATCTGGTATAACCATTCAAAGTCCAGCAACATACCAGTACGTTGCTGGTCCTTGTTGGACATGTATTGTAATCTTTTTTTTTCATGCAGCCTGTTGGCTGAACGAAAAAAGAGATTGATTGGTGGGTATGCCCACCATTAGAATACCGCCCTTCATCCACCCACTTCTAATGATGGGCATACATGCACCATTTATATATGCCGAAGCATGGGGGCATCCTCCCGCAAAAAAGTTATGCCGCACACACATGGTCAAACGTTTCCACGGGCAAGCCTCCGTCGGAATTTCGACCGTATGTATGCGGCATTAGGAGCAAAATTGCTCCTCCGCCCTGCTGCCCCTGCTGCCCCCATGCTTCGGCATATATGCTTTTTTTTTTTTAACTGTGGTGGTGAAATCACCTCCTACAGCACTGGAGTCGCAGGGATCAGGCCTGTCTCTGCGAACGCTGCAGTTATGTGTGTTGTGTTTTGTAAGTGACAGTGATCGATCGATACTGCACTTGGGTGGCCTGGGCTGGACGGAGGGGCAAAACGCAGGTGCTAGCAGGTATCTGGGCTGATCCCGCTAACACTGCGTTTTTGGGAACCCTAAACCGCTGGTATAGATCTGATCAGATCAGATATTGATCTGTTCAGATACTATACCACTAAGGGGGGTGTATGCTTTACGCGTGGGTGTTAGCGTTACTGGCACTAACCTGACGCTGCCTGGGGTGTGACGCAGACCCTCTCTGACGCTAAAACCTAATTGATATCACCCACCGGGCGATCAGGGGGTTAAACCTTTATTGGGTTATATACGGCGGGTGCCCTGACACTATAAAAAGCAAACTAACTAACCAGCGTCACCCGTAACACTTATATGGTGATCACTGGTGAAAGGGTTAACTAGGGGCAATTAGGGGGTTAAAACCTTTATTAGATCATATTTGGGGGTACCTGACGCTATAAAAACCTGCGGCGAACCTAAAAAAAATGACTGGCTACCGATTGGCATCACCGACACGAAGACAGCGATCAGAAAAACGATCGCTTAGTGACAGTGGTGATAGGGGGTGAAAGGGTTACCTGGGGGGCGATCAAGGGGGTTAAACCTTTATTAGATAATATATTGGGGTACCCGACGCTATAAAAACCTGCGGCGAACCTAAAAAAAATTACTGGCTACCGATCGCCATCACTGATGCTAAGACAGCCATCAGAAAAATGATCGCATAGCGACAGCGGTGATAGGGGGTGAAAGGGTTACCTGGGGGGCGATCAAGGGGGTTTAACCTTTATTAGATAATATATTGGGGTACCTGACGCTATAAAAACCTGCGGCGAACCTAAAAAAAATTACTGGCTACCGATCGCCATCACTGATGCTAAGACAGCATCAGAAAAACGATCGATTAGCGACAGCGGTGATAGGGGGTGAAAGGGTTACCTGGGGGGCGATCAAGGGGGTTAAACCTTTATTAGATAATATATTGGGGTACCCGACGCTATAAAAACCTGCGGTGAACCTAAAAAAAATTACTGGCTACCGATCGCCATCACTGATGCTAAGACAGCCATCAGAAAAATGATCGCATAGCGACAGCGGTGATAGGGGGTGAAAGGGTTACCTGGGGGGCGATCAAGGGGGTTTAACCTTTATTAGATAATATATTGGGGTACCTGACGCTATAAAAACCTGCGGCGAACCTAAAAAAAATTACTGGCTACCGATCGCCATCACTGATGCTAAGACAGCATCAGAAAAACGATCGATTAGCGACAGCGGTGATAGGGGGTGAAAGGGTTACCTGGGGGGCGATCAAGGGGGTTGAACCTTTATTAGATAATATATTGGGGTACCCGACGCTATAAAAACCTGCGGCGAACCTAAAAAAAATTACTGGCTACCGATCGCCATCACTGATGCTAAGACAGCCATCAGAAAAATGATCGCATAGCGACAGCGGTGATAGGGGGTGAAAGGGTTATCTGGGGGGTGATCAGGGGGTTAAACCTTTATTAGGGGGGGTTAGGGGGCTACACTGGACCTAAAACTAAACTTTAGTGACACTTTCACAGTCACAAATGTCACTGATTGCAGTGATCACTAAATAAATGGTCACTGCAATCAGTGACACTGTGACTGGGGGCTGGGGGGTGATCTGGGGGGTGATCTGGGGGGGTCTGGGGGTCCTGGGGGGGGCGATTAGTGTTCCTATGTGTCCTGGTGTCAGTGTAGTGTTGTGCTCACTGACCTGATGTCTTCTCTTGTACGGCGCTCGGTATATGTGAGCGCCGCACAGGAGATGACATCACTTCCTCCTGCTCCCTCTGTCTGAAACAGACAGAGGAGGCATTTCCATTCGCCGGGAGCGATCGCGAGGGGGGGGCCGGAATCGAAAGGCCGCCCCCTCATCTGGGATCGCTCCCGGTGAAGTAACGACCGCTCACGGCACAGAAGGGGGGTCCGGATGGACCCCCCAACTGTACAAAGGCAGTCACGTAGATCTACGTGATTCTGCCTGTCCGTGCCATTCTGCCGACGTAAATCGGCGGTGGGCGGTCGTTAAGTGGTTAAAACAAATTAAATTTTGTTTTGTTATTTTTATTTTTGTTTATTAAATTTGTCTTTATGTACAGGTGACTGAATGTACCATTTCTATATTCCATAAGGGCTCTCTTTAATCATTGATAAATCTACATTATATGTAATTGATTTCAATTGAGTTTACCACATTTTTTAGGGTGGCGTTTCCCTTTTCTTTTTTGGGGGGGATTTGGTGATCATATGGGCGCCCAGGGCGTTTCTCTTTGTTCTCCTTTGGGAGACAATCTGAGCGCCATCTGACTAAGCCCACCGGATATCCTGGCCCCATTTTTTAACATCCAATGTGCCCTTTCTGCCGTGATTTTAAAAGGAAGTCTGCCCTTTTCTATACTTTAGGCATGTTTTTTCCTCTTCCGGATCCGTCTTATGGTGCGTCCAGCTCGTCAGGATGTTTTCTCCTGATGAGCGGGGTAGTGCTTCCGGCGGACGTCTCCGGTTTTTCAGTGGTGGAATTGTCACTTCCGGGTCGGATCTGACGATGGGCGGATGTCGGAACTGACGTGCCCGCTCCGCCCATTGATTTGGCGCCATTGTGCGTCCAATGGGAAGGGGGAGGGGGGTATATAGTCCGGATCGCAGCCTTGTAAATCAGTAGCATGACCAACACTCTGGGGAGAAGACGTTCTTAGATATCAGTCAAAGGTAAATTACTTAGGCACTAGATCTCTTTATGGGCAACATTGGTTTTTATCCTGTTGTCTGGTTTACTTTGGTCTTTAATCCCAATTGGTTTTTATATTTTATATTTTTTCAGTAAACTGATTGATCGGTTTTGTAAAACAAGTTTTTCGGCAGAGATGCCCTAATGTGGACACACTTTATCCAATTGGATTAACCAGGTATATATCAGCTAGCAAGTATATGGCTAAAAATTAAAATTCTGATTACCAACTAGAGGGGATTATTATATATATTTATAGTAATTTCCACTATTTCTGTTTCCTTTAGAGTGGACACTGATTGGGGTACTTTGGAGATACTGCCCCCTTTTTTGCCTCTTCTAATTTATATTTTTTACTATCAACAGCCATAAACAGGTAAATACTGATGGGGTATGTGCCGTATAACTAGATTAGACGCCTTTATTCTTATACATAGATTGTTATTTGACTTCATTCGAATTTTCTTTGTAATTTCCCCCAGATGGCCCTTTGTTCCTGTGCTAGTAATATCCGGGTGGTTATTTGTGCCAGTATTTCTCCCCCTCTATGATACACCATATGATCCCCTCCTTACGGGCGCCCCCGTGTGGGATAGCTCATTGGCTATCTGGTCATTCTTCATTTTAGATTGTACCATCAAAATTTACAGGTAATGTACTTACAACTGATACTAATAAGGTCATATACCTTGAATAAATAGATCTAATTTTGAGATGAACTTTTGAGCAACCATTGGGCTGGTTATGGTTTTCAGTTATCCTTTTTTTCTTAATAATATTCTGTTTTGTAATTTTGAGTTTGAAATTTGAGTAAATAATATTATGTATTTATTATTTTTCTTTTTTTTGTTTCCAGTATTTGCATGACAAACTCCTGAGGAAGCCTACAAAATGGCGAAACATGTAGAGAATTTTGTCTGTATGCACTTTGGAAACTCTATTATGTTTATTTTGATGGTTCATGTATATTTGTACATATGAATTTTCATATATTTTTTTGTAATAAAATTATATTTTTTATATTGAATATTGTGTAGTTGTTGCACCTTAAAAGTCCCAATACCTTCATATTCCTATATAGCTTCGTAATGAAGGGATGTGGTGCCTATGAGATACAGGTGACAGGTATTATTTTCAATATGCGTGCTTGACTTACAGTACATATGCGCTTGTTTCTGCGTTCACGGAGGGATGACAATTTTTTTTTATACAGCGTTCTTTAAAAAAAAATAAAAATTGAATCACTTTTATTTCTATTACAAGGAATGTAAACATCCCTTGTAATAGAAATAATGATAACAAGTCCTCTTTATGGAGAGATCTGGAGTCAAAAAGACCCTAAATCTCTCCTTTAACTTTAAAAGCAAAAGATTAAAAAATATGTAGTCTTTTACTTTAAATAAAAAAAATTGTTTACTTCCACCCTGGACCGGAAATGATGTCATGACATCATGACATCACTCCTGTTCTTCAAGGCCATAGAGGCGATCAAAGACGATCTAGTCTTTGATCTCCTCTGTGACCAGCCAGCCACGCTGTTGGATAATTTCTCAGGCAGGCCGGTGGAAACGGTAAGCCCGAGAAACACTGGCGAGCGGCAAGAGGGGGGACGTCCCCTCCCACCGCTTCGGAATGCTTTCATGAGAAAGCCAGCCCCCAGCTGAAAAAAAATACCGGGGTTATAGCTGATAGCTTCAGCCATAACCCCGGTAAACCACTTTAAAGCCGCAACATTTATATACATATTGCGGTCTAGAATCTGTAAATCTAGATGTTTACACTAAAGTAGTGAGAGAAGATTTTGAGTATTTCTGCGAATGAGGAAACTTCACGGTATTTTTTTTTGAACATTCATCATATTAGTATATAATTCCTATAACGCACCCATATTTGACAATCCCTTTATTCTATATTGTCTAGGAAGCGTCCGGCTGTATTTTCCATGATTCACAGCCAACAAGTGGCCAGCTATGGCCTGGCAGATGATCTGGGAATTCATAGCTGAACAACTGAAGAACTGCAGGTTGCTGACTCTGTCCTGACCCAGCCACAAACTGAATTAAAACAATACAACTCAGCAACATTGGCAGGTCAAGTTTACATGGGTGAGGGAACACAAGCTGATAAAACAAAATAAGGAGGATAAGAAAACATTACAAGATATTGTACTAAAATAAAATAAAACGATCTATTATTTTTAAATGAATTTGGCACAATATAAATAGTTTTATTGGTTATACATTGCTAATAGGTGGTCCATTCTCCATTGTATAAAGATGATTTGAACCATATGATAAAAGTTAATTATGGAAGATTTGTATTTACACATGATCATCACCAGTTAAGATGGCCCATCTTTTGGAAAAACAATTTTTCACCATTAGCAGAACACACTGAAAAGACACCCAAAATAGGGAGGAATAAATAAAGAATATTTTTTATTTCCAGTCTTTTTTTATTACAATTGCAGAACTTTACAGAGTATGTGCACTCTTTTACACTTCCCTGTCTCTTAAAGAGATCCTGTCACCAACTTAGAAAACTACACGTAAGACCACGGAAATGTCAAGTATTTCTAATGCTTAGTTGCAGCATTTTGTTCTTCCCATAAATTATTTTTATTGACTTGCAGTGTACCTCTAAACTTGCTAGCAAATTTGACTCAAGAAAAGTAAAAGTAAATTCTCTCAAACAGCCATCTCTCCTACTTGTAGCCCTCTTTTCTGAGAGTGTTTAATTACTTTATGAGCTGGACCAGCTCCTCCACGCCTCTCCTCACTTCACTATATACATTTTTATGATGCAGCCAGGAGAACAGTGAAGGGAAATACTATAGAGCGTCACTTGATAGACTGCTGACATCACATCCAATATGGTGAAACCCAGCAGCAGGCTTAGGGCTTTTGGAGGTCTACACAAGGGAGGCTTTTGAGGTAAAAAAGAGGTGTAAAATACTTGAAATGCACATATGATCTTATGGTAGGACTGTTGTTTAAATTGATATTCAGGCAACGTGGTCTTTTTAAGGGGATCTAGTTTAAGTGGTGCCATACCAGTTTGGTGGGGCACCAGGTAACCTATTAATATGTTTTTTGGGGCATATCAAGACACCTGAAGAATATAAACTCCATGCAAAGAGTATCAATTTCAAGATCAATTTGTAAATCGATAGAAAACTGGCTAAAAGAAAGAATTCAGAGAGTAGTGGTTAATGACTCGTACTCTGAATGGTCTAAGGTTATTAGTGGTGTACTCCAAGGTTCAGTGCTGGGACCCCTACTTTTTAATATCTTTATAAATGGTGGTCTGGGATTACAAATTACATTTCTGTCTTTGCAGATGACACTAAGCTATGCAGTGGAATAACTTCCTTACAGGATGTCTCCAATTTACAAGCTAACCTCAATGCACTGTCTAATTGGACAACTAAGTTGGAAATTAGGTTTAATGTTGATGCACTTGGGGGCTAAGAATTTGTATGCATCATACATACTAGGGGGAGTACAACTGGGGGAATCAATGGTGGAGAAGGATCTGGAGGTTTTGGTAGATCATAAGCTCGATAATAGCATGCAATGCCAAGCTGCGGTTTCCAAAGCGAGCAAACTCCTTTCTTGTATTAAGAGAGGTATGGACTCCAGAGAGAGAGATATAATTGTGCCCCTGTACAAAGCATTAGTAAGACCTCATCTTGAATATGCAGTACAGTTTTAGGCACCAGTTCTCAAAAAGGATATTGGGGAACTGGAGAAAGTGCAGAGAAGGGCAACCAAACTGATAAGAGGCATGGAGGAGCTCAGCTATGAGGAAAGATTAGAGGAACTGAATTTGTTCGCTCTTGAGAGAAGAGATTAAGGATATGATCAACATGTACAAATACATAAGTGGTCCATATTGTGAACTTGGTGTTGAGTTATTTGCTTTGAGGTCATCACAGAGGACTAGGGGGCACTCTTTATGTCTAGAGAAAAAAATATTTAATCTCCAAATACAGAAAGTTTTCTTCACAGTTAGGCCTCGTACACACGACCGATTTTCTCGTCGTAAAAAACACGTCGTTTTTTTCGACGAGATTTTTGTTAAGCTTGTCGATTTTCTCGTCAAGCTTTCTATGCGTACACACTGACATTTCCCAATTTCCTCGTTGTTCTCCGCGCTCACGTCCAGCACGTACGACGGCACTATAAAGGGGAAGATCTTTTTTCTTGGCGCCACCCCTTGGGCTGCTTTTGCTGATCTCGTGTTACCGCGTGTGAAGTAAAAGTTTGGGAAGAGACGATTCGCGCTTTTCAGTCTTCGTACTTTTCAGATTGTTTTCTGCGGTTCAGTTTGTGCTTGTGGGTTCGTATCTTGACTTTCAGGGCGTCTAGGAAGGTCGTATCTGTTTTACAATGCGTTCTTGCCTGTTCGTTTCTGTTTTTCAGTTCGTTATTCATAGGCCTTGCTGTTCTAAAGTGCGTTCTGTTCTGTACGTTCTGATAAGACGACCGTTTCTTATTAGCCATGTCGCCTGGACGTTCTCGTCGTCGAGTTCGTGCTGTGCGTGCGCTTGGTGTTGGTCTGCTTGTTTTGGACCAAGACCAGTCCATGAATGTTGTGAGGAGGAGTTCATGGACCAAGAATTGGTTGCTCCAGCGGGACCAATTCTGCCATATGCCTCTGCTGCGGGAGATCGTCGAGAATAATCCTGAGGACTACAGGAATTTTCTGCGGATGTCTGACCCCGTATTTCAGGAACTGTTGACTTTGGTGTCCCCCTATATTACCAGGCAGGACACCGTTATGTGGGAAGCCATCAGTGCTGAGCAGAGGCTCATCGCCACGTTACGTTACCTGGCGACAGGGAGAAGTCTTCAGGACTTGAAGTTCACCACAGGCATCTCCCCCCAGGCTCTGGGCCTCATAATCCCAGACACCTGTTCTGCTATTATACAAGTCCTGCAGGAGGACTATATTAGGGTAAGTTTTCTCCATTAACATCACATTTTATGTATTACATGTATGCTAATGTATTGTATTTCTTTCATCCTTCCCTAATTACCATGATTGTAATATGCTGAGAATGTCCCCTTTGTCCCCATGCATGCTGGAAACTTTAGATTGCCCCTTTTTTCTCCTCCATAAATATTTCCCTTCACTAACTTTTCCAGCAGGGGCGCCTGTTGCTCCAAATGTTTGGGGGTCCCACCCCAATTTATGAACTAAACTTCCTCCTTTTTTGCTCAGGTGCCTATTAAACGCCCCCAGTTGTCCCCTCTAATGCAGCCATTTGGTTCCCTCCAATGCAGCCATTTTCCCCCCAGCCCTGCACTTACCTTCTTGTGGTCAGCGCCATCCTTCTTCTGTCCTTGATGTCTTCTCCTTCCCTTGATGTTGCATCAGCCAATCATGTTACCATTAAACAGACTTGGTGAACATGATTGGCAGAGCAGCCTGCCAGTGTTTCCCCAAGGAATGCCCCCCCCCCTGCGTCCCCTATTTTACTTTTCGGAAGCCAATTACATCCCTCAGGTTGTAATGTGCAAGACTATTTTACTACCTGTTTCTGCTATGCAATTTGAACCCCCTAAATGCCGCAATTATTCATATGTCGGTCGCTAAACAAGAGGCCATCCACCTGAATAGTGGGCGGCATAGACAATACATAGGTTAATGCAACGCATGAACCTATGTATTGTTCTGAGTGATGGGCACAGGAGAGAGGGGGCAGTGCTCCAGCGCCCACTCTGGACGTACCGCCACTGCAATGCTATCCTGTGGCCAAACACATTTCCCCCCCCAAAATAATTTAGTAATGGCCCATCAGAGGGGGTGATGAATCTGATAAATGAGCCTTCCCTTATACTTATTTTAAACACCTTAATAAACGTAGAATTTGATTGATGTTGGCCTTGTTTTTTTTTTAATCAAATTTCCTTGTAATGTCTGACTTTGGTATTCTAATATTATTTCATCTTGTTTCACTCCACAGCTTCCTTCCACGCCACAGGAATGGCAGACTGTGGCATCGGAGTTTGCCACGCGGTGGGACTTCCCCAACTGCGGTGGTGCCATAGACGGGAAGCACGTCCGCATCGTGCCGCCACCCCGTTCTGGGTCCTACTACTACAATTACAAGGGGTTTCATAGCATTGTGCTGATGGCGGTGGTGTCAGCACGGTATGAATTCCTCTATGTTGATGTAGGGAAGAATGGCCGGATGTCCGATGGGGGATCCTTCATCCAGACGGAGTTTGCCCTCCGTCTCCAGAGTGACGACCTTGCATTGCCACCGGATGCAGGGAATATTGAAGGACTCCCCTTTGTTTTCTTGGCTGATGAAGCCTTCGGACTCGGACGGCATCTTATGAGGCCATTTCCACAGAGGACCCTGACCCCAGAGAAGAGGGTGTTCAATTACCGGCTGGCCAGGGGCCGAAGAGTTGTCGAAAATGCCTTTGGCATAATGGCCAGCCGGTTCCGCCTTTTTATGACTTCAATAAACTTGGCGGACTACAAAATAAACTATGTCGTATTATGCTGCTGTGTGCTACACAACTTTCTGAGCCAAAAATCAAATTCCTATATGGCCTCAGTTTTGCCAGAGGCTGGACTTTCCCCTGCAAATCCCCTGCCGGGCCTGGAATCTGCCCATCCTGGCTTGCCCTCCCAAAATGCCCGTGAGGTTCGGGACAAATACATGGAGTATTTTACGGGTAGGGGGGCAATTCCTATGCCAGCCTATGTCTAAGGATCCCAATAAAAAGCTTGTTTAAACCTTTAATTATTTGTTCTTTCCTGTCTCCTAGTTTGTCTTTGTGCATTTGTAGTGCCAAGTGTATTTTACTTTAGTAAATAACAACCATTTCACTATGTAACCTTACAAAATAACCAAATAAGCTTAGAGGGTATTATAAAAAGAAGCTACACGTTGTTTGTGGTCAAATATTTTACTCTGTGCACATTCTCACCATTTTTAGTTTTTTCAGGTTTTTTGGGTTGGCCTGGCCCCAACCCAGCAATTTTTTGCTTATGAAAATACAAAAATAACAGTTGCATTCCAAAAATTACAACATTGGATACCTCTGAGCAATCTGAGACATTCACTTACACAAACTATGTCTCTATGTGCCCGTCCTAATATGGGGTCCTGCCACCCCTTGCCCAGGCAAAAATTGAATATGCACACATTTGGGATTTTTTACATCTATGAAGTTTACAATCCTGATCCCTATTGTCAACATGTGCTATCTGCCATCAGGGGTGATCAATGGACGTGTTTTGGGGGTGCAACCCCTTCCTCAGTTCACCGACTTTAGATACGAGGAAGGGGTTGCACCCACAAAAGACGTACATGGATATCCCCTGATGGCAGATAGCACATGTTGACACACTGTGTGCAGATTCAATTTTTGGCTGGTTTGATTGTCCAAAAAATTCGAAAAGTTGCAAAAACAAACATGTAAAAACAAATGTGTTTGGATGGCTTATTGAATTCTCCCCAAAACATCGAGAATGTCTTTAAATGTTTGTTCCATCACATGGATTCTTTGTTTAATAAGGTCCAGTTCCGTGCTACATTCCATCACTTGCTGGATGAGGCGGAGGGCACTGTCAGCAGAGAACAGTGTACTATCCTTCACAACATTTATATCCCCTAAAAACAAAAAACAAAAGGTATTATAACTCTGCAGGCCTACATCTCTTACCTGAAGCTGTGGTGACAGATACTGACCTGTTGTGGTGACCAGATCCACAACGTCATCCACCTCTCCTTCCTGCACTTCTCCTTCCTCCACCTCAACTTCCTGCACATCTTTCGGTTGTGGGTCTTTGGGAGTTTGGGGTTGCTTGGAAGTTGTGGGGTGCATGTGCTCCCTGGAGTGTCCTCCTCCCAGTCTTCTCTCCCCTATGAGAAGCAAACGAAAGGTCAATTTATCACACTGTAAATCTCAATGTTAAAATAAAAACAGGCTAAATTGATTGGAAGTGTGGTACAAGTGTGTGTTTGGGCGGAATTTAAAGAAGAATGCATTATTTATGACCAAGAATATGCTTAGTATTCACCTTTGGATGTAATTTATTTGACATGGAGGCACCACAAAAATTCTCGTATGCACCTGTGTGGGACACCCAAAAAAGGCGGGTCTGGTGGCCCACACTATAGTGCTCCAAAGCACAGATGTGGAAGAAGCTGCTGAGTGTCCTCTCCTTTACACTGATAAAAGTTTGCATTTCATTCTCTTTACAAACACATCATCTAGACGAAAAAATACGCCACAATTTTGGAGCAAAAATGGCAGATGTATAATTACTTTTGTGGCTCAAAAATAAGCCAAAACCGCGGATAGTGGCCGAACGAAGTGTCGGTAACGTAACGAACGATTACTGTGCCCAACCAAGTTCAAAATATTACATTTTGGAAGCGAGTCCAATATGAGAAACCAAAATAAAGAGCAACATGTCAGTTTAGAAAAAGATTAATATCAGAAAAGTCTACATTTTACTTACTTTTAGCGAGCATTCTCTTTATGCTCCTCAACTGCTCTGGCTCCCTCAGTTTGAGGTCTGACCACCTCTTTCTGAGCTGCTCATTTGAGCGTTTCACCCCGAAATTCGCCTTCAGACTCTTCACGACTTTAGTGAGGATTTTGGCCTTCCTTCTATTTGGTTTGCTATACGGCCCATGCTTGGCATCATAATCAGCCTTGAGCAAGATGTCCACCATCTCCGCCATCTCCACCAAAGACATATTCGATGCCTTGAATCTCCTCCTTGATCGTGACGTTTCCTCGGTCTCCGGGCTTGTCTCCTCCTCGTTAGTTGCGGAATTATCAGACACCTGCTGTAACTCCGCCATATCTGTCTGCGCGCCGAAAGAGAAGGGGCGGGGAAAAGATGTTAGTTAGAACGTCATGGGCGGGCGACGTGTGCGGAGCGACGTGTTCGTATTTTGACGCATGCGTGGTGTGTATATAGCAAACACACATGTGACTATAGTACGTTCGGTGTGCGGAGAGAGGAGTTCAAGTGACGGACGTGCGAACGAAGGTATGTGATTTTGTGACTTGTACAAATTGTTGGCCTATACTGTCTTGATAATGTTGGAGGATATATATGGTGACTAGCATGTTAAGGAGGTTAGACTGTTTGCCTCACATTAGTTATATATAATTTATTTAACTTGCAGATACAATATGAATGTCTTTATAAGCGACAAGGATTTCCTGGCGGAATTTATTGACCCGGTAAGGGAGCTGCCCGCTCTGTGGGAGACGAAAAACCCCATCCACAAAAAAGAGGGGTGAGAAAAGCAGCGCTGGAGAAGCTGCTCCCATTTGTGCATACCAAGGTGCCCACAGCCACAGCAAAACAAGTGGACACTAAAATTGGGAGCTTGAGAGGTACCTACAGGACTGAACGCTCTAAGGTGCTGGCTTCTCAGAGGTCAGGAGCAGCAGCAGATGATGTGTATGTCCCGATTTTGTGGTACTACAACAGGATGTCCTTCCTGGATGACCACATTGACACAAGGCCATCACTCTCCACTCTTCCCCCCAGACTTTCCTGCAGCCAACCTGAGCCTTCTCTGGAGCAAGAGGAGGCAGCCATCCTGGATGATCCTGATTTGGCCATCTGGAGCCAGGTATAGTATTTTTCGAAAATGTATTGGGATAAACTTAATGTTTGACAAATATGTCAAGATGACAAACATAAACTATTTTGGATTGCACAAGTGAAATCAAGATCTGTAGACATTATTCTTCACTTAATTGGGTGCTAAATAGTCAATCTGATGTAGTGGTAAATTTAAAGCAAGCATTTATGGATTTACATTCTAATTGCTTCAATCCGGATTACAAAGTTTGATGCAAAGATTAAACGAACATATTAAACTATGTCCCTTTTTCATACACAGGATGAAATCAGCCAGGAGGAGGGTCTGGAAACTGTCAGGCAGGAGGAGGAAGGGCCCAGTGGCAGCCAGGAGGTGGCAGGGCCCAGTGGTAGCCAGGAGGTGGCAGGGCCCAGTGGCAGACAGGAGGTGGCAGGGCAAAGGAGAAGCACCAGATCCCAGGTGCCTCCCATCCGGCTTCACAAAAGAGGCAGGAGGGACAGGAGCACGAGTGAGGCAGCAATGGCCCTTATTCGTGAGGCCCATGCCACCCTCCAGGAGCCCACATCCCCTGAAGAGGCCATTGCCGGCCTAGTGGAGGCTAAGTTCAAGGTGATGAGCATGGAGCAACGCCTCCTATGCGAGCCCCTGCTCATCACCTTGCTCAACAAGGGGGTGATGGAGAAAATTACCCCCAATACCGCCATATGTGAGGTGGCACAACTGACCCAACCTCAACCTCCACCTCCCCCTTCTTCTTCTGCCCCACCCCCTTCTGCTACACCTCCCCCTTCTTCTTCTGCCCCACCCCCTTCTGCTACACCTCCCCCTTCTTCTTCTGCCCCACCCCCTTCTGCTACACCTCCCCCTTCTTCTTCTGCCCCACCCCCTTCTGCTACACCTCCCCCTTCTTCTTCTGCTCCACCCCCTTCTGCTACACCTCCCCCTTCTTCTTCTGCCCCACCCCCTTCTGCTACACCTCCACCTTCTTCTTCTGCCCCACCCCCTTCTGCTACACCTCCACCTTCTTCTTCTGCCCCACCCCCTTCTGCTACACCTCCCCCTTCTTCTTCTGCCCCACCCCCTTCTGCTACACCTCCACCTTCTTCTTCTGCCCCACCCCCTTCTGCTACACCTCCACCTTCTTCTTCTGCCCCACCCCCTTCTGCTACACCTCCCCCTTCTTCTTCTGCCCCACCCCCTTCTGCTACACCTCCACCTTCTTCTTCTGCCCCACCCCCTTCTGCTACATCTCCTCCTCCTCCTCCTGACAGGAGTACCCCTCCAGTGGGCCAGCCTCCAGCCAAACGAAGAAGGAAGGCTGCAGGGAAGGCTTCAGGGAAGATTGCAGGGAAGGTTGCCAGGAAGAAGAGGAAGTGATGGCCTTGCTTCATTGTGGTCGGACAGAAGGCAGCCTGTTGTAGTACCACAGACTTGGGACATATATCTCACCTGCTGCTGTTCCTGACCTCTGGGAGGCCAGCATCAGATTGTGTTCAGAAATGTTGGCCTTCTCAAGCTCCCAATTTTAGTGTCCACACAGGGTTGCTGTGTGCTCTGGGGTCCCTGGGATGCACAAATGGCAGCAGGTTCTCCAGCGCTGCCTTCTCTTTATTTTATTTTTAAACATGAATAAATGTGATTTTTGTTTACGTTCATACTTGACTATGTGTATTTGTAAAAATTAAAAATCTAGCTTTGGAGTAAGCAGATACATTTGACTGACAAAAAAAGGGACAGATAACAACCCCCCAAAAGAATAACTAAATCTGATTATCAAAAAAACATGGTGGGAAATTTAACTAATATAGAGTCCAAAATTAAATGGGAGATCACTACCAAAACATTGCGAAATTATAATTAACATCATTTTTAAAAATATTACCATTTAAATTATTCCTAAAAACTTGCACGATATAATACACATAAATCTTCTTAAGAGCAGCATGAAAAAGGTTAAAAAATAAGTCATAACTCTGTGTGAATATCAGCAGCAAAAGAAGGTTACTCGTTTGGATTAATGTAACATTCTAAAGAAGATTTCAAGGCAGAACATTTAAACGATGCAATATTTTTGAGCGTGACGAATGTGCTCTCTCCATTACGAAGGCTTGTTTTACCAGAAGATGCGCTCCCGTCTCATAGTTGCTTGTGAGCATGCGCGCTTTTGGAAGAGTCGTAAAAGCATACACACGAACCATTTTCTCGTCACAAAACAGGCCGACGAGAAACACGACGAGGAAATCTGGAATCCTGACGAGAAAATAGAGAGCAGGTTCTCTATTTTCTCGTCGAGATTCTCAGCAAATTTCTCGTCGTAAAACCATACACACGAACGTTTTTCTCGACAAAAAAGCTCTCGCGGCACATTTCTTGCCGGTTTTGGACGAGAAACTCGGTCGTGTGTGCGAGGCTTGAGAGCTGTGAAAATGTGGAATAGACTCCTTCCAGAGGTGGTTCTGGCAAGCTCAGTCGATTTCTTTAAAAAAGGCAGGGATTCTTTCCTAAATGTAATTTTTTCCCCTGCTGTAGCAAATTGAAGCATGCTCTGCTGTTTTTTTTTGCCTTCCTCTGGATCTGTGGGTGTAAGTTTGTGTATATTGGATTGTATGTTTTTTTTGGTTAACTTGATGGATTGTGTCTTTTTTTGACCTGACTAACTATGTAACTATGTAACTATGTTCTGGTATTCAAATTTAGATCCCACATCTTCAAGTCAATGGTGCTAACCACTTAGTTACACCATGTTGCTATAGAGTACAGTGGAACCTCGGTTTAAGAGTAACTTGGTTTGAGAGCGTTTTGATTTGCGAGGAACTTTTAAAAAAAAATTCTGACTCGGTTTGCGAGTGTTGACTCGCAAGACGAGCAGAATTCAAGCTAAATAGGCCTGCAGTACCTCATTTGACCTGAGGTACGGGGGCGCAGGAGCCGAGCAGAGCCGAACATAGGCCTGCAGTACCTCATTTGGCCTGAGGTACGGGGGCGCAGGAGTCGAGCAGAGCCGAACATAGGCCTGCAGTACCTCATTTGGCCTGAGGTACGGGGGCGCAGGAGTCGAGCAGAGACGAACATTGGCCTCGCAAGACGAGCAGAATTCAAGCTAAATAGGCCTGCAGTACCTCATTTGACCTGAGGTACGGGGGCGCAGGAGCCGAGCAGAGCCGAACATAGGCCTGCAGTACCTCATTTGGCCTGAGGTACGGGGGCGCAGGAGTCGAGCAGAGACGAACATTGGCCTGCAGTACCTCATTTGGCCTGAGGTACGGGCGCACAGGAGCTGAGCCGAAGTGTCCTCTGGCCTTTTCGGCCGTTCCGAGGCTCTATGGCGCCCCCCACCTCTGGCCGCATTCGGTATTGCATCCCATTGAAGTCAATGCGGAACAAATTATTTTCGTTTCCATTGACTTCAATGGGAAAACTCGCTTTGATATGCGAGTACTTTGGATTATGAGCATACTCCTGGAATGGATAATGCTCGTAATCCGAGGTTCAACTGTATTTTATATTTTCACAATGCATTTCACAATACCTTGCATGAAAAAACCCCTAAGCCTCTATCATTTACCTTTGACCAACGCATCTATCAGCCCCTGCCCTCTGGTAGCAGCCGCAGTCCATACAGTGGCGGATCCAGAGTCTAGTCTCGGGAGGGGCACTGCCATAAAATAAGGTGTTGCTTACAAAACTGTATTTAACGTATCATACAGTCCAGTCACCCGTGATCGCTCCCCACAGAGATAGAACAGCAGTCAGAGATGAACAGAGTGATCTTGTGTTCCTGCTAACCATGAACATGGATCACTCTGTTCATCTAGTGAATCCATCCCCCACACAGTTCGCAAGCACCCCCTAGGGATACATTTAACCCTTTGATCGTCCCTGATGTTAACCCCTTCCCAGCCAGTGTCATAAGTACAGTGACATATTTTTAGCACTGATCACTGTATTAGTGTCACTGGTCCCCAAAAAAGTGTCAAGAGTCAGTTAGGTGTCCGATCTGTCAGCCGTAATGTTGCAGTCCCGCTAAAAATCGTTGATCGCCGCCATTACTAGTAAGAAATAAATAAATAAAAATGTCGTAACTGTATCCACTATTTTGTAGGCGCTATAACTTTTGTGAAAACCAGTCAATATACACTTATTGGGCGTTTTTTTTTTTTTTTTACCAAAAATATGTAGCAGAATACATATTGGCCTAAATTGATGAAGACATTTTTTTATAGCTAAAAGTTAAAAATATTGCTTATTTTTTTCAAAATCGTCGCTCTTTTTTTGTTTATATCGCAAAAAATGAAAAGCGCAGAGGTGATCAAAAATACCACCAGAAGAAAGCTCTATTTGTCTGAAAAAAAGAACATTGATTTTACAACGTCGCATGACCACGCAATTGTGAGTCAGGTAAAGTAACGCAGTGCAGTATCGCAAAAAATGGCCTGGTCATGAACGGGCGGGGGTAAAACTTTCGGAGCTGAAGAAGTTAACATTGAACAAGATTAAAAGGGTAGCTGCAGCATTTTTTTTCCATAAATAATGGCACACATGTATTTTGTACTTTTACACATTGATTCATTTTTATACTCACTTTTAATAAAATATTTTGGTGCTCTGGTGGGGAAAGGGGCTCCCATGCAGGAGCAATGGAGATGAGCAGGGTCCCAGTAATTGCACTGTCTGCAGACAGGGCAGCATCAGATGACAGTGTTCACTGTTTCTTCCTCCTGTGTACACGCCGTGCTGCAACCTGCAGTATGGAGAAGATGGAGGGAGGAAGTGGGTGGAGCTCACAGTCACAGCTCAGGGGCAGAGAAGGAAGAAGGCTCCGCTCTGAATGCTGGGGCTCTCCTCCTCAGCTGCTCTTATGTGACTGACGTCACTGGTTGCTAGACGCCAGGCGGCCCAGGCACTAGCAACCAGAGTGCAGAGAAAACTATAGGTCAAGCCAGCGGCGTGGCTCCACCCACCTTTTCCGTCCTGGTCCAGCGCGGCGTTATGACATTACACAGAGTCTCTCTCTCTCTCAGCGCGGCTGATCGGCCGATGATACTGGTGTGAGAGAGAGAGACTTGCAGTTAGTCAGTAATATTTTCGGGGGGGGGGGGGCAATTGCCACGTTGCCCCCTCTGGATCTGCCCCTGAGTCCATACAATTTTGTTTCTATTCCTCCTTTTCCCAAAACCAGCCTACACTTCTCATGCACCCTGCTCTGTCTATGACAGACTCTCCTTTGTCCCTTGACCTTTTATCACTAACTCCTTTCATCTACTTGCTGTTACTGAAACCTAGCTTCAAGAACCTGCCTCTAACTCTCCTGCTTCCCTCTCCCATGGTGGTCTTCTCTGGACTCGCTCTCCCAGACCAATGGATGAAAGGGAGGTTAAGTTGGAATCCTTCTGTCCCATTTTTCAGGTTCTTCACCACTTACCTCCCTTTGTGCCCCTCTCCTCATTTGAGGCACACAAACTTCCTTGATGACTTTTCTCTGCCTAGCTTCCCTACTCTCTCTCCTCTAAAATTTCAACAATCTTTCTTGGTGACTTCAACATCCCTGTTAATACTAATACTCCTGTACTTATAAACGACTCAGTCTAACCTCCTCTTTTGACCTGAAGCAATGGGCTTGTGCTTTTACTCACTCTGATGGCAACACCCTTGACCTTGTATTCTCCTACCAATGCACTCCTTGAAAACTCTTTCTGGTCACTACCTTAGTTTCACTCTCTCCCTGTCTTGCACCTCCTCTCCCTTCACTTGTCTAACAGTTACCCATAGAAACCTTCCCCACTTTAACTCTTCTGTTCTCTATTCTGCTACTGACCACCTCTATGACAAAATCTCACCCCTATCCTGTCCCAACTTAGCCACTTCTGTCTACAACAGTTCACTGAAACCATAAACAAAACAGAGGGCTCACCAGCCTAGTGCATTCACCTTAAAACATATATTTTATTATTAAAAGGTTGGTAAATATACTCATAGACCAACAGGTGCATCAAAGCTTGTCAAAATATTACAACATCTCCAAGACGTCGATATATCACATCTCATAACAGGATGATAAAAGTCAAAAAGGTTAACACGTTTTGATAGACATCCCTCTTTCTCAGAGCCAAAACCACCTTTTTAATAATAAAATATATGGTTTAAGGATAATGCACTAGGCTTGTTCGACCTCTGTTTTGTTTATGGTTTCAGTGTATCCAGACTTTCCCAATCTTGAGATGGCAGCAAGGCGAGGCATGTCCACAAAAGCTAGGATGGAAATCTAGGCAACCACTACCTCTGGGGTTTACGCTCAAGCGCAGGAGGTTGTATACTTGTTTGTTGGTTTACAACAGTTCACTCTCAGCCTTTTGGACACACTCACCCCCCTCACTACACACAGAATCAGGCCTTGACCACCACAACCCTGGAAAACAGATGACTAGGGATGAGCTTTGGGTTCGAGTCGAACTCATGTTCGACTCGAACATCGCCTGTTCGGCTGTTTCGGCGAATTTCGAACATTATGGGGCGTCCGCACCAAATTCGAGTAGCGCGTCACGGCCCATAATTCACTGCGGCATCGCAGTGCATTACTGGCTGATGATTGGCCAAGCATGCACTATGACCCACATGCTTTGGCCAATCACAGCGCGCAAAAACGGAGAGCCATAATTGGCCAGAGCCAGGGTGGCTTTGGCCAATTATGTCTCAGGGGGTTTAGTACACGCCCCACACTATATAAGACCGCCTCCGTGGCGGCCTTGTATAGTGTGTTGCGGTGGTTAAAGAGAGAGGTTAAAGACAGAGAGAGACAGTGTCATTTATTTTGAGTTAGATAGAGCAGGCAGGCAAGTCAGTTAGCTGCAGTTACAGTGTGTAGAGGATATATATGCATCCTAGGTGTTGTATATATATTTACACACTGTATTCAGTTTAGCTAGATCTGTTCCTGTTATTCTCTATACTGACAGGCAGGCAGGTGATTGTGCTAGCTGCAGTGTTTCACTTAGTGTACTGTGTCCTTTGCACAGCGTGTACCTGAATACGATTGGTGGTGTTCTCATACCCATACCACAGGCAGGGAGCTGCATTAATTTAATTTAGTGTACTTCTGTCCTTTGCACAGCGTTCACCTAAAGGTACCTCAATACAATTAGTGGTGTTTTCATTCTAAAACCACAGGCAGGGAGCTGCATTGATTTAATTTAGTGTACTGTGTCCTTTGCACAGCGTTCACCTAAAGGTACCTGAAAACAATTGGTGGTGTTCTCATACCAATACCACAGGCAGGGATCTGCTTTATTTTCACTTAGTGTACTGTCTCCTTTGCACAGTGTGCACCTAAAACTACCTAAAGACAATTGCTGGTGTTCTCATACTAATACCACAGCAGACAGTTAATTCTGCTAGCTGCAGTATAATCAGTATAGATATATATATATACATCCCACCTTTGTGCAGCTACATCTCACTGCAGGCCATTAGTATGTCTGGAAGGCAAACAAGGAGAGGCAGACAGGCACGAACCAATAAAAGAGGGCAAGCAGGCTCTGTGTCTAGAGGTCACAGTGCTGGTTGGGGACACGGTGCATCCTCATCAGCACGTGGCCGTGGGACACGCTTGTCCTTCTTTTCGGCAGCTGGCCATGTTGAGCCGCAACATACCGAAGACTTGGTAGAGTGGATGACCAAGCCGTCCTCATCCTCCTCATCCTCTCTCACCCAGGCTCAGGGTACTTTGTCTGGCAAAGCAGCTGCCAACGCGGCCTCTTCCCTCGGCTCAATGGCATCAGTCACTCCTTCCCTATCCCCACCATGTCCTCCTGAGGAGTCCCCCGAACTGTTTGACCACAGTGTTGGGTACATGCTCCAGGAGGATGCCCAGCGTTTTGAAGGCTCCGATGATGTTACCCATCTAGAGGAAGGCAGTAACATGAGCCCAGAGAGAGGGGGTGCCCAAAAAGGACAGCAATCTGGCAGTCATGTTCCCCCAGCTGCAGAATACTGCCAAATTTGCTCCAGTGATGAGGAGGGAGGGGATGATGAGGTCACTGACTCCAAGTGGGTGCCTGATAGGAAAGAGGAGGAGGAGGAGGCACATCTCCAACGAGGCAGGATGCACTCCAGGGGCCAGCTTAAGGGCAGCCAACCGACTGCATCACACCGCAGTGTTCCGCATGTTCAGGGCGCTGTTGTCTCTGCGCGTTATTCCAAAAGTTCTTGGGTGTGGGCCTTTTTTGAGACGTGTGAAGCAGATTGCACCGTTGCTATTTGCAACATATGTCTGAAGCGTATCTCGCGTGGCCAAAACATGAGCCGCTTGGGCACCACGTGCTTGACCAGACATATGTCGACCTGCCATGCAGTCCGTTGACAAGCATACAAAAAAGACCCACACCAAAGATCAAAGCGGACCTCTCCTTGCTCCTCATCAGCTGGGATCTCCAACCCCACTATACCTTCAGTCCTCTCTGAAACCTGCACTGAGAGGAATGAAGGTGTAGAATTAGGTGTGTCACAGCCAAGTACCTGCGGGCAATCTGCTATCGGTACACCGACGTCAGATTGTACCAGGCAAATTTCCCTGCCCCAGCTGTTGCGCCGCAAAAATAAGTTTGCTTCCAGCCATCCACATGCCCAGCGGTTGAATTCTAGCTTGGCTAAATTGCTAGCACTTCAACTGCTGCCTTTAAAGTTGGTAGACTCTGCCCCCTTCCGTGAGTTTGTGGAATGTGCGGTTCCTCAGTGGCAGGTTCCCAAACGCCACTTTTTCTCACGGAAGGCGATTCCGGCTCTCTACCGGCATGTGGAAGGCAATGTCTTGGCCTAGCTGGACAGAGCGGTCAGCAGTAAGGTGCATATTACCATTGACTCATGGTCCAGCAGGCATGGACAGGGATGTTACCTATTTTTAACGGCGCATTGGGTGACTCTGCTGGCAGCTGAGAAGGATGCAGGACAAGGTGCAGTAGTGTTGGAGATGGTTCCGCCACCATGCCTCCAAAATGCTACTACTGGTGATTCTGACACACCTCTCTCCTCCACCCCCTCCTCTTCTTCTTCCTCCATGGCCTCTTCCTGTGCTTTGTCCTTGGAACCAGCGGTGCTCCGTAGGCGTTCAAGGGGCTACGCAAGTACGCAGGCAAAAAGATGCCATGCAGTGTTTTAGCTGGTGTGCTTGGGGGACAGGAGCCACATTGGGAAGGAGATTCTGTGGTTGACGCCACGCCAGCTTAAGCAAGGAAAGGTGGTTTGCGACAATGGCACCAACCTCCTCTCCGCCCTCTGACAGGGACAACTGACCCATGTGCCCTGTTTGGCTCACGTCCTTAACTTGGTGGTGCAGCGGTTCTTGGGCAGGTACCCGGGGCTTACAGGAGCTCCTGAAGTAGGCCAGAAAACTCTGTGGGCATTTCTGCCGGTCATATAATGCCAGTGCTCGGCTGGCAGACCTGCAAAAGGAATACAACCTGCCCAAGAACCGCCTAATCTGTGACATGCCCACCAGGTGGAACTCTACGTTGGCCATGCTGCAGCAGCTGCACACGCAGCAGAGGGCCATCAATGAGTATCTGTTGCAATATGGCCTCAGGACAGTGTCAGGGGAGCTTGGATTTTTTTCCCCACGCCAGTGGGCCATGATCAGGGATGCATGCACTGTCCTGGCACCATTTGAGGAGGCCACGAGGATGGTGAGCAGTGACAGTGCATGCATCAGTGACACTGTCCCTCTTGTCCACCTGTTGGAGCACACGCTGCGTGAAATAATGGACAGGGCACTTGAGGCAGAACAGAGGGAGGAAGAGGAGGACTTCCTTACCTCTCAAGGCCCCCTTTATCCAGACAGTGTTCCTGCTGGCCCGCCTATCACTCAGGAAGAGGGGGAGGAGGAGGATTGTGTCAACATGGAGGTGGAGCCTAGCACTCAGCATCAGCAGCAGTCTTCAAGGGATCAATTACAGTCCCAAGACACCCATGGACTTGTACGTGGCTGGGAGGAGGTGGCTGCGGATCATGTCGTCCTGAGTGACCCAGAGGACTCCAGACAAAATGCCTCAGCAAACCTACGCTGCATGGCCTCCCTGATCCTGCAAAGCCTGCGGAAGGATCCTCGTATTCGTGCGATCAAGGAGAGGGATCATTACTGGGTGGCAACCCTCCTTGATCCACGTTACAAGGCTAAGGTTGCGGACCTTATCTTGCCGTCGCTGAGGGAGCAAGAAGCATTTTCGAGAGGCCTTGTAGAAAGTTCTGTGCAACGCGTTCCCAGAGACTGGGAGGTTACAAATTCCTGGTCCTGGACAACGTGTTGCTGAGGCTCCGGTCAGTCAAAGAAGGAGCGGTGGAGAAGGTGGCCGTCTGACCATTGCGTTCAGACAATTTTTTAGTACGCAGCCTCAAGGTATGATCGCTTCCAGCAACCATCGCCAGCGTCTGGTTTACATGGTGCAGGAATACCTAGGGGCAAGATCAGACTTGGACACCTATCCCCCTGAAAATCCTCTGGGTTACTGGGTCTTGAGGATGGATCACTGGCCAGAGCTTGCACAAGATGCAATTGAGCTACTGGCCTGTCCTGCATCCAGCGTTCTTTCGAACGCACATTCAGTGCTGCTGAAGGCTTTGTAACTGATCACAGGGTGCACCTGTCCACCGACTCGGTCGATCGACTGACCTTCATAAAAATGAATCAGTCTTGGATCCCCACCAGCTATCAAGCACCTGATGCTGATGTAACAGAATAATTTTCTTTGAAATGACAGATCCCTTCAAGGCTGCCTATGCTGATGCAGAGTGACTATCCTGTTATGCTGAGTGACTATCCTCTTCCTCCTCAATGATCATGCTGATAGCATGTAAGAACATTTTTGTTTCTGGGCACCGCCACCAGCGGCTAAGGCCCAATTTTTCAGCCCCTGTTAAACAGGGGCGTGTAATTACAATTTTTAATGCAATACTTTGCAGCAGGGCTCATTCCTGCGCTCCAACTAGAGTATCTGTGAGGGGTTGCAGTGTTGTGGCACCAGCACCAGTGCCTAAGGCCCAATTTTTCTGCCCCTGTTTAACAGGGGCGTGTAATTACAATTTTTAATGCAATACATTGCAGCAGAGCTCATTCCTGCACTCCAACTAGAGTATCTGTGAGGGGTTGTAGTGTTGTAGCACCAGCACCAATGCCTAAGGCCCAAGTATTACAATTTTTGATGCAATACTTTGTAGCAGGGCTCATTCCTGCGCTCCAACTAGAGTATCTGTGAGGGGTTGAAGTGTTGTGGCACCAGTGACTAAGGCACAATTTTTATGCCCCTGTTCAACAGGGGCATGTAATTACAATTCTTGATCTAATAATTCACAGCAGGGCCCATTCCTGCGCCCACCAAGAGTAACTCTGAGGGCTTACAGTGTTGTGGCAACACCACCACCACCAAAGGCCCAATTTTTCCTACCACTGTTCAACAATGGCATGTAATTACAATTCTTGTAAAAATAATAATACAGTATTGTGGCAACACCAACACCTAAGGGCCAAATTTCTGCAGAGTATATACGGCAGGCCCCTACTTTCAAACATCCAACTTACAAATGACTCCTACTTGCAAATGGAAGGAGACAACAGGAAGTGAGAAGAAATCTACCCCTAGGAAGGGAAATTCTCTCCTGTAAGAGTTAATATGGGAAAAAAGGTGTCTCCTCTCCACTGATGCTTTATCACCAATCCTTGTTTCAATAAAAAACCCAAATTTTCAAAAAACATTTGTCATTGGGACGGAAAGTGAGGTGAAATGTTCTGAACAGATGCACAGACAGCAAAACAAATGTTACAGGAGCGATAACCCTTCCCTATGTTTCCCAAAAAGCTTAAAAATACACTTTAAAAATGTACCTGTTCCAAATTACAAACAGATTCTACTTAAGAACAAACCTACAGTCCCTGTCTTGTTTGCACCAGCTGTATACTGCTGTTCAGAGTATATAGGGCCTGGGGGCCCCACACCTTTTCTTTTTTTAATTTGGGTGCAGGGTTCCCCTTAATATCCATACAAGACCCAAAGGGGCTGATAATGGGCTGGGGGGGGGGTACCAATGCCATTGTTCTCAATGATTTTCATCCATATTGCCAGGACCAGACATTACATTAAAGCCGCAAGCAGTTTTGAATGACTTTTTTTCCTTTTGGTGTCAATAAAAATCAACAAGTTCGTGGTAGTTAAATGATACTTCCAAAATCTTGAATAAATGTGAAATAAGAGTCCCCACCACCGATATAAAGGAGGCTTACCGACTCAAGCTTTGGATATGTATCGCTGAAGAATCCTCGGCTGGTAATTCCCCAAAGGACGTCACTCACGGTAACCAATGGTGGAAGGATGGAAAAACAGTTCTGGTGGCTGCATTCGTTTTCTTTTATTCTTTCTTTTTATATTCACCAAGGGATTCTGCCAGTTACACACTTCCTGTTCATTTACCATAAATGCCTTCAGATTACGCAATCACCAGCGGCTGTACCACTCCCCAACTGGGAGAGCTCTCTACTAGGGTCCACAGATTCCGGTAAGCCTCCTTTATATCGGTGGTGGGGACTCTTATTTCACATTTATTCAAGATTTTGGAAGTATCATTTAACTACCACGAACTTGTTGATTTTTATTTACCAGAGACTTTTTGATATGGTTCTTATTATGACATCTTATTTCTGGAATGTTATCACCACTTCACAGGGTGTTATTCCATATTTATTCACATTTATTCACATTCACTAGCGCTACAATATATTTGTTATCTAATGCCACCATATACCCGACCATCTAGTGACAGAAGAGAGAGCAGAAATTCCAGAATTAGGGGGGAATCAATTGATCTCCTACCAATTGGCCAAGGCAACTATATCTGACAGGTAAATTTACTAGCAAACCTGCCTAAACATGAGGGTGCTACATCTGGAAATAAAGTTTTAAGCCAGTTCTAGGGACAGCAACTCACATGCACATCCTAATTATTTATTTAGAAACAGAAGGAGAAGGAAAGAGTGTATCTCTCCCA
Organism: Rana muscosa; assembly: GCA_029206835.1. Classification (NCBI taxonomy): domain Eukaryota; kingdom Metazoa; phylum Chordata; class Amphibia; order Anura; family Ranidae; genus Rana; species Rana muscosa. The sequence goes on along the minus strand of CM055120.1, from coordinate 143,263,470 downwards.
TACAAGGCAAGGACTTTAAAGGATGTGATGCTATCACTGAGGTGATAACAAATGCAGTAGGAATTTAAAATATCATATTTATTGTACAAATATACATAAAAATATCATAAAAGATAATAGATAGATATGTGAACAACATAGAACATATTGCCAGTAGGGATGAGCCGAACACCCCCCGGTTCGGTTCGCACCAGAACCTGCGAACGGACCGAAAGTTCGCGCAAAATTTAGAACCCTATTAAAATCAATGGACTCGAACGTTCGCAATAAAAAGTGTTAAACATAAAGGCTAATATGTAAGTTATTGTCCTAAAAAGGGTTTGGGGACCTGGGTCCTGCCCCAGGGGAAATGTATCAATGCAAAAAAAAGTTTTAAAAACTTCAGTTTTTTTCGGGAGCAGTGATTTTAATGATGCTTAAAGTGAAAAAAAAAGTTAAATATTTATTTAAATATCATACCTGGGGGGTGTCTAAAGTATGCCTGTGAAGTGGCACGTGTTACCCATGTTTCGAAATGTCCCTGCACAAAATTACATTTCTAAAGGAAAAAAAAGGAATTTAAAACTGCTTGCGGCTTTAATGTAATGTCTGGTCCCGGCAATATGGATGAAAATCATTGAGAAAAATTGCATGGGTATCCCCCCCCCCCCCAGCCCACTACCAGCCCCTTTGGGTCTTGTATGGATATTAAGGGGAACCCCAAACCCAAATTAAAAAAAGGCCCTATATACTCTGAACAGCAGTATACAGGTGGTGCAAACAAGACAGGGACTGTAGGTTTGTTCTTAAGTAGAATCTGTTTGTAGTTTTGAACTGGTACATTTTTTAAGTGTAGCTCCAGCCAAAAAATCTATTTTTAAGCTTTTTGGAAAACATAGGGAAGGGTTATCACCCCTGTAACATTTGTTTTGCTGTCTGTGCACCTGTTCAGAACATTTCACCTCACTTTCCATCCCAATGACAAATGTTTTTTGAAAATTTGGGTTTTTTATTGAAACAAGGATTGGTGATAAAGCATCAGTGGAGAGGAGACACCTTTTTCCTATATTAACTCTTACAGGAGATAATTTCCCTTCCTTGGGGTAGGTTTCCTCTCACTTCCTGTTGTCTCCTTCCGTTTGCAAGTAGGAGTCTTTTGTAAGTTGGATGTTTGAAAGTAGGGGCCTGCCGTATATACTTTGCAGAAATTTGGCCCTTAGGTGTTGGTGTTGCCACAACACTGTAAGCCCTCACAGTTACTCTTGGTGGGCGCTCAAACGCCTTGCTGTGATCTATTATATCAAGAATTGTAATTACATGCCATTGTTGAACAGTGGTAGAAAAATTGGGCCTTTGGTGGTGGTGGTGCTGGTGCCACAACACTGTAAGTCCTCACAGTTACTCTTGATAGGCGCAGGAATTGGCCCAGCTGTGAAATATTAGATCAAGAATTGTAATTACATGCCCCTGTTGAACAGGGGAAGAAAAATTGGGCCTTTGGTGGTGGTGTTGCCACAACACTGTAAGCCCTCACAATTACTCTTGGTGGGCGCAGGAATGGGCCCTGCTGTGAATTATTAGATCAAGAATTGTAATTACATGCCCCTGTTGAACAGGGGCATAAAAATTGGGCCTTAGGCACTGGTGCCACAACACTGCAACCCCTCACAGATACTGTACTTGGAGCGCAGCAATGAGCCCTGCTGAGAAGTATTGCATCAAACATTGTAATTACACACCCCTGTTAAACAGGGGCAGAAAAATTGGGCCTTAGGCACTGGTGCCACAACACTGCAATCCCTCACAGATACTGTAGTTGGAGCGCAGCAATGAGCCCTGCTGCAAAGTATTGCATCAAAAATTTTAATTACACGCCCCTGTTAAACAGGGGCTGAAAAATTGGACCTTAGGCACTGGTGCTGGTGCCACAACACTGCAACCCCTCACAGATACTGTAGTTGGAGCACAGCAATGAGCCCTGCTGCAAAGTATTGCATCAAAAATTGTAAATACACGCCCCTGTTAAACAGGGGCTGAAAAATTGGGCCTTAGCCACTGGTGGCGTTGCCCAGAACAAAAAAGTTCTTACAAGTGTAGCGGGGTCTCCTTTAAGGCCTCACGGACTACAATTCCCAGAACCCCGTTTAGCACCCAAGGTGCATTGTCACCCGCAGAGACTCCTGGGGTGGGTTATAAAGGTGAGGGGCGAGGCTAAATTCGGCCTCTTTGGACACCGCGCTTCTATCAAGAGGGGTCCCCCCTGTGCGGACTCGCTGCTGGTGCAAGGCCTAAAGCCTGGGCCTTGCGCACTTCCAAAGAGCCTTCCACCCCACTGCGGAGCCTGTGTGGCACCTGATCTCCTCTTACCTTTCACTGACATCAGGAGGACCGAAGACCTGGTTATCGCATACCCTGTGTGTGGATACACAGCGGTGGAAGTTACGGACGAGGACTAAGTCCGGTGTGGTGAGAGAGCACCTGCTCACAGCTATAGCCAAGTACTTTGTCTAGGCCTATTGACTGCTTTGGCCCTTCGTGCTATACCTACTGTCTTAGCAGGAGACTAGTTCCAGAACTGAGTTTATAGTCTCCTGTGAATTGCTCCGTTACCAGTTACCGTTCTTTTGGATTTACAAATTGTTGTTCCTGAATGTGCACCACCGATTACCCCTTGCATGCGAAGATTCTTCACCATAAGACTAAACCCCCCCACTTTCTTAAGTCAGGCCTGACTGGGTAGTGTAGAACAATATTGAGCGCCATATTGCTCATAGGGAGAATAGCTGCACGTGGTGTGTGTCATTTTTTTACAGTATTGCTAGGTGTTATTTTAATTGCAGGGCTTTGCATGAGTTATGATGTACTGTATTGCTATGAAACCTTTATACCATCAGTAAAATTGCTGTGGTTAAGTACTCTGGTCTTAGTGTCAATTACTGTATGTTATTACTATTTGCATTACTGTGGGGATGCTCATAGACAATTACAGAGTTATACCAATACCTCATCCCCTAGACTAGCTGTGCCAGAGGAGGGTCGAGTAGATTGCCGGGGGTTGGCAGTGCTGTGTACAGGGCCCGAAATAATACCAGCGGCCCTCTTGTTGGGGGTATCGCTACACGTGGTGGCTCCGAGTCCGGGATCCTGTATACGGCAAGCAGATACGCCATAAATACCGGCATGGACCCGCTAGAAGTGAAAGCATGGTGCAAGGCAGCCAAGGCAAGCCCAGACAAGTCAGTGGTCATCAGTCTCCCGGGAGAAGAATGGCCGACGGATGTAGTGGAGCGACTCTTAGTGTCGTTATCCCCGAATCAAGAGCCATGGGTGGTGGACATGAAATCAAATCCGGAAACCTCGTTTCAGTATGTACTGATAGCATGGAGGGACGGAATACCGGGAAATTTTAAAGGTTGAAGTGTGCAGATGGCAGATAAAAAGACTTATGGTTTGGCGCACGCAGTGACCGTGAAGACGGAGTCACCTCCACCATCCCCGCCGGGGTCACCGCCAGGGACATCCCGTACATCAGTAAAGAGTAAAGGGACAATACCTCTGGTGACACCCCTTACTGCCATAGGGCCAGAACTTTTAAATGCCCTAGGGGATCTTCTCACTAAGTGTCAGAAAACCAACACGGTGCATATAGAGGCCAGTTACCGAAAGCTAAGGATATTTTCAGGGAAGCTGCCCGTCCCTGTAGGGGAGGAAGACTTCGATACCTGGATCGAGCAGGCCTTACTAGCGGTAGAGGCATGGGAGGTGCCTGAAGCGCAGAAAAAGCAGCGTGTGATTGAGAGTCTGAAAGGCGCAGCTGCTGAAGCTGTAAAAAGTCTCCGGTTTGTAAATGCTGCTTGCACGGCCTACGACTGTTTGGCCATGCTGCAGGAAGAGTTTGGCCAGTTGGAGAAAGTGACAGAGCTGGTGTATCAGTTTGAACACACTTTTCAGCAACCTGGAGAAAAGCTGTCGGAGTATGTGAGAAGACTGAATGAGATGCTTTGTCAAATCGTGCTAAAAAAGGGAATGGTGCCCCAAGCTATAGATGCGGCAAGGATGAAGCAGGTCTTAAAGGGAGCATTACGTTCAAATCCAGTCTGGCTCCACCTGAAGGCCTCTGGAGGAGGAATGTCATTAAATTATCCCGATCTGGTGAAGATTATCAGAGATGAAGAGGCTTTACAGGAAGATCAGCAAGCCATCAAGAGACACACCTCTTCTACAGCTGTAATGGTCAGATCAGCTATGGCCCCTGAAAGAGACTCAGAAGTAGATACCCTAAAGTCACAGATGTCTCAGGTATTGGAGATGCTGACCTCTTTGATGGCGAAGGATCCAAGGGTCTCAGAGAGAGAGGGACCGAAGAAGGAGTTGTTCCCAGACACCTCAGCGCCCACTTCCCTACAGGATTGGGGGGATACGATTTGTTACAACTGTTGAGGAGTTGGCCATATTGGAAAAGTGTGTCCCAGCCCCAGGAAAAAGAAAGTTAACAATCGCAAGCCGGCGGAAAACTCCAGAGGGCCCCGGTGAAGGAGTCAACCGGGTGCCCATCATCTCCAGTAAGCTCCATTGGATCAAAACTGAATGAGAAGCCCAGCAAGAAAGGGGGCAAACCCCATGGGAAGAGGAATAATGTCCCTCAGTGGGAACATACACAAAAAAACAAAAAAAGGGGAGAAATCAATGCATACCGAGCCCAAGAGGGACTAAGGTCCAGAGAGAAATGGAAGAAGAGGAGTCCTAAGGGAAAACAAAGGGGTCAAGGGAAAGAGACCCCTCTGAGACCATTCCCAGAAGAGCTGATAGGACCCTCCCCCATAGTACCTATTCAAGTGGAGGGGGTCTACACAAGAGCCATCTTGGATACTGGGGCGCAGGTGACCCTGTTATATAGGGACTTTTATGACAAACATCTGAGCCATCTACCCATCAAAAAAATAGAAGATCTGGAGAAATGGGGGATCGGGACACAGAGTTTCCCCTATGATGGGTACCTACCCATAAAGTTGACCTTCGACATGTCAGTGGCCGGGAAGGCTGAAGTACTTGATACTCTGGCAGTAGTCTGTCCCCGACCACCCAGAGCCAACAAGAGTTCCCTAATAATAGGCACCAATACGGACTTGGTCCGAAGGCTCCTGTCTCCCTTAGCACGAGGGAAGAACCCTGAAGCCACCAGAATCCACCCGATGCTGAAGCTAGCCTACCAGCGACTGGTTTTGGAGCAGAAGGCCCCAGAAGAGTGGGTAGGGAAAGTCTGGAGGCTGGGGAAGAAAGGAATAGTGCTGCAGCCCAGGGAAGTAACCTGTCTCAGATCCACTGTGAAGCTTACTTGGGAACAACCTGGCCACTTTGTCGTGTTGGAACCAGATCCACTCAGGCTTAGAGGTGATCCCTGAAGTGGTTCAGTTAAGAGCTTTGAAGAATGCACACTGTAAGGTACCAGTGAGCATCAGGAATACCACTAGTGCCCCCATGGAGATCCCAGCCAGGATGTTGCTGGGCCAGGTGAGCCCTGCTGCCCCTGTTGTCTTGTCAGATGTGGAGAGGACAGGAGGAGAAAAGACTATCTGGGAGAAGCTCTGCATGGAGAACCCGAACCTGCCAAGGGCCTGGAAAGAGAGGGAAAAGGCCCAGTTGACCAGATGGAGGAAGATTTTCTCCCAAGATGAGTTCGATGTGGGGTGTGCAAAGAGTGCCACCCATCGAATCCGCCTCTAGGAAGAAAAGCCCTTTAGAGAGAGGGTCAGGCGAGTTCCTCTAGCCGACTTGGAAGACTTAAGAGAACAGCTCGCCGAGCTCAAGCGAACCGGTGTTATCAGGGAATCTAGAAGTCCCTATGCCTCTCCGATTGTGGTGGTCAGGAAAAAGAATGGGTCGTTGAGGCTATGTATAGATTACAGGACTCTCAACCGGAGAACAATTCCCGACCAATATACCACCTCGAGGATAGAGGATGCCCTGCAGAGTTTGTCTGGAGCCAGGTGGTTCAGTGTTATGGACCTTAAAAGCGGATACTACCAGATCCCTATGCACCCGGAAGATAAGGAAAAGACAGCCTTCATAACCCCTGTGGGATTCTTTGAATTTGACCGGATGCCCCAAGGTCTGTCTGGAGCCCCCGCCACTTTCCAGCGCCTGATGGAAAAAACTGTAGGAGACATGAACCTCATCGAAGTCCTAGTGTACCTGGATGATATCATCGTCTTTGGGAAGACTCTGGAGGAACATGAGGATAGACTGGAGAAAGTCTTAAGAAGACTCAGCGACGAGGGACTCAAGCTTTCGCCAGAGAAATGCCAGTTCTACCAGTCGTCAGTTAATTATCTGGGGCACATAGTGTCCGAAGAAGGGGTAGCTACAGACCCCGAGAAGTTTGAGGCGGTCACCTCCTGGCCACGGCCCACCACTGTGACAGAGCTCAGGTCCTTTTTGGGGTTCTGCTCATACTATAGAAGGTTCGTGGAGGGGTTCGCATGGATTGCCAGACCCTTAAACAAACTGTTGAAGACGGAGGGAGAAGAGGATGACTCGGGCCCCAGGAAGCCGGGGGAGTCAGTTGAAGATCAGTGGAATGGGAAGTGTGAAGAGGCCTTCCAAATGCTTAAGAAGAGCTTGACCACTGCCCCTGTTTTGCCCTATGCAGATACAAGGAAGCCCTATGAACTCCATGTGGACGCCAGTCATGATGGTCTGGGAGGAGTGATCTATCAGGAGCATGAAGGGCAACTACGACCCGTTGCATACGTGAGCAGGAGCTTAACTCCATCTGAGAAGAACTATCCTACTCACAAGTTGGAGTTTCTGGCCCTAAAGTGGGCTGTGGTTGATAAGCTAAAGGACTACTTGTATGGGGCAGAATTCATCGTGAAAACTGATAACAACCCCCTTACCTATCTCTTCACCACGGCGAAGCTGGATGCCACAGGCCACCGATGGCTGGCCACTAGTGATGAGCCGAACACCCCCGGGTTCGGTTCGCACCAGAACCCGCGAACGGACCGAAAGTTCGCACGAACATTAGAACCCTATTAAATACAATGGATGCGAACGTTCGGATTCTAAAGTGCTAATTATAACGACTATTATCCATGTTATTGTCCGAAACAGAGTTTGGGAACCCGGGTTCTGCACCAGGGGACATGTATCAATGCAAAAAGAAGTTTTAAAAACGGACGTTTTCCAGGAGCAGTCATTTTAATGATGCATAAAGTAAAAAAAAAAAAGTCAAATATTCCTTTAAATATTGTACCTGGGGGGTGTCTAAAGTATGCCTGTGAAGTGCCACGTGTTTCCCGTGTTTAGAACTGTCCCTGCACAAAATAACATTTCTAAAGGAAAAAAAGCCATTTAAAACTGCTTGCGGCTTTAATGCAATGTCTGGTCCCGGTAATATGGATGAAAATCTTTAGGAAAAATGGCATAGCTACCCCATCAACCCCACCCCACCCCAGCCCATTACCAGCCCCTTTGGGTCTTGTATGGATATTAAGGGGAACCCCGCACACAAAATAAAAAAGACCCTATATACTCTGAACAGCCGTATACAGGCGGTGCATACAAGACAGGGACTGTAGGTTTGTTCTTATGTAGAATCTGTTTGTAATTTTGAACAGCTGCATTGTTTAAGTGTAGCTCCATGCCAAATTCCTTTTTTTTAGCTTTTTGGAAAACATAGGGAACGGTTATCACCCCTGTCACATTTTTTTTGCTGTCTGTGCCCCTGTTCAGAACATTTCACCTCACTTTGCGTCCCAATGACAACTGTTTTTGAAATGTGGTGTTTTTATTGAAACAAGGATTGGTGATAAAGCATCAGTAGAGAGGAGACACCTTTCTCCCATATTAATTCCTACAGGAGAGAATTTTCCTTCCAAGGGGTAGATTCCCTCTCACTTCCTGTTGTCTTCTTCCGTTTGCAAGTAGGAGTCGTTTGTAAGTTTGATGTTTGAAAGTAGGGACCTGCCGTATATACTCTGCAGAAATTGGCCCCTTAGGTGTTGGCACAACACTGTAAGCACTCATAGTTACTCTTGGTGGGTGCTGGAACGCCCTGCTGTCAACTATTATATCAGGAATTGTAATAACATATAATTGTTGATCAGTGGTAGTAAAAATTGGGCCTTTGATGGTGGTGCTGGTGCCACAACACTGTAAGGCCTGACAGTTACTCTTGGTGGGCGCAGCAATGGGCCCTGCTGTGAATTATTCGATCAATAATTATAATTGCATGCCCCTGTTGAACAGGGGCTGAAAAATTGGGCCTTTGGTGGTGGTGGTGGTGGTGGTGGTGATGGTGGTGCTGGTGCCACAACACTGTAAGGCCTGACAGTTACTCTTGGTGGGCGCAGCAATGGGCCCTGCTGTGAATTATTCGATCAATAATTATAATTACATGCCCCTGTTGAACAGGGGCTGAAAAATTGGGCCTTTGGTGGTGGTGGTGGTGGTGGTGGTGATGGTGGTGCTGGTGCCACAACACTGTAAGGCCTGACAGTTACTCTTGGTGGGCGCAGCAATGGGCGCTGCTGTGAATTATTAGATCAATAATTATAATTGCATGCCCCTGTTGAACAGGGGCAGAAAAATTGGGCCTTAGGCACTGGTGGCACAACACTGCAACCCCTCACAGATACTGTACTTGGAGCACAGCAATGAGGCCTGTTGCAAAGTATTGCATCCAAAATTGTAATTACACGCCCCTGTTAAACAGGGGCTGAAAAATTGGGCCTTAGCCACTGGTGGCGTCACCCATAAACCAAAATGATCTTCCAAGCTATCATCATTAATCGTATCATTGAGGAGGAGGAGGAGGATAGCCAGTCAACATAACAGCACAGGCACTCAGCATCAGCATCAGTCTTGAAGGGATGTGACATTTTAAAATCAATTAGTCTGTTATATCAGCATCAGGTGTGTGGTAGCTGGTGGTGATCCAAGACTGGTTCATCTTGATGAAAGTCAGTCGATCAACCGAGTCGGTGGACAGGCGCACCCTGTGATCCGTGACAAATCCTCCAGCAGCACTGAATGTGCGTTCTGAAAGAACGCTGGATGCAGGACAGGCCAGTAGCTCAATTGCATACTGTGCAAGCTCTGGCCAGTGATCCATCCTCAAGACCCAGTAAGCCAGAGGATTTTCGGTGGGGAAGGTGTCCAAGTCTGACCTTGCCCCTAGGTATTCCTGGACCATGTATATCAGACGCTGGCGATGGTTTCTGGAACCGATCATACTTTTGGGCTGCGGACTAAAGAATTGTCTGAACGCATCGGTCAGACGGCCACCTTCCCCACCGCTCCTTCTTTGACTGCCCGAAGCCTCAGCAACTCGTGGTCCAGGACCAGGAGTTTGTAACCTCCCAGTCTCTGGGAACGCGTTGCACAGACCTTTCTGCAAGGCCTCCCGGAGTTGTCTCATCCTCTGCTCCCTCTGCGACGGTAAGATAAGGTCCGCAACCTTACCCTTGTACCGTGGATCAAGGAGAGTGGCCAGCCAGTAATGGTCCCTCTCCTTGATCCGAAGAATACGAGGATCCTTCCGCAGACTTTGCAGGATGAGGGAGGCCATGCAGCGTAGGTTAGCTGAGGCATTCAGTCCGGAGTCCTCTGGGTCACTAAGGACGACATGATCCGCAGCCACCTCCTCCCAGCCACGTACAAGTCCACTGGTTTCTTGGGACTGTAAATCATCCCTAAAAGACTGCTGCTGATGATGCTGAGTGCCAGCCTCCACCTCCATGCTGACACAATCCTCCTCCTCCTCCTCCTCCTCCTCTTCCTGTGCGATGGGTGGGACAGAAGGAACACTGTCTGGGTAAAGGGGGCCTTGAGAGGCAAGGAAGTCCTCCTCTTCCTGCCTCTGTTCTGCCTCAAGTGCCCTGTCCATTATTCCATGCAGCGTGTGCTCCAACAGGTGGACAAGAGGTACAGTGTCACTGATGCATGCACTGTCACTGCTCACCATCCTCGTGGCCTCCTCAAATGGTGCCAGGACAGTGCATGCATCCCTGATCATGCCCCACTGGCGTGGTGAAAAACCCGAGCTCCCCTGACCCTGTCCTGGTGCCGTAGTCGCACAGGTACTCATTGATGGCCCTCTGCTGCGTGTGCAGCCGCTGCAGCATGGCCAACGTTGAGTTCCACCTGGTGGGCATGTCACATATAAGGCGGTTCTTGGGCAGGTTCAACTCCTTTTGCAGCTCAGCCAGGCGAGCACTGGCATTATAAGATCTGCGGAAATGCACACAGACTTTCCTGGCCTGCCTCAGGACATCCTGTAAGCCCGGGTACCTGCCCAAGAACCGCTGCACCACCAAGTTAAGGACGTGAGCCATACAGGGCACATGGGTCAGTTGTCCCTGTCGGAGGGCGGAGAGGAGGTTGGTGCCATTGTCGCAAACCACCATTCCTGGCTTAAGCTGGCGTGGCGTCAACCACCTCTCGGCCTGCCCCTGCAGAGCAGACAAGACCTCTGCCCCAGTGTGGCTCCTGTCCCCCAAACACACCAGCACAAGCACGGCATGGCATCTTTTTGCCTGCGTACTTGCGTAGCCCCTTGAACGCCTACGGAGCACCGCTGGTTCCGAGGACAAACCACAGGAAGAGGCCATGGAGGAAGAAGAAGAGGAGGGGTGGAGGAGAGAGGTGTGTCACAACCAGTAGTAGCATTTTGGAGGCGTGGCGGTGGAACAACCTCCAACACTACTGCACCTTGTCCTGCATCCTTCCCAGCTGCCAAAAGAGTGACCCAATGGGCCGTGAAAGAAAGGTAAAGTCCCTGTCCATGCCTGCTGGACCATGAGTCAGCGGTAATATGCACCTTACCGCTGACCGCCCTGTCCAGCGAGGCCAAGACATTGCCTTCCACATGCCTGTAGAGAGCCGGAATCGCCTTCCGTGCGAAAAAGTGGCGTTTGGGAACCTGCCACTGAGGAACCGCACATTGCACAAACTCACGGAAGGGGGCCGAGTCTACCAACTGAAAAGGCAGCAGTTGAAGCGCTAGAAATTTAGCCAAGCTAGCATTCAACCGCTGGGCATGTGGATGGCTGGGAGTGAACTTCTTTCGACGGTCCAGCAGCTGGGGCAGGGAAATTTGCCTGCTAGAATCGGACGTTGGTGTACTGCTAGCAGAGTGCCCGCAAGTACTTGGCTGTGACACACCTAATTCTACACCTTCATTCCTCTCAGAGCAGGTTTCAGAGAGGACTGAAGGTATACTGGGGTTGGAGATCCCAGCTGATGCGGTGCAAGAAGAGGTCAGCTTTGTTCTTTGGTGTGGGTCTTTAAGGTAGGCTTGCCAACGAGCTGCATGGCAGGTCAACATATGTCTGATCAAGCATGTGTTGCCCAAGCGGCTGATGTTTTGGCCACGCGATATACGCTTGAGACATATGTTGCAAACAGCAGGTGTGCGATCTGATGCACTCGCCTCAAAAAAGGCCCACACCAAAGAACTTTTTGAATGACGGGCAGAGGCAGCGCCCTGCACAGGCGGAGCTCTGCGGTGTGATTCCGTCGGTGTGCTGCCCATACGCTGGCCACTCAAGGGCATCCTGCCTCGTTGGAGATGTGCCTCCTCCTCATCCTCCTCCTCCTCCTCTCTCCTATTAGGCACGCACGTGGAGTCAGTGACCTCATCATCCCCTCCCTCCTCATCACTGGAGCCAATCTGGTAGTATGCTGCAGCTGCTGGAGCATGACTGCCAGATTGGTGTTTTTCTTGAGCATCCCCTCTCTCTGCTCTCACGCTACTGCCTTCCTCTAGCTGGGTATCATCATCAGATACTTCGAAACGCTGGGCATCCTCCTGGAGCATGTACCCAACACTGTGCTCAAACAGTTCGGGGGACTCCTCAGGGGGAGGACATGGTGGGTCTAGGGAAGGATTGACTAATGAAGATAATGATACCAGAGAAGAGGACGCTTTGGCAGCTGCTTTGCCAGTACCCTGAGCCTGGGTGAGAGAGGATGAGGAGGATGAGGTGGGCTTGGTCATCCACTCTACCAAGTCTTCGGCATGATGTGGCTCAACATGTCCAGCTGCCGAAAAGAAGGACAAGCGTGTCCCATGGCCATGTGCTGATGACAATGCACCGCGTCCACGACCAGCACTGTTGCCCCCAGACACAGAGCCTGCTTGCCCTCTTTTTTTGCCTCCTGACTGTCTGCCTCTCCTTGTTTGCCTTCCAGACATTTTAATGGATGGCCTGCAGGGAGATGGGAAAAAGAGCAATAAGGGCTACATTCAGGTGTATACTGTTCAGGAGGCTTAGCAACAATGACACTGACACTGTCCCCTGCCTATCCTTCTCTGTCCCTAAACTCAAGGATTAAAAAAATGGAACAGCAAAATTGGTTTAGAACAGAATAGCACACTGTCAGTTTCACTCACTGTACCTCTCTGTCCCTAAACTCAAGGATTTCAAATATGGTTCAGCAAAATTGGTTTAGAACAGAATAGCACACTGACACTTTCCCTCACTGTCCTACTCTGTCCCTCCCTACAAACAAGATTTAGCACAGAATAGCACACTGATAGTTTCCACGAGTGTCCTTCTCTGTCCCTAAACTCAAGGATTTCAAATATGGAACAGCAAAATTGGTTTAGAACAGAATAGCACACTGTCAGTTTCACTCATTGTACCTCTCTGTCCCTAAACTCAAGGATTTCAAATATGGTTCAGCAAAATTGGTTTAGAACAGAATAGCACACTGACACTTTCCCTCACTGTCCTACTCTGTCCCTCCCTACAAACAAGATTTAGCACAGAATAGCACACTGATAGTTTCCACGAGTGTCCTTCTCTGTCCCTAAACTCAAGGATTTCAAATATGGAACAGCAAAATTGGTTTAAAACAGAATAGCACACTGTCAGTTTCACTCACTGTACCTCTCTGTCCCTAAACTCAAGGATTTCAAATATGGAACAGCAAAATTGGTTTAGAACAGAATAGCACACTGACACTTTCCCTCACTGTCCTACTCTGTCCCTCCCTACAAACAAGATTTAGCACAGAATAGCACACTGATAGTTTACACGAGTGTCCTTCTCTGTCCCTAAACTCAAGGATTTCAAATATGGAACAGCAAAATTGGTTTAGAACAGAATAGCACACTGTCAGTTTCACTCACTGTACCTCTCTGTCCCTAAACTCAAGGATTTCAAATATGGTTCAGCAAAATTGGTTTAGAACAGAATAGCACACTGACACTTTCCCTCACTGTCCTACTCTGTCCCTCCCTACAAACAAGATTTAGCACAGAATAGCACACTGATAGTTTACACGAGTGTCCTTCTCTGTCCCTAAACTCAAGGATTTCAAATATGGAACAGCAAAATTGGTTTAGAACAGAATAGCACACTGACACTTTCCCTCACTGTCCTACTCTGTCCCTCCCTACAAACAAGATTTAGCACAGAATAGCACACTGATAGTTTCCACGAGTGTCCTTCTCTGTCCCTAAACTCAAGGATTTCAAATATGGAACAGCAAAATTGGTTTAGAACAGAATAGCACACTGTCAGTTTCACTCACTGTACCTCTCTGTCCCTAAACTCAAGGATTTCAAATATGGAACAGCAAAATTGGTTTAGAACAGAATAGCACACTGACACTTTCCCTCACTGTCCTACTCTGTCCCTCCCTACAAACAAGATTTAGCACAGAATAGCACACTGATAGTTTACACGAGTGTCCTTCTCTGTCCCTAAACTCAAGGATTTCAAATATGGAAAAGCAAAATTGGTTTAGAACAGAATAGCACACTGTCAGTTTCACTCACTGTCCTACTCTGTCCCTCCCTACAAACAAGATTTAGCACAGAATAGCACACTGATAGTTTACACGAGTGTCCTTCTCTGTCCCTAAACTCAAGGATTTCAAATATGGAACAGCAAAATTGGTTTAGAACAGAATAGCACACTGACACTTTCCCTCACTGTCCTACTCTGTCCCTCCCTACAAACAAGATTTAGCACAGAATAGCACACTGATAGTTTACACGAGTGTCCTTCTCTGTCCCTAAACTCAAGGATTTCAAATATGGAACAGCAAAATTGGTTTAGAACAGAATAGCACACTGTCAGTTTCACTCACTGTCCTACTCTGTCCCTCCCTACAAACAAGATTTAGCACAGAATAGCACACTGATAGTTTCCACGAGTGTCCTTCTCTGACCCTAAACTCAAGGATTTCAAATATGGAACAGCAAAATTGGTTTAGAGCAGAATAGCACACTGACACTTTCCCTCACTGTCCTACTCTGTCCCTCCCTACAAACAAGATTTAGCACAGAATAGCACACTGATAGTTTACACGAGTGTCCTTCTCTGTCCCTAAACTCAAGGATTTCAAATATGGAACAGCAAAATTGGTTTAGAACAGAATAGCACACTGTCAGTTTCACTCACTGTCCTACTCTGTCCCTCCCTACAAACAAGATTTAGCACAGAATAGCACACTGATAGTTTCCACGAGTGTCCTTCTCTGACCCTAAACTCAAGGATTTCAAATATGGAACAGCAAAATTGGTTTAGAACAGAATAGCACACTGACACTTTCCCTCACTGTCCTACTCTGTCCCTCCCTACAAACAAGATTTAGCACAGAATAGCACACTGATAGTTTACACGAGTGTCCTTCTCTGTCCCTAAACTCAAGGATTTCAAATATGGAACAGCAAAATTGGTTTAGAACAGAATAGCACACTGTCAGTTTCACTCACTGTACCTCTCTGTCCCTAAACTCAAGGATTTCAAATATGGTTCAGCAAAATTGGTTTAGAACAGAATAGCACACTGACACTTTCCCTCACTGTCCTACTCTGTCCCTCCCTACAAACAAGATTTAGCACAGAATAGCACACTGATAGTTTACACGAGTGTCCTTCTCTGTCCCTAAACTCAAGGATTTCAAATATGGAACAGCAAAATTGGTTTAGAACAGAATAGCACACTGACACTTTCCCTCAATGTCCTACTCTGTCCCTCCCTACAAACAAGATTTAGCACAGAATAGCACACTGATAGTTTACACGAGTGTACTTCTCTGTCCCTAAACTCAAGGATTTCAAATATGGAACAGCAAAATTGGTTTAGAACAGAATAGCACACTGTCAGTTTCACTCACTGTACCTCTCTGTCCCTAAACTCAAGGATTTCAAATATGGTTCAGCAAAATTGGTTTAGAACAGAATAGCACACTGACACTTTCCCTCACTGTCCTACTCTGTCCCTACAAACAAGATTTAGCACAGAATAGCACACTGACACTTTCCCTCACTGTACCTCTCTGTCCCTAAACTCAAGGATTTCAAATATGGTTCAGCAAGATTGGTTTAGAACAGAATAGCACACTGTCAGTTTCACTCACTGTCCTACTCTGTCCCTACAAACAAGATTTAGCACAGAATAGCACACTGACACTTTCCCTCACTGTACCTCTCTGTCCCTAAACTCAAGGATTGAAAATATGGTTCAGCAAGATTGGTTTAGAACAGAATAGCACACTGACACTTTCCCTCACTGTACCTCTCTGTCCCTACAAACAAGATTTAGCACAGAATAGCACACTGACACTTTCCCTCACTGTACCTCTCTGTCCCTAAACTCAAGGATTGAAAATATGGTTCAGCAAGATTGGTTTAGAACAGAATAGCACACTGACACTTTCCCTCACTGTACCTCTCTGTCCCTACAAACAAGGTTTAGCACAGAATAACACACTGACACTCTCCCTACCTATCCTTATTAGTCCCTAAACACAAGGAATCCAGGATTAGTAAAGGAAAAAAAATGACACTGTCCCTGCCTATGCTTCTCTTTCCCTGCTCCGGAACACACTACACAAGGCTGCCGCGCTGGCGGCCTTTTATAGTGTGGGGCGTGTACTAAACCCCCTCAGCAATAATTGGCCACAGGCATCCTGCCTGTGGCCAATCATTGCTCTCCTCGCTGCCGGCGCTGTGATTGGCTAAGCATGCGGGGTCACAGTGCATGCTTGGCCAATCACAGCGCCTGGATGACACTGCGATGGCGTAGTGCATTGTGGGCCGTTCGCGTCACTCGAATTTGGCGCGAACGGCCCAAATCGTTCGATCTTCATCGAACGATCGAACAGCCGATGTTCGAGTCGAACGTATGTTCGACTCGAACACGAAGCTCATCCCTACTGGCCACACTATCTGGAGTCAATTTCAGCCTGAAATACAGACCTGGGGTCGGAAACTGAGATGCAGATGCCTTATCCAGAAGGTCTCATGCTCCCACTGGCAGTACAGAAGACTGGACCCAAGTGACGCCAGATGGGGTGCGGGCTCTCTGTCAAGGAGCTGAGCTTCAAGCCAGTGGTGGATCCAGAGCAGAAGAGATAGGGGTCAGAGTGGTAGGAGTACCCAAACAATACTGTGGCGTGACCCAAATAGAAGAAGATGACTTGCCAAAGCTGTCCAAGAAGGAATTTAGGTGTGACCCCTTGGGGAAATTGATCCTGGAAGCCCTGGAAGACCAGGATCCAGACAGACTTTTGTATCATCCTTTAAACGAGGCACGCCTGCTACAAAAAGAGTGGGACAGGCTGCAGGTACATCAAGGGGTGGTCTACCGAAGGGGCCCCTCTGATGACCTGGAGGACATGTGGCAACTGTTTCTGCCCGAGAAGCACAGAGAGACTGTCTTGGTTGCTCTACACGATAACCATGGCCACTTAGGGGCTGAAAGAACCTTTCAACTCATCAGGAGCCGGTTCTACTGGCCTTGCATGAGGGCTGAAGTGGAGGAATACTGTCGTTCATGCGCACGCTGCATCCAACGAGAGACTCTACCCCATCAAGCTGCCCCAATGGGCCACCTGCAAAGTCAAGGTCCATTGGATTTGGTATGCATTGATTTTCTCTGCCTCAAACCCGACCTGAGTGGACTAGGAAATGTTCTAGTGATAACTGATCATTTCACCCGGTATGCCCAGGCCTTCCCAACCAAAGACCAAAAGGCTTCCACCGTGGCTAAGGTACTCATCGAAAAATATTTTGTGCACTACGGGCTACCACAACGTCTCCACTCGGATCAAGGGAGGGACTTCGAGAGTCGGCTGATCAGGAAACTCTTGGACTCCTTAGGGATCAAGAAGACCCGACCACTCCCTACCATCCACAAGGGGATGCCCAGCCGGAGAGGTTCAACCGAACCCTGCTCAACATGCTGGGGACTTTAAGCAGTGAAAGGAAACAACAATGGAGCAAACACATAGCAGCAATCGTGCATGCTTACAACAGTACCACAAGTGATGCCACAGGGTACTCACCCTATCGACTCATGTTTGGAAGAGAGGCAAGACTACCTGTAGACCTGGC
Source organism: Rana muscosa (assembly GCA_029206835.1). Classification (NCBI taxonomy): domain Eukaryota; kingdom Metazoa; phylum Chordata; class Amphibia; order Anura; family Ranidae; genus Rana; species Rana muscosa. The sequence goes on along the minus strand of CM055120.1, from coordinate 143,246,135 downwards.
CTTCGGTACTTCCATGGATCACACCTCAGCCACCTCTCACAAAGGATATGTGGATAGGCTGAGACAAAGTTTAAAGTTGGCCTATGAACAGGCTCAAGCAGCCTCGGATCAGAGGGGAGCCCGTAACAAGCGAAATTTTGATCTGAGAGTCCGGATCCAGGATTTGCAACCTGGGGACAGAGTGTTGCTGAGAAACTTGGGAGTCCCTGGGAAGCACAAGCTGGCAGACAGATGGAGACCTGAACCCTATGTCATTTGCAAGAAACTACCCGACCTGCCTGTCTACCAACTGAAGCCGGAGGGAAAAGTGGGGCCATTGAAGACTTGGCACAGAAACCATCTACTTCCGCTTGCCGAAGCAGTCCGAATACCTCCTGTAAGGGATTCCCCTGAGCCAACTTCCATCCTGGATACTCCTAGGCTGAATACCCGATCTCAGACTCCTCAACCTGGAAAAGTAGATATCTCTGAACCCAGTGAGGATGAGGGAGAGGAGCTAAAGTGTCTGTGGCCTTACCAGGACCCTGTATCTTCTTCTATAGATCTTCCACCTTCCGAAGACACCATAGACAGTACACTGAATGCAGAAGCTACAGAGTTCATTCCATCCGGTCCTTTAAGAGACTCATGGGAATATGCCATTGACTCACTCCCTCTGGATGATCCAAGAGACTCAATGTATCTTTCTGCATCTGAGTTGAATGTTCCGGAAACCATGGGGGCTTCTATGTCTGTTCCAGAAGAGGAACCTACAGTGATTGAACCAGAGATTCCAAGGGAGCAGAGAATGAAAAGAACTATACGTCCTCCCCGGAAGTTGACTTATACCCAAATGGGAGAGAGTTCAGAGGACACTGTGATAACCGCCAGGAGGAGTGTAGAAGGCCCTGATCCCTCCACTGTTCATTTGGTGGAGGGCAACCCCAACTCACCCTCTGGCACAGTTAGGCAGGCCACTTATGACAATGTGACCTGTGGGCTGGGTAATTCCCCTCCTCGGTTTTGGTGGGAACTTTCCCTGCCGACATCATACGCAGCTGTATCGAATGTTGTACTTACCTTGTGTTAGCACAATCTTTGGGGAGCAAAGAGTTTAAGTGGGGGGAGTGTGTAGCAGGGTCTCCTTTAAGGCCTCACGGACTACGATTCCCAGAACCCCGTTTAGCACCCAAGGTGCATTGCCACCCGCAGAGACCCCTGGGGTGGGTTATAAAGATGAGGGGCGAGGCTAAGGTCGGCCTCTTTGGACACCGCGCTTCTATCAAGAGGGGTGCCCCCTGTGCGGACTCGCTGCTGGTGCAAGGCCTGAAGCCTGGGCCTTGCGCACTTCCAAAGAGCCTTCCACCCCACTGCGGAGCCTGTGTGGCACCTGATCTCCTCTTGCCTTTCACTGACATCAGGAGGACCGAAGACCTGGCTGTCGCATACCCTGTGTGTGGATACACAGTGGTGGAAGTTACGGACGAGGACTAAGTCCGGTGTGGTGAGAGAGCACCTGCTCACAGCTATAGCCAAGTACATTTTCTAGGCCTATTGACTGCTTTGGCCATTCGTGCTATACCTACTGTCTTAGCAGGAGACTAGTTCCAGAACTGAGTTTATAGTCTCCTGTGAATTGTTCCGTTACCAGTTACCGTTCTTTTGGATTTACAAATTGTTGTTCCTGAATGTGCACCACCGATTACCCCTTGCATGCGAAGATTCTTCACCATAAGACTAAACCCCCCCACTTTCTTAAGTCAGGCCTGACTGGGTAGTATTGAGCGCCATATTGCTCATAGGGAGAATAGCTGCACGTGGTGTGTGAGTCATTCTTTTACAGTATTGCTAGGTGTTATTTTAATTGCAGGGCTCTGCATGAGTTATGATGTACTGTTTTGCTATGGAACCTTTATACCATCAGTAAAGTTGCTGTGGTTAAGTACTCTGGTCTTAGTGTCAATTACTGTATGTTATTACTATTTGCATTACTGTGGGATTGCTCATAGACAATTACAGAGTTATACCAATACCTCATCCCCTAGACTAGCTGTGCCAGAGGAGGGTCGAGTAGATTGCCGGGGGTTGGCAGTGCTGTGTACAGGGCCCGAAATAATACCAGCGGCCCTCTTAAGTTGGGGGTATCGCTACACAAGCTATCAGCATGATCATTGAGGAGGAAGAGGATAGTCACTCAGCATAACAGGATAGTCACTCAGCATCAGCATAGGCAGTCTTGAAGGGATCTGACATTTCAAAGAAAATTATTCTGTTACATCAGCATCAGGTGCTTGGTAGCTGGTGGTGATCCAAGACTGATTCATTTTTATGAAGGTCAGTCGATCGACCGAGTCGGTGGACAGGCGCACCCTGTGATCGGTTACAAAACTCCAGCAGCACTGAATGTGCGTTCCGAAAGACCGCTGGATGCACGACAGTCCAGTAGCTCAATTGCATACTGTGCAAGCTCTGGCCAGTGATCCATCTTCAAGACCCAGTAACCCAGAGGATTTTCAGTGGGAAAGGTGTCCAAGTCTGATCTTGCCCCTAGGTATTCCTGCACCATGTAAACCATACTCTGGCGATGGTTGCTGGAACCAATCATACCTTGGGGCTGCAGACTAAAAAATTGTCTGAACGCATCGGTCAGACGGCCACCTTCTCCACCGGTCCTTTTTTGACTGACCGAAGCCTCAGCAACACGTTGTCCAGGATCAGGAATTTCTAACCTCCCTGTCTCTGGGAACGCGTTGCACAGACCTTTCTGCAAGGCCTCCCGAAGATGCTTCATCCTCTGCTCCCTCTGCGACGGCAAGAAAAGGTCCGCAACCATACCCTTGTAACGTGGATCAAGGAGGGTTGCCAGCCCGTAATGATCCCTCTCCTTGATAGCACGAATACGAGGATCCTTCCGCAGGATTTGCAGGATCAGGGAGGCCATGCAGCGTAGGTTTGCTGAGGCATTTTGTCTGGAGTCCTCTGGGTCACTCAGGACGACATGATCCGCAGCCACCTCCTCCCAGCCACGTACAAGTCCATGGGTGTCTTGGGACTGTAATTGATCCCTTGAAGACTGCTGCTGATGCTGAGTGCTAGGCTCCACCTCCATGCTGACACAATCCTCCTCCTCCTCTTCCTGTGTGATAGGCGGGCCAGCAGGAACGCTGTCTGGATAAAGAGGGCCTTGAGAGGTAAGGAAGTCCTCCTCTTCCTCCCTCTGTTCTGCCTCAAGTGCCCTGTCCATTATTCCATGCAGCGTGTGCTCCAACAGGTGGACAAGAGGGACAGTGTCACTGATGCATGCACTGTCACTGCTCACCACTCTCGTGGCCTCCTCAAATGGTGCCAGGACAGTGCATGCATCCCTGATCATGCCCCACTGGCGTGGGGAAAAAATCCAAGCTCCCCTGACCCTGTCCTGGTGCCATATTGCAACAGATACTCATTAATGGCCCTCTGCTGCGTGTGCAGCCGCTGCAGCATGGCCAACGTAGAGTTCCACCTGGTGGGCATGTCCCAGATTAGGCGGTTCTTGGGCAGGTTGTAATCCTTTTGCAGGTCAGCCAGCCGAGCACTGGCATTATATGACCGGCGGAAATGCCCACAGAGTTTCCTGGCCTGCTTCAGGCCCTCCTGTAAGCCCGGGTACCTGCCCAAGAACCGCTGCACCACCAAGTTAAGGATGTGAGCCAAACAGGGCACATGGGTCAGTTGTCCCTGTCAGGGGGCGGAGAGGAGGTTGGTGCCATTGTTGCAAACCACCTTTCCTGGCTTAAGCTGGCGTGTTGTCAACCACCTCTGAGCCTGCGCCTGCAGAGCTGACAGAATCTCTGCCCCAGTGAGGCTCCTGTCCCCCAAGCACACCAGCTCAAGCACCGCATGGAATCTTTTTGCCTGCGTACTTGCGTAGCCCCTTCAACGCCTACGGAGCACCGCTGGTTCCGAGAACAAACCACAGGTAGAGGCCATGGAGGAAGAAGAAGAGGAGGGGGTGGAGGAGAGAGGTGTGGCGGAACAACCTCCAACACTACTGCACTTTGTCCTGCATCCTTCTCAGCTGCCAGCAGAGTCAGCCAATGCGCCGTGAAAGATAGGTAACGTCCCTGTCCATGCCTGCTGGACCATGAGTCAGCGGTAATATGCACCTTACCGCTGACCGCCTTGTCCAGCGAGGCCAAGACATTGCCTTCCACATGCCGGTACAGAGCCGGAATTGCCTTCCGTGAGAAAAAGTGGTGTTTGGGAACCTGCCACTGAGGAACCGTACATTCCACAAACTCACGGAAGGGGGCAGAGTCTACCAACTGAAAAGACAGCAGTTGAAGTGCTAGCAATTTAGCCAAGGTAGCATTCAACCGCTGGGCATGTGGATGGCTGGCAGCGAACTTATTTCGGCGATGCAGCAGCTGGGGCAGGGAAATTTGCCTGGTACAATCTGACTTCGGTGTACCGATAGCAGATTGCCCGCAAGTACTTGGCTGTGACACACCTAATTCTACACCTTCATTCCTCTCAGTGCAGGTTTCAGAGAGGACTGAAGGTATAGTGGGGTTGGAGATCCCAGCTGGTGAAGAGCAAGGAGAGCTCCGCTTTGTTCTTTGGTGTGGGTCTTTTATGTATGCTTGCCAACAAACTGCATGGCGGGTCGACATATGTCTGGTCAAGCACGTGGTGCCCAAGCGGCTGATGTTTTGGCCACGCGAGATACGCTTCAGACATATGTTGCAAATGGCAATGATGCGATCTGCTGCACACGTCTGAAAAAAGGCCCACACCAAAGAACTTTTGAAATAACGCGCAGAGACAGCAGCGCCCTGCACATACGGAGCTCTGCGGTGTGATGCAGTCAGTGTGCTGCCCTTAAGCTGGCCCCTGGAGGGCATCCTTCCTCATTGGAGATGTGCCTCCTCCTCCTCCTCCTCCTCCTCTCTCCTATCAGGCACCCACGTGGAGTCAGTGACCTCATCATCCCCTCCCTCCTCATCACTGGAGCAAATCTGGCAGTATGCTGCAGCTGGGGGAACATGACTGCCAGATAGCTGTCCTTGTTGGGCACCCCCGCTCTCTGGGCTCACGTTACTACCCCCTCTCTCTGGGCTCACGTTACTGCCTTCCTCTAGCTGAGTTCCATCATCGGAGCCTTCAAAACGCTGGGCTTCCTCCTGGAGCATGTACCCAACACTGTGGTCAAACAGTTCGGGGGACTCATCAGGAGGACATGGTGGGGCTATGGAAGGAGTGACTAATGCCATTGCGCTGAGGGAAGAGGCCACTTTGGCAGCTGCTTTGCCAGACAAGTGCCCTGAGCCTGGGTGAGAGAAGATGAGGAGGATGAGGACGGCTTGGTCATCCACTCTACCAAGTCTTGGGCATGATGCGGCTCAACATGGTCAGCTGCCGAAAAGAAGGACAAGCGTGTCCCACGGCCACGTGCTGATGAGGATGCACCAGGTCCATGACCAGCACTGTTGCCTCTAGACACAGAGCCTGCTTGCCCTCTTTTATTGCCTCGTGACTGTCTGCCTCTCCGTGTTTGCCTTCCAGACATACTAATGGCCTGCAGTGAGATGTAACTGCACAAAGGTGGGATGTATATATATATATATATATATATATATATATATATATATATATATATACTGATTATAATGCAGCTATCAGAATCAACTGCCTGCTGTGGTATAAGTATGAGAAAAGCAGCAATTGTCTTCAGTTAGTTTTAGGTGCACACTGTGCAGAGGACACAGTACACTAACTGAAAATACTTGCAGCTCTCTGCCTGTGATTTTATTATGAGAACACCACCAATTGTATTCAGGTTCCTTTAAGTGAACGCTGTGCAAAGGACAGAAGTACACTAAATGAAATTAATGCAGCTCCCTGCCTGTGGTTTTATTATGAGAACACCACTAATTGTATTCAGGTAAGCTTTAGGTGAACGATGTGCAAAGGACACAGTACACTAAGTCAGGGCTCAAAATTTCAAGTCCTGAGCCACTAGCCAGGCCTTAAGAGTTACTGAATGCAGCCTCACTATGCCCATCAATGCAGCCCCACTGTGTCCGTTAATGCAGCCTCACTGCCCGTTAATGGAGCCTCACTGTGCCCGTGAACGCAGCCTCACTGTGCCTGCAGCCTCACTGTGCCTGTGATCGCAACCTCACTGTGCCCGTGAACGCAGCCTCACTGTGCCCACAGCCTCTCTGTGCCTGTGAACACAGCCTCTCTATGCCTGTGAACGAAGCCTCACTGTGCCCGCAGCCTCTCTGTGCCTGTGAACGCAGCCTCACTGTGCTTGCAGCCTCTCTGTGCCTGTGAACACAGCCTCACTGTGCTCGCAGCCTCTCTGTGCCTGTGAACGCAGCCTCACTGTGCCTGCAGCCTCTCTGTGCCTGTGAACGCAGCCTCACTGTGCCCGCAGCCTCACTGTGACCCATTAATGCAGTTTGACTGTGCCCCATCAATGCAGCTTTTCTGTGCCCCATCAATGCAGCTTTTCTGTCCCCCATCAATGCAGATTTTCTGTGCCCCATCATTGCAGCTTTTTAATGCCCCATCAATGCAGCTTTACTGTGCCCCATCATCAATAGAGACTCACCTGGAATCCCCTGGATGTATCACACACACAGCGGGGATGTCCCGCTGTGTGTCGCGGAGCTGGCTGGGTCTGTGTTCGGCCCCCTCCCTCTCTCTCTCCTTTTGTGTATCACACACACAGCGGGGATGTACTGATGTGTGTCATGGAGCTGGCTGGGTCTGTGTTCGGCGGGCGGTGTAACAAGGTCCCGCCCCCCTAGACGGCTCATTTCATACACTGATACTATCACACAAGCCGGTGTAGGGGGGGCGGGACCTTGTTGCACCGCCCGCCGAACACAGACCCAGCCAGCTCCATGACACACAGCGGTACATCCCCGCTGTGTGTGTGATACAGAGAGGAGAGAGAGAGAGAGAGGGAGGGGAGCGCTGCAGCCTCACCTCAGCTAAAAGCGGTGCCAGGGCAGTCCGGTCCTGCTGCTCTGTGTCCTCCGGCTGACAGTTTCTTGGCTGATTGCTTCAACCAGGAAATGGTCAGCCTGGTCACCGCCGCTCCTCACTCACCCTGCATTAAATTCCACTCGCAAATTGCGAGCAGGCGAGTGGAATTTTTGAGGGCTGCACTAAGTGAAACACTACAGCTAGCACAATCACCTGCCTGCCTGTCACAGTATAGAGATAGAGAATAACAGGAACGGATCTAGCTAAACTGAATACAGTGTATAAATATATATACAACACCTAGGATGCATATAAATCCTCTACACACTGTAACTGCAGCTAACTGACTCGCCTGCCTGCTCTATCTAACTCAAATCAAAATACACTGTCTCTCTCAATCTGTCTGTATTTTAACCAACACCGCAACACACTACACAAGGCCGACTTCCAGGCGGCCTTATATAGTGTGGGGCATGTACTAAATCTCCTGAGGCATAATTGCCCAAAGCCACCCTGGCTTTGGCCAATTATGGCTCTCCGTTTTTTGTGCGTTGTGATTGGCCAAAGCATGCGGGTCATAGTGCATGCTTGGCCAATCATCAGCCAGCAATGCACTGCGATGCCGCAGTGAATTATGGGCCGTGATGCGGCACTCGAATTTGGCACGAACGGCCCATAATGTTCGCAATTCGGCGAACAACCGAACAGGCGATGTTCGAGTCGAACATGGGTTCGACTCGAACTCGAAGCTCATCCCTAATTGCCAGTAATGATACAGTACTTGTTCCCAGCAAAAGCTTGAAGGAATCTTGGGCATAGATTGACTCTATGCCCAAGAATCCTTCAAGGAAGGACCAGCAGATGACAAAGGCTCAAGGCTGATTGTTAATTTTGCATCTTATTTCTCCCCACACAGGTACATTGTCAGATTGCTGATTGAAGCTAATGGCTTAACTAAACAGTGTGAATGATATTGCTGCTGTCCAGTGATGCAATTACAAGCATTTGTTTTCTTCCGTTGACCTCCTTTAATATATTGTTTTGAGTACAGTAGTTTGCTCCCCTCTCCAAGACTGTCCAGGACTGGTTTAGATGACAGTCAAGCTTACTATGATGGACCTTATGCCGCGTACACACGACCGCTTTTCATGTCAAGAAAAAAAACGTCGATTTTCTCGACGTTATTTTTCTTGTTTCCTCTCAAGCATGCCTTGCCTACACACGTTCGTGAAAAAAACTGATCTAGCAAAGCGCGGTGACATCCAACACGTACGACGGCACTATAAAGGGGAAGTTTCATTCTGTTCGCGCCACCCTTTTGGCTGCTTTTGCTGATTTCGTGTTTCCGCGTGTTAGTAAAAGTTTGGGAAGAGACGATTCGCGCTTTTCAGTCTTCGTGCATTAAAGATCGTTTTCGGGAGTTCAGTTTGTGCTTGTGGGTTCGTATCTGGCTTTCAGTGCGTGTAGTGAGTTCGTATCTGTTTTTGCAGCGCGTTCTTGTCCGCGCGTTACTGTTTTTCAGCTCGTTCTTCATAGGCCTTGCTGTTCTTCAGTGCGTTCTTTTAGTTCGTTCTGATTAGACGACCGTTTTGAAGCCATGTTGCGCGTACGTTCTTGTCGCCGAGATCGTGCTGTGCTTGCTGCTGGGCTTGTTGCTATGTCCCAGATCCGGTCCATGAGGAGGGTGAGGAGGAGTTCATGGACCAAGAATTGGTTGCTCCAGAGGGACCAATTATGTCATATGCCTCTGCTGCGGGAGATCCGGGAGAATAACCCTGATGATTTCAGGAATTTTCTTAGGATGTCTGACCCCGTTTTTTCAGCAGCTCTTGGCTTTGGTGTCCCCCTATATCACCAGGCAGGACACCGTTATGCGGGAAGCCATTACTGCTGAGCAGAGGCTCATCGCCACGTTGCGATACCTTGCGACTGGGAGAAGCTTGCAGGACCTCAAGTTCTCGACAGGCATCTCCCCCCAGGCTCTGGACGTCATTATCCCAGAGACCTGCTCTGCCATTATCCAGGTCCTTCAGGAGGACTATCTTAAGGTAAGTTTTCTCCTTTATAAACATCACAATCTATGTTTTTTTATGCTTGATAATGTATAGTATATTTTGAACTGTCTCTAATTACCATGATTTGAATATGCTGTGAATGTCCCCTTTGTCCCCCTGCATGTTGTAAGCTTTGAATGTTCTATGTTTTTGGGCTACATGCATATTTTTTGGTCAAGCAATCTCCAGCATTAGATCCTGGGCCCAAACACACCTAGCCTAGTCAATCCTCATTTTTGTTTTGTACGCTCCATTGTAGTGCTTAGATTGCCTGATTCCCCCCCCCCCCCTAATTTTTTAAGTTTGTCTAATCTACCCAAATAAATTACATCGTACTATAGATTTTAATTATGATGTCCCCAACTCATCTCAAACCCTCCACCCTCTCCGAATTTCTCAGGTCCATCAGAGTGGGTGATGTTTTTGTTGCTTATTTTTCTATCTTATTCAAGCGGACCTCCATCCTAAATTTTGTGGGTCCGCTCATTGTAACCCTCCCCCGGTGTCAAAATTGACACCTTTCAGGGGGGAGGGGGGTGAAGATACCTGTTTAAGACAGGTATATTCACCCACATCCGGGAGTCATCTCTGCGGCAAATCTGCCTGAGCCAAGTCACTTCCCGCAGAAGACCCGTAGTGTTCACAGGAGGACCAGTCTGAACTGCGCAGTGCTTCTCGTGCATGTGCGTTTGGGAACCGGGCAGTGAACCGGGCAGTGAAGCCGCAAGGCTTCTCTTCCTGGTTCCCTCACCGAGGATGGCAGAGGGGGCAGCAGAGTGACGAACAATTGTTCGTCCTCTGCTGCGGACGTTGCTGGACTCCAGGACAGGTAAGTGTACAATTAGCAAACCTCTGCAGCTGCTGTAGCTGGAGCTGCTGTGTTATTTTATATTATTTTGGCTGCGTAGCTCCGCTCTAAAATCCTCCTTACAAATTAATGCTATCCTGATGTTTTGCCCAGAGTGTTTTGTGCTAACATGCTTGCAATGTATAGGTAGTAAAGTATATATATATATTTTTTTCCTTTGACTCCACAGTTACCATCGGCGCCACAGGAATGGCAGAATGTGGCATCTGATTTTTCTCAGCGGTGGAACTTTCCCAACTGTGGAGGAGCCATTGATGGCAAGCACGTCCGCATCGTGCCACCAGCCCATTCTGGGTCTTTTTTTTGGAATTACAAAGGCTTCCACAGTATTGTGCTCATGGCGGTGGTGTCTGCGAACTATGAATTCCTATTTGTTGATGTTGGGAAAAATGGGCGGATGTCTGACGGTGGTGTTTTCGCCCAGACCGAGTTTGCAGACCGGCTTCTTTCAGACGACCTGGCATTGCCACCTGCTGAAGATAATGAACATGGCCTCCCTTTTGTGTTCCTGGCAGATGAGGCTTTTGCGCTTGGACCACATTTGATGAGGCCTTTTCCCCAAAGGTCCCTCACCCCTGAGAGGAGGGTGTTTAATTATCGTCTGGCCAGAGGGCGAAGGGTGGTGGAAAACGCCTTTGGCATCATGGCCAGTCGCTTCCGGCTTTTTCTGACTGCAATAAACATGGCGGAGTATAAATGGAACCATTTGGTCATGTGTTGTTGCATACTGCAAAATTTTTTAATAAAACACCCCACAAATTATCTTGCTACACTTGACCTTCAGGGCACACAGGGTTTGGATGGACCATTGCCAGCCCAGTTAGCTGGCCCTACAGGCTTGGCCCCCCAAAGCGGCCGTGATGTGCGGCAACGCTATGTCGAATATTTTATGGGTAGGGGGGCCATTGCAATGCCTGATCAGTTTTAAATCAATGTTGCTCATAATAAAAAATAATATCTTGAAAACATCTTGTTTGCTTTTCTTTTGTTGTATTTGTTCTTTCTTCTAGGTCAGTGATGGTGAACCTTGCCACTCCAGATGTTTTTCAACTCCATTTTCCATGATGCTCAACTACACTGCAGAGTGCCTGAGCAACATTAGAAATGTAGTTCCAAACCATCTGGGTTGCCAAGGTTCACCATCACTGTCCTTGGTTATACTAGTGCAGTTGTAGTCCCATGTTTTTTCCTAACAAGTAAATTACAAGCATTTATAGAGTCTAAACACACACATTTTTGTTGGGGGGGGGGGGGGGTCAACATTGATATAAGAAGCCACACATTGTTTACTGTTTAAACATTTTTATGAGTATAAAATTGGTAAGGTTTGTATCAAAATATAACCCCAATTTTTTGAGGAATTTCAAAAATATTTGCTTTTTACAACTCAGTACAAAACTGTACAACACGAACAATATCCCTTTATAGAAATAAAACATTTCCCCCCCAAAAAAGAAACTTTTTTTTTAAAATATATACAAGTTTTAAACACTCCCAAGAATATGCTCAATTTTTTTTAATTTTTTCTCCATCATTTTGTTTGTTTGGTACATCTGGACCAGGTTGTGTTTGATGGTTTCAACCTCCCGAGAGCAGACCCTCACTTCTTTAAGCAACATCTGGGCAGTGGCTCTGGTGAAGGTTGCTGGTGCCGCAGGCATTAAAGTCCCTTTAAGTTGTGAAAAGAAAATGTCTTACTAAATATACAGGCAAACATCTATTACGTGAGGCTGTGGTGTATGACACTGACCTGGTGAGTTGCCATTTCCCTCTTCTGCCACATCCTGCAGTTGTGGGTCTTGAGTTGGTGGTGCGGGGTTTGCAGCCTCGTGTCTCTTAGCTCTGGGAAGCCCTAGGAGATATAACCAAAAGGTCGACTTGTGTAACTAAATATATTTAGGCGTGAAAGAGGAATATTAATCATTCTTGGGAAGTGTGTTACAATTGTATTACTGATAATTTTGGAGAAGATGAACACATGATTGTATCCATTTCCCAAGATGGTAGATTAATCTCTTTAGGTCATGTTTCACACATGGAAACACACCAGGTATCCACTGGATCACCTGTGTGTGACACCATCAAAAGGTTGTTCTTGTGGCCCACACTTGTGCTAATTAGGGATGAGCCGAACACCCCCGGGTTCGGTTCGCACCAGAACCTTCGAACGGACCGAAAGTTCGCAGCGAATTTTCGAACCCTATTCGTTATAATGGACGCGAACGTTCGAAATCAAAATTGCTAATTACAACGGCCAATATGCATGTTAATGTTATAAAACAGGTTTGGGGACCCGGGTCCTGCCCCAGGGGACATATATCAATGCAAAAAGAAATTTTAAAAACTAAAGTTTTTTCGGGAGCAGTCATTTTAATGATGCATAAAGTGAAAAAAAAAAAGTGAAATTTTCCTTTAAATATGGTACCTGGGGGGTGTCTAAAGTATGCCTGTGAAGTGGCATGTGTTTCCCGTGTTTAGAACTGTCCTTGCACAAAATGACATTTGTAAAGGAAAAAAAGAAGCCATTTAAAACCACTTGCGGCTTTAATGTCATGTCTTGTCCTGGCCGCCATATGGCTGAAAATCCTTGAGAAAAATGGCATGGCTACCCCATCACCCCCCCCCCACCCCAGCCCCTTTGGGTCTTGTATGGATACTAAGGGGGACCCCGCACCCAAAATAAAACCCTATACCTACAACCCTATATACTCTGAACAGCAGTATATAGGTGGTGCAAACAAGACATGGACTGTAGGTTTGTTCTTAAGTAGAATCTGAACAGGTACATTATGAAGTGTAGCTACATCCCAAAAAAATCAATTTTTAAGCTTTTTGGAGAACATAGGGAGGGGTTATCACCCCTGTAACATTTGCTGTCTTTGCACATCTGTTCAGAACATGTCACCTCACTTTCCGTCCCAATGACAAATGTTTTTGGAAAAGTGGGGTTTTAATTGAAACAAGGATTGGTGATAAAGCATCAGTAGAGAGGAGATACCTTTTTCCCAAATTAAATCTAACAGGATAGAATTTTCCTTCCTAGGGGTAGATTTCCTCTCACTTCCTGTTTTCTCTTGCCGTTTGCAAGTAGGAGTCGTTTGTAAGTTGGATGTTTGAAAGTAGGGGCCTGCCGTATATACTCTGCAGAAATTTGCCCTATTAGATGTTGGTGTAGCCACAAGACTGGTGGGCACAGGAATGGGCCCTGCTGTGAGTTAATAGATCAAGATTTGTACTTGCATGCACCTGTTGAACCGGGCAGAAAAATTGGGCCTTTGGTGGTGGTGGTGGTGGTGGTGGACGGTGTTGCCACAAGACTGTAAGCCCTCACAGTTACTCTTGGTGGGTGCAGGAATGGGCCCTGCTGTGAGTTATTAGATCAAGATTTGTAATTGCATGCACCTGTTGAACAGGGCAGAAAAATTGGGCCTTTGGTGGTGGTGGTGGTGGTGGACGGTGTTGCCACAAGACTGTAGGCCCTCATAGTTACTCTTGGTGGGCGCAGGAATGGGCCCTGCTGTGAACTATTAGATCAAGATTTGTAATTACACGCCCCTGTTAAACAGGGGCTGAAAAATTGTGCCTTAGGCATTGGTGCTGGTGCCACAACACTGCAACCCCTCACAGATACTGTACTTGGAGCACAGCAGTCACACCTGTTGCGAAGCATCTTTTTAAAAAATTGTAATTACACGCCCCTGTTATACAGGGGCTGAAAAATTGTGCCTTAGGCACTGGTGCTGGTGCCACAACACTGCAACCCCTCACAGATACTGTACTCTGAGCACAGCAATGAGACCTGTTGCAAAGCATTGCCTAAAAATTGTAATTACACGCCCCAACAGGGGCTGAAAAATTGTGCCTTAGGCACTGGTGCTGGTGCCACAACACTGCAACCCCTCACAGATACTGTACTCTGAGCACAGCAGTCACACCTGTTGCGAAGCATCTTTTAAAAAAAATTTAATTACACGCCCCTGTTATACAGGGGCTGAAAAATTGTGCCTTAGGCACTGGTGCTGGTGCCACAACACTGCAACCCCTCACAGATACTGTACTCTGAGCACAGCAATGAGACCTGTTGCAAAGCATTGCCTAAAAATTGTAATTACACGCCCCAACAGGGGCTGAAAAATTGTGCCTTAGGCACTGGTGCTGGTGCCACAACACTGCAACCCCTCACAGATACTGTACTCTGAGCACAGCAGTCACACCTGTTGCGAAGCATCTTTTTAAAAAATTGTAATTACACGCCCCTGTTATACAGGGGCTGAAAAATTGTGCCTTAGGCACTGGTGTGGTGGCATGGATCATTGAGGAGGAGGAAGAGGATAGTCAGTGAACATAACAGGACAGTCACTCAGCATCAGCATAGGCAGTCTTGAAGGGATGTGACATTATAAATTATTCCGTTATATCCGCTTCAGGTGTCTGGTAGCTGGTGGTGATCCAAGACTGATTCATTTTTATGAAGGTCAGTCGATCAACCGAGTCGGTGGACAGGCGCACCCTATGATCGGTGACAAATCCTCCAGCAGCACTGAATGTGCGTTCGGAAAGAACGCTGGATGCAGGACAGGCCAGTAGCTCAATTGCATACTGTGCAAGCTCTGGCCAGTGATCCATCCTCAGGACCCAGTAAGCCAGAGGATTTTCGGTGGGAAAGGTGTCCAAGTCTGACCTTGCCCCTAGGTATTCCTGAACCATGTATATCAGACGCTGGCGATGGTTGCTGGAACCGATCATACCTTGGGGCTGCGGACTAAAAAATTGTCTGAACGCATCGGTCAGACGTCCACCTTCCCCACCGCTCCTTCTGCTACTGACCGAAGCCTCAGCAACTTGTCGTCCAGGACCAGGAGTTTGTAACCTCCCAGTTTCTGGGAACGCGTTGCACAGACCTTTCTGCAAGGCCTCCCTGAGATGTCTCATCCTCTGCTCCCTCTGCGACGGCAAGATAAGGTCCGCAACCTTACCCTTGTACCGTGGATCAAGGAGAGTGGCCAGCCAGTAATGGTCACTCTCCTTGATCCGAAGAACACGAGGATCCTTCCGCAGGCTTTGCAGGATCAGGGAGGCCATGCAGCGTAGGTTAGCTGAGGCATTCGGTCCGGAGTCTTCTGGGTCACTGAGGATGACATGATCGCCAGCCACCTCCTCCCAGCCACGTACAAGTCCACTGGTTTGTTGGGACTGTACATCATCCCTAAAAGACTGCTGCTGCTGATGCTGAGTGCCAGGCTCCACCTCCATGCTCACACAATCCTCCTCCTCCTCCTCCTCCTCCTCCTCTTCCTGTGTGATGGGTGGGACAGAAGGAACATTGTCTGGATAAAGGGGGCCTTGAGAGACAAGGAAGTCCTCCTCTTCCTGCCTCTGTTCTGCCTCAAGTGCCCTGTCCATTATCCCACGCAGCGTATGCTCCAACAGGTGGACAAGAGGTACAGTGTCACTGATGCATGCACTGTCACTGCTCACCATCCTCGTGGCCTCCTCAAATGGTGAGAGGACAGTGCATGCATCCCTGATCATGCTCCACTGGCGTGGGGAAAAAAAGCCAAGCTCCCCTGACCCTGTCCTGGTGCCGTAGTCGCAAAGGTACTCATTGATGGCCCTCTGCTGCGTGTGCAGTCGCTGCAGCATGGCCAACGTTGAGTTCCACCTGGTGGGCATGTCACATATTAGGCGGTTCTTGGGCAGGTTCAGCTCCTTTTGCAGCTCAGTCAGCCGAGCACTGGCATTATAAGATCGGCGGAAATGCACACAGACTTTCCTGGCCTGCCTCAGGACATCCTGTAAGCCTGGGAACCTGCCCAAGAACCGCTGCACCACCAGGTTGAGGACGTGAGCCATACAGGGCACATGGGTGAGCTGCCCCTGTCGCAGGGCGGAGAGGAGGTTGGTGCCATTATCAGAAACGACCATTCCTGGCTTAAGCTGGCGTGGCGTCAACCACCTCTCGGCCTGCCCCTGCAGAGCTGCCAGAACCTCTGGCCCAGTGTGGCTCCTGTCCCCCAAACACACCAGCGCAAGCACGGCATGGCATCTTTTTGCCTGCGTACTCGCGTAGCCCCTTGTACGCCTACGGAGCACCGCTGGTTCCGAGGACAGAGCACTCGAAGAGGACATGGAGGAAGAAGAAGAGGAGGGGGTGGAGGAGAGAGGTGTGTCACAACCAGTAGTAGCATTTTGGAGGCGTGGTGGCGGAACAACCTCCAACACTACTGCACCTTGTCCTGCATCCCTCCCAGCTACCAATAGAGTGACCCAATGGGCCGTGAAAGAAAGATAACGTCCCTGTCCATGCCTGCTGGACCATGAGTCAGCGGTAATATGCACCTTACCGCTGACCGCCCTGTCCAGCGAGGCATGGACATTGCCTTCCACATGCCAGTAGAGAGACGGAATCGCCTTCCGTGAGAAAAAGTGGCGTTTGGGAACCTGCCACTGAGGAACCGCACATTGAACAAACTCACGGAAGGGGGCCGAGTCTATCAACTGAAAAGGCAGCAGTTGAAGTGCTAGCAATTTAGCCAAGCTAGCATTCAACCGCTGGGCATGTGGATGGCTGGGAGTATACTTCTTTCGACGGTCCAGCAGCTGGGGCAGGGAAATTTGCCTGCTACAATCGGACGTCGGTGTACTGCAAGTACTTGGTTGTGACACACCTAATTCTACACCTTCAGTCCTCTCAGAGCAGCTTTCAGAGAGGACTGAAGATATAGTGGGGATGGAGATCCCAGCTGATGAGGAGCAAGGAGAGGTCCGCTTTGTTCTTTGGTGTGGGTCTTTTATGTGTGCTTGCCAACGAGCTGCATGGCAGGTCGACATATGTCTGCTCATGCTTGTGGTGCCCAAGCGGCTGATGTTTTGGCCACGCGAGATACGCTTGAGACAAATATTGCAAATAGCAGTGGTGCGATCTGATGCACTCGTCTCAAAAAAGGCCCACACCAAAGAACTTTTGTGATAACGTGCAGAGGCAGCGCCCTGCACAGGCGGAGCTCTGCGGTGTGGTACAGTTGCTGTGCTGGCCTCTAGCTGGCCTCCAGGGGGCATCCTGCCTCGTTGGACATGTGACGCTGCATCCTCCTCCTCCTCCTCCTCTCTCCCTTCAGGCACCCACGTGGAGTCAGTGACCTCATCATCCCCTCCCTCTTCACCACTAGAGCAAACCTGGCAGTAAGCTGCAGCTGGTGGAACACTACTGCCAGATTGCTGTCCTTCAGCATCCCCTCTCTCTGCGCGCACACTACTGACTTCCTCAAGCTGGGTATCATCATCCGAGCCTTCGAATCGTTGGGCATCCTCCTGGAGCATGTACCCAACACTGTGCTCAAACAGTTCGGGGGACTCCTCAGTAGGACATGGTGGGTCTAGGGAAGGGGTGGCTGATGATGCCATTGAGTACGCGTTGGCAGCTGCTCTGCCAGTACCCTGAGCCTGGGTGAGAGAGGATGAGGAGGATGAGGAGGGCTTGGTCATCCATTCTACCAAGCCTTCGGCATGATGCGGCTCCACATGTCCAGCTGCCGAAAACAAAGACAAGCGTGTCCCATGGCCACGTGCTGATGACGATGCACGACCACGTCCACGGCCAGCACTGTTGTCTCTAGAAACAGAGCCTGCCTGCCCTGTGTTCTTGCCTCGGCACGCTCTGCCTCTCCTTGGCGGTCTTCCAGCCATTGTAGTCGGTAGTGTATATAGTATAAAAAATAGAACTCCTATGTGTGCTCACAACACACTGTAGGTCCTATGGGTGCTGACACTAACACACTATAGGTACTATGTGTGCTGCTGACAAGAAAATATAGGAGCTCTGTTTGCTGCCACTAACACACTAGAAGTCCTATGGGTGCTGCTGAGAAGAAAATATAGGAGCTCTGTTTGCTGCCACTAACACACTAGAAGTCCTATGGGTGCTGCTGAGAAGAAAATATAGGAGCTCTGTTTGCTGCCACTAACACACTAGAAGTCCTATGGGTGCTGCTGAGAAGAAAATATAGGAGCTCTGTTTGCTGCCACTAACACACTAGAAGTCCTATGGGTGCTGCTGAGAAGAAAATATAGGAGCTCTGTTTGCTGCCACTAACACACTAGAAGTCCTATGGGTGCTGCTGAGAAGAAAATATAGGAGCTCTGTGTGATGCCACTAACACACTAGAAGTCCTATGGGTGCTGCTGAGAAGAAAATATAGGAGCTCTGTTTGCTGCCACTAACACACTAGAAGTCCTATGGGTGCTGCTGAGAAGAAAATATAGGAGCTCTGTTTGCTGCCACTAACACACTAGAAGTCCTATGGGTGCTGCTGAGAAGAAAATATAGGAGCTCTGTTTGCTGCCACTAACACACTAGAAGTCCTATGGGTGCTGCTGAGAAGAAAATATAGGAGCTCTGTGTGATGCCACTAACACACTAGAAGTCCTATGGGTGCTGCTGAGAAGAAAATATAGGAGCTCTGTTTGCTGCCACTAACACACTAGAAGTCCTATGGGTGCTGCTGAGAAGAAAATATAGGAGCTCTGTTTGCTGCCACTAACACACTAGAAGTCCTATGGGTGCTGCTGAGAAGAAAATATAGGAGCTCTGTTTGCTGCCACTAACACACTAGAAGTCCTATGGGTGCTGCTGAGAAGAAAATATAGGAGCTCTGTTTGCTGCCACTAACACACTAGAAGTCCTATGGGTGCTGCTGAGAAGAAAATATAGGAGCTCTGTTTGCTGCCACTAACACACTAGAAGTCCTATGGGTGCTGCTGAGAAGAAAATATAGGAGCTCTGTTTGCTGCCACTAACACACTAGAAGTCCTATGGGTGCTGCTGAGAAGAAAATATAGGAGCTCTGTGTGATGCCACTAACACACTAGAAGTCCTATGGGTGCTGCTGAGAAGAAAATATAGGAGCTCTGTTTGCTGCCACTAACACACTAGAAGTCCTATGGGTGCTGCTGAGAAGAAAATATAGGAGCTCTGTGTGATGCCACTAACACACTAGAAGTCCTATGGGTGCTGCTGAGAAGAAAATATAGGAGCTCTGTTTGCTGCCACTAACACACTAGAAGTCCTATGGGTGCTGCTGAGAAGAAAATATAGGAGCTCTGTTTGCTGCCACTAACACACTAGAAGTCCTATGGGTGCTGCTGAGAAGAAAATATAGGAGCTCTGTTTGCTGCCACTAACACACTAGAAGTCCTATGGGTGCTGCTGAGAAGAAAATATAGGAGCTCTGTGTGATGCCACTAACACACTAGAAGTCCTATGGGTGCTGCTGAGAAGAAAATATAGGAGCTCTGTTTGCTGCCACTAACACACTAGAAGTCCTATGGGTGCTGCTGAGAAGAAAATATAGGAGCTCTGTTTGCTGCCACTAACACACTAGAAGTCCTATGGGTGCTGCTGAGAAGAAAATATAGGAGCTCTGTTTGCTGCCACTAACACACTAGAAGTCCTATGGGTGCTGCTGAGAAGAAAATATAGGAGCTCTGTTTGCTGCCACTAACACACTAGAAGTCCTATGGGTGCTGCTGAGAAGAAAATATAGGAGCTCTGTTTGCTGCCACTAACACACTAGAAGTCCTATGGGTGCTGCTGAGAAGAAAATATAGGAGCTCTGTGTGATGCCACTAACACACTAGAAGTCCTATGGGTGCTGCTGAGAAGAAAATATAGGAGCTCTGTTTGCTGCCACTAACACACTAGAAGTCCTATGGGTGCTGCTGAGAAGAAAATATAGGAGCTCTGTTTGCTGCCACTAACACACTAGAAGTCCTATGGGTGCTGCTGAGAAGAAAATATAGGAGCTCTGTGTGATGCCACTAACACACTAGAAGTCCTATGGGTGCTGCTGAGATGAAAATATAGGAACTCTGTGTGATGCCACTAACACATTAGAAGTCCTATGGGTGCTGCTGAGAAGAAAATATAGGAGCTCTGTTTGCTGCCACTAACACACTAGAAGTCCTATGGGTGCTGCTGAGAAGAAAATATAGGAGCTCTGTGTGATGCCACTAACACACTAGAAGTCCTATGGGTGCTGCTGAGAAGAAAATATAGGAGCTCTGTTTGCTGCCACTAACACACTAGAAGTCCTATGGGTGCTGCTGAGAAGAAAATATAGGAGCTCTGTTTGCTGCCACTAACACACTAGAAGTCCTATGGGTGCTGCTGAGAAGAAAATATAGGAGCTCTGTTTGCTGCCACTAACACACTAGAAGTCCTATGGGTGCTGCTGAGAAGAAAATATAGGAGCTCTGTTTGCTGCCACTAACACACTAGAAGTCCTATGGGTGCTGCTGAGAAGAAAATATAGGAGCTCTGTGTGATGCCACTAACACACTAGAAGTCCTATGGGTGCTGCTGAGAAGAAAATATAGGAGCTCTGTTTGCTGCCACTAACACACTAGAAGTCCTATGGGTGCTGCTGAGAAGAAAATATAGGAGCTCTGTTTGCTGCCACTAACACACTAGAAGTCCTATGGGTGCTGCTGAGAAGAAAATATAGGAGCTCTGTTTGCTGCCACTAACACACTAGAAGTCCTATGGGTGCTGCTGAGAAGAAAATATAGGAGCTCTGTGTGATGCCACTAACACACTAGAAGTCCTATGGGTGCTGCTGAGAAGAAAATATAGGAGCTCTGTTTGCTGCCACTAACACACTAGAAGTCCTATGGGTGCTGCTGAGAAGAAAATATAGGAGCTCTGTTTGCTGCCACTAACACACTAGAAGTCCTATGGGTGCTGCTGAGAAGAAAATATAGGAGCTCTGTTTGCTGCCACTAACACACTAGAAGTCCTATGGGTGCTGCTGAGAAGAAAATATAGGAGCTCTGTTTGCTGCCACTAACACACTAGAAGTCCTATGGGTGCTGCTGAGAAGAAAATATAGGAGCTCTGTGTGATGCCACTAACACACTAGAAGTCCTATGGGTGCTGCTGAGAAGAAAATATAGGAGCTCTGTTTGCTGCCACTAACACACTAGAAGTCCTATGGGTGCTGTTGGGGTGCAATGCTGTGCTAACAGCACTGCGGTTGGTACTACTGCAATACTGTACTAACAGTAAGCACGCACCAGACTAATCCCCAGCAGCAGCTAATAACACACTAACTGTGCAATCAGCAGCAATGAACGATCAATGACTTAGGTAGCAATGGTTTAGCAAAGAAATAGCCAATGGTTTAGCAAAGAAGAGCAAATCTTTCAGTATCAAGCAAAGACAGAATCAGCAGACTAATCTCTCCTAAAGCCGGAACTCATGTGACCGGGGCCGATGGCGTGGCGGCCTTTTAAATGGTGGGGCGTGTACTAAAGCCCCTGAGCTGTAATTGGCTACAGCCGTCCTGCCTGTAGCCAATTATTGCTCTCCGAGTTTCGGGCGCTGTGATTGGCCAAGCATGCGGGGTCACAGTGCATGCTTGGCCAATCATCAGCCAGCAATGCACTGCGCCGGCCGCGCCGGCCGCAATGCATTGCGGGGCCGCTCGCATCACACGAATGTGATGCGAACGGCCCAAATAGTTCTGGGCTCGACGAGCGATGCGAACGCCCGATGCTCGATTCGAACATGGGTTCGAATCGAGCACCGGGCCCATCCCTAGTGCTAATGAGTCCAGATGTGTAAGCAGCTGCTGAGCATACTCTTGTAAACGTACACTGAATCTAGTTACATTAGCCAAATATAATTACCAACAACTACACAAACATGTTTATAATTACTTCTCACATAAACATTTCATGATGTCCTGTTTCATGTTCTTGGGCACAAGAATCCAACGTTGAAATCCTCGTTCAATACCACCCAAACGATGTTTTGGTGGAATACATTGCTAAAAACATTTGAACCTGCCGATTATTTTGTGATTGATAAAATGTTGTTCGAACAATGATGAATCGTGGCAAAAGCTTGTGATTGAGTGAACGTTTGAACGACCATTTATACGATCGATTCGTGTGGCCAAAAACATGAAACATGACATTTTTCACTGTAATACATACATTATTTAAAAAGCACATGCAACACCACGTTATTAGGCAAAATCACATTTAATGTTAATCTACTTACTTTTTTTGATTACTTTTTTAATCTTTTTATATTGATCCGGCTCACGCAACTTAATGTCCGACCATCGTTTCCGGATCTGTTCCCGCGACCTGCGAACCCCAAATTTTACAAAGAGCGTTTTGACCACTTTATCCATGATCTTGGCCTTCACTTGATTTGGCTTTTTGTAGGGCCCATGTTTGGCGTCGTAATCATCCCGGAGCAATATGGTGACCATCTCCACCATCTCCTCAAAGCTCATGTTAGTGGCTTTATACCTTCGGGTTCGGTGCCTGCTTTCTTCCCCACTTTCCACATCCTGTTGATTCGCCGCCATGTTTACACTCTCCGTCATTAAGGAGTAGCGAGAAGGGGCGGGGAAAGTAGTGTAACGAACGTCAGGGGCGGGTAAGCGTGCGGAGCGTCACGCATGCGCACTGTATATAACTCCAAAAAACATCGTTGAAAGCGACGTTCAGTGAGTGGAAGAAGGTCGGAGGAGACGAACGTGTAGATCGCGGGTACGTAACATTTTTCTTACTTGATATGGCTGTGTCCAGGAGCATTAAACCTATAAACATTCATTCACTGTATGTTCGGGGCCGGGGTTGGGCAATATGCATGTAACTTGGCGCTTGCTTCCCGTGCTGTTAGTACTGGCCGTGCACAAAGTGTCATTTTTGAATTGGGACTATAAACTTTGAAAAGTCAATCGCGGCTCTAAATGAATTCTTGCCTCCCGGCAAATGGCAAGACTTTGAAAACTGATTTGTACCTGAAATAAAAAAACGTGGGGTTCCCCCAAATTCAAGTTGCAGGCCCTTCAGGTCTGTCAAGGATTTTAAGGGGAACTCCACCCCCAAATCATGAAAAAAAAAGGGCGTGGAGTCCCCCCCAAAATCCACAACAGACCCTTTATCCGAGCACGCAACCTGGCCGGCCGCAGGGGAAGGGGGGGGGGACGAGAGCGGCCCCCCTCCCTCCTGAACCGTACCAGGCCACATGCCCTCAACATGGGGAGGATGTCCCCATGTTGATGGGGACAAGGGCCTCATCCCCACAACCCTTGCCCGGTGGTTGTGGGGGTCTGCGGGCGGGGGGGCTTATCGGAATCTGGAAGACCCCTTTAACAAAGAGGCCCCCTAGATCCCGCCCCCCCCATGTGAATTGGTAAGGGGTAAATTGTACCTCTACCATTTCACGAAGAAAGTGTACAAAATGTAAAAAATTACAAGAGTCAGTTTTTGACAATTCCTTTAATTTTTAGTTTGTCTTTCTTCCTTCTTCTTCTTTTCTCGCTTCGTGTTTCTTCATCCATCTTCCTCTTCCTCTTCATCTTCCTTCTTCCTTCGGTGTTCTCGTCCGCATCTTGCTCCGGGTTCTTCTTTCTCCGGCCGCTCCGTTTGAATTGGAGGTTCCCGCTGTGTGACGCTTCAGTTCATCAGTTCTCCTCTTGGTCCGGCGACCCCGCCCCCCTCTGACGCACAGAGATTTCACAGGTACTTTCCCCGTGCAGTCAGAGGGGGGCGGGTCCTCCGGCTCGCAGCGGACCTAGAGGAGAACTGCCTAACTTTGCGTCACACAGCGGGAAACTCAAATTCAAACGGAGCAGCGGGAGAACAAAGAAGAAGCCGAAGCAAGATGCGAACGAGAAGCCCGAAGCAAGAAGGAAGATGAAGATGAAGAGGAAGATGGAGGAAGAAACTCCAATGCAGAAAAGAAGAAGGAAGAAGATGGTTGAAAAACAAAACCAATAATAAAGGAATTGTCAAAAACCGTGTAGTGTCATTTTTCAGATAATGCCATTTTTTAAGGTGAAATGGTAGGGGTACAATGTCCCCCATTACCATTTCACATGGGGGGGGGCGGGATCTGGGGGGCCCCTTTGTTAAAGGGGTCTTCCAGATTCCGATAAGCCCCCCACCCGCAGACCCCCACAACCACCGGGCAAGGGTTGTGGGGATGAGGCCCTTGTCCCCATCAACATGGGGACATCCTCCCCATGTTGAGGGCATGTGGCCTGGTACGGTTCAGGAGGGAGGGGGGCCGCTCTCTCGTCCCCCCCTCTTCCCCTGTGGCCAGCCAGGTTGCGTGCTCGGATAATGGTCTGTTATGGATTTGGGGGCGGGGGACTCCACGCCATTTTTTAAGGGAATTTGTGGGGGAGTTCCCCTTAAAATCCTTGACAGACCTGATATGGATATTTGGGGGAACCACAATGCTTTCCCAATGTTTGTATCAATGACTTTTCTATGTATTGCAATTGACAGGAGACAACAATTAATTATACCCAGGAGTGAATTTAGGGTTAATTAAAATTTAATAAAAAATGACACTTGGTGCAGGGACAGTTCGAGGTACTCCTTTATTTTTGGGGAGTCCTTTTATTCACCCTATTTACAGGGCTTAATTTACTTAAATGGGGTTTGGGTTCGGGTAAAGTCAGGTCACGAACTCTAGCTTTTTACAAAGTTAGCTAAAAAGAGTTCAACACAAACATCCAGGTGTCAACTCAACTCTATGATGACTGATCAATTGCTACGTTAGTGGCCTATATATGGTTAGAAAGATTTGGAGTAGTCCTGACTGACATTCCTTTTTTGGTTTTGGGTTTTGAATTGCACAGATAATGAAGGCATTTAAGGACCCCGATTTTATGCTGGAATTCCTCCAAAGATGGAAAAATCTTCCAATTTTATGGGAGACTAAAAATAAAAATAATAAAAATAAAGAAGCCAGGAAGAGAGCACTGGAGACCTTGCTGGAATTTGTGAAAACTCAGATCCCCACAGCAACACTACAGGATCTGAAGAACAAAATTGGGACCATTAGGGGCACATACCGGGCTCAAAGGAATAAAGTTCAAAAATCCCTGCGGTCAGGAGCAGGTGCAGAGGACCGATACATACCAAATCTGTGGTACTATCAGCACCTGAGTTTCCTAGATGAACATCTGGAATCCAGGGAATCCCTTTCCAGCCTTCCACCCAGAACGACCTCCAGCCTTCCTTGCAGCCAACCCTCCAGCCAACCCTCCAGCCTTCCCTCCAGCATTCCATGCAGCCAAGCCTCCAGCCAAGATGAGGTCTCTTTGGAGGAACAACCTCAAGTCCTGGAGGAGCCGGATTTAAATATTTGGAGCCAGGTATAATATTTCACAAAATATTTAGAGTAATAAAAGTTGAATGTTGTAAACGTTTAAAAAAAAGTGTGAAAAATGTTAACAGTTTAAAAAAAGTGTCTGACATATCAATAGACAGCAGTGGCCACAAATTAAGGGCACCAAAAAGATATATACTGGTGTCAGAATGATTGACTTTAATATTTAGTAGCATTCAATTACCAAATGTCATGAGATGACAAATGTGTGTGAAAGATGAAGGCAAAACTAACTCGATGTACCTTTTTTTTACAGGATGAGGAGGCAGGCCCCAGTGGGACCCAGGAAGAGGCAGACCCCAGTGGGACCCAGGAAGAGGCAGGCCCCAGTGGGACCCAGCACAACACCAGGCCCAAGATCCCTCTGCTGCGGATTCCTGCCAAAAGATCTAGGAGGCTGGTTCAAATGGAGGAGGAGACACAGGCCCTAATTAGGGAGGCTACTGCTGCACTCCGAGAGCCCCCCCACCGCTGCAGAGGGATTTGCTGCCCTTATTGGGGAGAAACTGCCACAAATGGGACTGGACCAGAGGCTGAAGTGTGAAACACTTATATTGAAGGTGGTCAATATGGGCCTGTTGAACAAACTAAAGGAGTTCACAGATGTTGTGGACCTTTCCTATTTTTTTGCCCAAGTTCCTGCCCACTCCATGCTCCTGCCCCACTCCATGCTCCTGTCCCAGGCCCTGCTCCCGTCCCAGTCCATGCTCCTGTTCCAGACCCTGCTCCTGCTCCAGTCCCTCCTCCACGGACACAGCCTCCAAGGAAGGCTGCAGGGAAGGTCAAACAAAAAAGAGGAAAATGAACCCAGGATATGTGCCTCACATGGGGCCAGTTTTGGTCTTCAGATGCTTTGGTGTTTGCTGTGGTGATCTGGGTGTGCACTAATTTCAGCAGGGTCTCCAGTGATGTCTTCCTGGCTTCTTGATTTGTAGTTTACATATGGTTTTGTTTTGGCTTACCTTTTAATTTGTTATTAGGCCATAATAAATGGGATTTTTTTTTGAAGATACAAAATTAACATGTGTTTTTCTTCTAAATAGCCAGTTTGTAAGTGAGTAGGCAGGGACAGTGGATAAAAAATTGAGAAATTAACAAGGGACACTAACCTCATTGAGGCAAAATTAGAATAAAGAATAATGTTGTGGTAACTTGACACACTCCAAAATAGCAAATAATATGTAAAAACAGTCTAAAATCTAAGACCACAAATTAAAGCAAAAAAAATAAAATATAAAAATAAATTTAAAAAGTTTTGGGTATTTAGGGAGATCTGGCTCCCCAAAATAGAGATTAATCATGATAAAACAATAAATCATAAAGACCAAAGATTGTCCTAACTCTGGGAGAATATCAGCAGCAAGAGAATTGGAATATTGCAGCATTAGAACGAAGAAAAGAATGCGCTGCATTAAACGATGTAATAATTTCATGCATGACGAATGTGCCATCTCCATTCCGAACAGTAGTTTTACCAGAACGAGCGCTCCCTTCTCCTCACTTGCTTCTGATCATGCGCGCTTTTTTAACGTCGTTAAAGCCTACACACGATCATTTTTCATGATGAAAAAAACGACGACCTGAAAAACGGCGTGAAAATTTAGAACATGTTCTAATTTTTCTCGTCGTTTTTCCTGCCGTTTTTCTCAACGAGAAAAACGGCATAAAGCCCACAGACGATCGTTTTTCTCGGCGAAAAAAAAAAATGTAATTTTTCCCGACGGGAAAAATGATCGTGTGTACGCGGCATTAGAGATACAAAAATGTGTTCAAATTTTCAGCTTTAAACATTTGAGCTTCAAATTCAGAGCAGAAGTGAGCAGCTCTGATGTTCAGAAAAGTTCACATATACATGACATTGACATTTACAAGATATGAGTACCACCTGGTACATACAATTCTCTTCATAGATTGCATTGCTATTGAGAATCTAAAGTTACATCACTACTTGGTTAAGTAGAGGTAGATGTGACACAGCTGTGGAGATTAAATCTCAGTAGGGGAACTTGAAATATTTCCTCCAACAAACATCCATGTCAATTGATTGATTGATTCATTCATTTATTGACTGAACTGAACTGCATCTCTTCAATACTTAGTAACCCATGAATGAAGTTTTACTTTAAAAAGCACGTCTACATATTTGAACTATATGACCATTCTGTGATGCAAGAGGTCTGCAGTACATTTAGAGATTAAGACATTAAGGCATTTAATGGGGTAGATAGATAAAAAATAGGCTGTGTACTGACAACATTTGCAATCCCTGGAGCTGATAATATGCATGAAATCCCAGGCTGTATTGCCTTTCAACCCCATAAATTTGTGTATTCCATGCTTGTTTGGTTCCTGGCCATGCTAATTACTTCAAGAACTTTGAAGCCAAGCCATTTATTATCAGTGTATTTTCAGAACAGCTGGAATATATACTGAGTCAGGAAAATCAACGAAATATAAATTTTTATTTATTTTTACATTTGCATTCACAAAACAGAACAGATACTGTTTTTCACAGTGGGTTAAAATCCCAAAATACGGTAATAGCATGATGTTGTGGTGTCCCAGCTCTGTCCATAAACATGTTCATTTAATATTATGCTGGACCACCCAACCTAGCATTGATATCTTGTTCTTAAACATAATTAACCATATATATTGTATGTTCTGTATAACAAAACATTATGGATTCGAGCATCCAAAGGCCCAAGCAACTATAGTGTAAATTTGCCTAAAGATTTTCTCATATAAAGTTTATATCCGGGGGTTTCCAAACTTCCTAAACAAAGGACCAGTTTACTTTCTTCAAACTTTAGGGGGGCCAGACTGTCGCCAGAGGGAGTAGAACATGACCTGGTGTCAGTGGGTATAAACAGTTCCCCATCTTTGGTATTAGAGGGAGTAATGGTGTCCCATTGTTGGTGTCAGTAGGAGGAGTAGTGCCATCATTGATGTCAGTATGAGGAATAGTGCCCCATTGTTGGTGTTAGTGGCAGGAATAGTGTCCATCATTGGTGTCAGCGGGGGGAATAGTGCTCCATTGTTGTCAGTGGGATGGAATAGTGCCCATCATCGATGTCAGTGGGAGGAATAGTGCCCCATCAGTGGTGTCAGTGGGAGGAATAGTGCCCCATCACTGGTGTCAGTGGGATGAATCGAGTGTCAGGAACTATGGCCTACTGTTGCTAACAGTGGGGGGAATAATGTCCCAAGGGCTTGATTAAAGCAAGCAAAGGGCCACATCTGGCCCCCGGGCCGCCGTTTGGAGATCACTGGTTCATATCATCATCCATTCCAATCAAACTCCATGAAAACCACACACTCTGAAGAATAGGAGCCTTTGAATCCGTCCTCTTAGAGCTGAACACCAGGCAAACAGCTAAACACAGATGCTTGGGTGATGTTTTCCTTGGCAAAGGAGTCATGTTTCTATTTATCCAGCCCTGAGCTTTACAGACTTCCAGGCTGAACCCTCCTAGAGGATGACACTACCTGCTTGGTCTGTTACAATTAGTAAATTCAGTTGTTTTATTTCCTCATCCCTAGGCTGTAAATGAACATTGAAGGAGCAGCAGCAGACTAACAAGGTCTCCCTGCTCACTCTCCTGCTCTCCTCCTGCCAGCATATTTGCATACAGGCTGCAGCCTGATTTGCACCGAGCACTGCCCTTCTTATTGTTATGCCTCGTACACACGACCGGTTTTCCCGTCGGAAAAACTGCGATGAGAGCTTTTGGCCAGGAATTCAGACCGTGTGTATGCTCCATCGCAGTTTTTCCGACAGGAAAATCCTAACGGGAAAACCATTCGTCTGTATGCTTTTCCGACAGGAAAAAAAAATGCATGCTCGGAAACATCTCAACGCATGCTCGGAAGCATAGAACTTCATTTTGTCGGCTCGTCGTAGTCTTTTACATCACCACGTTCTTGGCAGTCAAAAGTTCACCGGACTTTTGTGTGACCGTGTGTATGCAAGGCAGGCTTGAGAGGAATTCCGTCAAGAAAACCATTGGTTTTTTATCCGACGGGAAAACCGGTCGTGTGTACGAGGCAACAGTGTTGCAGTATAAGGGTTTGCAAGTAGCTGACACCAAACCATATCCAGATACATATTTAATCTCAACATAAAGGCCTGTACACACAATGAGAATATCGGAAATAAAAAAGCATTCGGAGTGGTCGTCCATTAGTCTATTCATTAGTACAAGAGCCGATCACGACAGTTCATGTGAAAATATCCGAAGGGACAAGCACGTAATTCTTTCCCGTATGATAACAGAACAAACGATTTTCATGTAATTAGTATAGTATTTGTACGAATAAAATCACGTGACCAAGACCACACATGCTCAGAAACCAAAAAATACATTACAATACAATACCTTACATAACTTCCGAAGTTGTATTCTGTCTTACGAGAATTTTCGTAACTTTAGTAACCTATTTTGATATGGAGACTAGCATGCAAAAAAAAAGATGGACGATCATTCATCTGATATTCTCATTGTGTGTACCAGGCTTTAAATACATTTACTTTGTGTAATTTATATTTTATCTGCCTGGAGTTCATCTTTTATAATAAGAACTTAGGTCTAAATGCTTCTGGATGAATCCCCCAACATGTCCCCACTAAACCTATACTATGGGTTGTAATATACTAACTGGCTGGCAAAAATCGTCATCAAATTTTATAGTAGCTATTAAACTACAATAGTTAAAAAACAATTCCTACATATGTGCTTTACCTAGGGGGGATTTTTTTCCCCCCAAGACTGGAGTTTCAATTTAAAAAGGAAAATTCACCCAAAACTGGTATTTTAGTTTAATGTGGATGTCAGGTTGGCTTTTTATATATTTTAGGGTTCCCAGTGCTGAGATTATTTATTTAATAATTCAGGGAATACTGCAATTATTGTGAGATCCCATGGGGAGCGGGTTGTCAAGGCTGGGTGGCTTTGAGTTCCACCCAGAATTGTAATATAATTGTTCTCTGTGTTATTACCGCATGAACTGTGCTTAGACTCTGAGTCTCATTTTCCTGTTTACTGTCCAGATTTTTAATGAAAGAATAATACTGAGTAACAACATATTATTTCCAATACAAGTATGGACTCAGCCTGCATATAGTCATAATACAGATGTGGGAAGAAGAGACAGGAAAACAAGTCTTTATTTTGTATATATTTGTTTTGCAGTAGATATCCCAGACTTACTTTACCTTACTTTCTGTTAACATAAACTGAACGTCTTAGACACTCCAAATGTTTAAATTAAACTGGCTTAAGGAGCGCTTTGGACGATGAGATGGATTGGGGACTGTCAGCTGTTTATAACTTGAAGAGCTTAATTAAAAACATAAGCTTTTCGGAGATGCACAATAGTCGTACTGAAAACTCCTACATTCACAGGTAGAGATGAAGCTCTTATTAATGCTTTTCGTGATGAGCCTTTAACTGCTGGGAGGAGATAAATGATCTTTATCAAAGTGTTATGCGGGAGCTTATCTAAACTCCTTGGCCAGTAGTTTTTTTGCGTTTAGTAAAATATGTATTTAATAAATGGTCAGTCTATCAAAGATGTTTGGGCTTTCGGTGCGTGTTGTTGAACTTGATGAAGAGGGGTCTTCATTTGTGTTCCCAACTCCCCCTACCTCCCATGGCCATAATAAGAAAATGGCACTCTTCTATTTCACTTTACTTACATTTTGAAGCATGCAACAAAAAAAGTAAAGGCTCGTGTAGACAGTATTTTTTCCCTGAGCTCAACCTGTATTTTTTTGTTTTCAGTGTTTTCTGAGCAGGGCCGCTGATAAGCCAGTACAACTGGCCCTTACTTTCTGTTAACATAAACTGAACGTCTTAGACACTCCAAATGTTTAAATTAAACTGGCTTAAGGAGCGCTTTGGACGATGAGATGGATTGGGGACTGTCAGCTGTTTATAACTTGAAGAGCTTAATTAAAAACATAAGCTTTTCGGAGATGCACAATAGTCGTACTGAAAACTCCTACATTCACAGGTAGAGATGAAGCTCTTATTAATGCTTTTCGTGATGAGCCTTTAACTGCTGGGAGGAGATAAATGATCTTTATCAAAGTGTTATACGGGAGCTTATCTAAACTCCTTGGCCAGTAGTTTTTTTGCGTTTAGTAAAATATGTATTTAATAAATGGTCAGTCTATCAAAGATGTTTGGGCTTTCGGTGCGTGTTGTTGAACTTGATGAAGAGGGGTCTTCATTTGTGTTCCCAACTCCCCCTACCTCCCATGGCCATAATAAGAAAATGGCACTCTTCTATTTCACTTTACTTACATTTTGAAGCATGCAACAAAAAAAGTAAAGGCTCGTGTAGACAGTATTTTTTCCCTGAGCTCAACCTGTATTTTTTTGTTTTCAGTGTTTTCTGAGCAGGGCCGCTGATAAGCCAGTACAACTGGCCCTTACTTTCTGTTAACATAAACTGAACGTCTTAGACACTCCAAATGTTTAAATTAAACTGGCTTAAGGAGCACTTTGGACGATGAGATGGATTGGGGACTGTCAGCTGTTTATAACTTGAAGAGCTTAATTTAAAACATAAGCTTTTCGGAGATGCACAATAGTCGTACTGAAAACTCCTACATTCACAGGTAGAGATGAAGCTCTTATTAATGCTTTTCGTGATGAGCCTTTAACTGCTGGGAGGAGATAAATGATCTTTATCAAAGTGTTATGCGGGAGCTTATCTAAACTCCTTGGCCAGTAGTTTTTTTGCGTTCAGTAAAATATGTATTTAATAAATGGTCAGTCTATCAAAGATGTTTGGGCTTTCGGTGCGTGTTGTTGAACTTGATGAAGAGGGGTCTTCATTTGTGTTCCCAACTCCCCCTACCTCCCATGGCCACAATAAGAAAATGGCACTCTTCTATTTCACTTTACTTACATTTTGAAGCATGCAACAAAAAAAGTAAAGGCTCGTGTAGACAGTATTTTTTCCCTGAGCTCAACCTGTATTTTTTTGTTTTCAGTGTTTTCTGAGCAGGGCCGCTGATAAGCCAGTACAACTGGCCCTGTTGTACCAGGCCTGGCCACCAGGGGGTGCCCGGTCAATCTGAACAGAGTGCTAAAAAAAGTATTTCTCCATCTCCTCCGCTCCTCCCAGATCCTCCCCCCTCCTCTCTCAGCTGCTGTTCAGCTGCTCTCAATGAGCACTCACTCGGGCTAAACATCTCAGAGTCGGAGCCCGACTGTGAGATCCTGTAGTTTGAGTGGGCAGAAGGGGGTGTGGCCAGCTTTGAGGATGATCGTTCCTGGCTTCTTCTGGTGTGCACACATGAGCTGCGTTATGGTGGCAATGGACCAGGATTCTCGGGGGACTGCAGGTTAGCCCAGTCAAATGAACTGCAATGTAAAGTCTAATGTCTGCTTTTTCATGTAGCACAGCTGTCCTGTGAGAAATTGTGTTTTAAACCGCACTGCCCAATTTCTCACAGAAGTGCTACATGAAAAAGTAAATGCCATCAATGTCAGCAAACCCCACGTTTTATTACTTCTGTCTAAATTTTTAGATCGCTGGTTCACACCATGCCTGGAGCTGAATCACGCAGGAACGCACTGTGCGTTCCTGTGCAATTCACATGGGGGTCTGTGCAGTGCAATTTCAAGCTCATTCATTTTGAATGGACTAAAATTGCAATGCACCAAAAGTAGTGTATGTACTACAATCAGATTACATGGTGATCCAGGGCTGGCAGGTGCAGGGCAAACGCACTACAACCTGCGACCTGCATTTGAGGTGTCATTAACTTTTTATTGACACCTGATGCAAATCGCAAAAGCAGTGCGTTTTGCATGCAGGTTGAATTGTACAGGAATCCACAGCACATTCCTTCACAATTCAGATGTAGGCATGGTGTGAACCGTCCCTTAGACATAATATTACTTCTCATTAAAAAGTTTAGAAAAAAGTTTTTTTTTTTTTTAAAGCGGGCTTAGCTGACATAAACACAAACAAAGCAGCATCTCCTTTTTTATGTAGCACTGTTTGACTGTGAGAAATTGGACAGTGCAGTTTTGAACACAGCACAGTGTCATCTAGACTTTAACCACACCCTTTTAAGCCATGCCCAATAATTAAGCGTAATTTAAACCACGTCTGTTTTTCAGCTCTATGTGGTGCATATTTTTAAATTGGCCACGCTCACAAATTAGCCTTTATGAGTATACCCTAGCCTGTCTGTATACCCTAGCCTCTCTGTATAGGGGCAGGCCAGGGGTGAGGCTGAAGGGGGCCCCATCAGGTAGGCCCTATGGGGCCCCATTATTTCTATCAGCGGCCCTGTTTCTGTGAGTGGTAAAAGTATGTCAATTTTATATATGTAGCGGGGGTTAACATTTAGGGGGAGTATCTGGGTGGTAGCATGGCCCAGATACACTAATTGATAATGATCAATTTGCTTCGTGAAGGATATAATGGCGTACAATTCCCTGCGGCCCCTGGGTGGCGCTGTCGCCTTGGGCTGGGGTTGAACCATCATTGTAGGGCCGTGCCCTTTGTGTCCTCTCGCGGCAGTAGTACGGCGGGGCGGGGAACCCGCTGTGCCTGCTGGGAGAGGGTATAAAGGGGCGGACATCTTGCGCACGAGGTCCGAGCCCCAGGCACCTTCAGCCTGGGGGCTGCTGTTCTGTCGTCTGCGCCCAGGTGCCCTCGGCCTGGGTGCGAGGGAGTTCGAGTTCCATCCCAGGCACCTTAAGCCTGGGGTGAGGTACTAGCCAAGGCCTGGGGCCCAGTACCTTCGACTGGGTCCCGCATGGGAGAAGATGCCTAGGGGGCCCACTGAGTGAGGGGACCCGAGTCTCGGGCGAGGAGAACCAGGGCGGTGACCTGGCCTGAAGATCCAGCGCAGCATTGGCTGGTGACAGTGCAGGTGTCATGGAGATCCTGCCAGAAACAGGTGCCCCGGACTTCCTGGTCTCCGTTCGCGCGTGCGTCCAGCGGGTGGCGCCAGAGAGACTATTTAAACCTGTCAGTTACAGACAGTCCCTGCTGTCTGCTCTACAGCGTTGTGTGCTAAACCCTGATCTGAGACCATACCTGTGCTAAAAGACCCGGCTTACCTTGACCAACCTGTTATCTGCCTGCACCCGACCCCAGCTTGTTGTGACTACCCTTTGCCTGCACCCTGTACTTCTGCTGCCCGCCTGATATCTGACCCGGCCTGTTTACTACCCTGTTCCTGGTTCCGATCCAGTTTGCTTAACCGATCCAGTCTGCTGAGCTGTCTCAGATCCAGCCTGCTAAGCTGAACCTGCCTGCTAGCTGATCCTGTCTGCTGTGCTTCTTCCGATCCAGTCTGCGAGACCGATCCAGTCTGCTGAGCTGTCCCAGATCCAGCCTGCTAAGCTGAACCTGCCTGCTAGCTGATCCTGTCTGCTGTGCTTCTTCCGATCCAGTCTGCGAGACCGATCCAGTCTGCTGTGCTACTTCCGATTCAGCCTGCTAGCCGTTCCAGTTCCGGTATTCTGCAAGGAAGCTTCCGGGTGTTTGAATCACCACCTCACCACAGTTGAGCCTGCCAGGCACCCGTGCCACTCCTTACTCCTGTGCCAACTGTCACCTTACCAGGGGGCCGGGAGTGGGGGGCCGTAAGGGAGGCCGTCCCCTGCAATTCGGGCTCACTACCATCAGGTACGTGACAGTAGCAGACAGCCATGCCTGAGCCTGAGCAGGGAGCCTCCCCTATGGAAGATCTGTGTCAGCATCTGGCAGATCTAACCGAAGCAGTCAAGGACCTTCAACAAAACTACACCCAGCTGGAAGAACGGTTACTGGTTCTTCCCAACCCTACCGGAACCAAAGGACTTCCCCATGCTTCCACCTCTTACGCTGGGACTGAACCAACCCAAACAATAGTAATGCTTCCTCCAGAACCTAGGGTCCCTGCACCCTGAAAGATTTTCCGGAAATCGAAGTAGCTTTAGGGCTTTTCGCAACTCCTGCGAACTATACTTCACCCTCCAGCCACGAACCTTCGCTCTGGAAATCACTAAAGTGGGCTTTGTGGTTTCCCTGCTTACCGGGGACCCCCAAGCCTGGGCCCACCGTCTCCTGGAACGAAAGGACATAGTTCTGACCAACCTTGCCTCCTTCTTTGACGCTATGGCTCAGCTATACGAGGATCCCCAGCTTTCAGCAACTGCAGAAGCGGCCTTGCGTACCCTTCAGCGGGGACGCAGGGCAGCAGAGGACTTCGTGGCCGAGTTTAGGCGGTGGAGCGCAGATACGGACTGGAACGATGCCGCTCTCCGTCACCAGTTCCGCATGGGACTCTCTGATTCTCTGAAAGATGAGCTGGCTAGAGTTGGGGTGCCACAGACCTTGAATGCGTTGATCGATTTAACCATACAGATCGATCGACGCCTAAGAGAACAAAGAGCTGAGAGAGCTACAGGGTTCTCTCACCCAACCTGGATGCTCCCAAGGGCTCCAAGTCATCTGCACCCAGTACCCTCTGCATCACCAGCTTCCGCACCCAACGCACCTGAGCCCATGCAGCTTGGGGTTCTTTGTCCTTCCCTTACCCCGGAGGAGCGACAACGTCGTCGGATTAACAATCTGTGTCTGTATTGCGGAGAGCCTGGACATTACGTTAGGAACTGCCCTCTGAAGCTCCGTAAATGTCTCTCTATAATTCCTGAATACACGGGTCCTATAGCCAAGACCGCATCTCATCTGGCCCTTTCAGTCTCATTGCAGCTTTCAGGAAAGACCCTACCAACCCCCGCCATTATTGATTCTGGGGCCTGCAGTTGTTTCATGGACTCTTCATTCGCTGCTAAACATCGGATTCCTCTCCTTCCCAAGACCCATGGACTCTCTGTTCACCTGGCTGATGGGTCTGCTATTAAATCCGGCCCTGTAGTTCTAGAGACTGCTCCTATTCCTGCTGTCATTTCGAGCTCCCACCATGAACTGTTACGTATGGACATCATCTCTTCTCCATTATTTCCTGTGATCCTCGGTATGCCCTGGCTGCAAGCTCACAACCCTGCCATCAACTGGGCCACAGGGGAAGTCACCTTTTTGTCACCTTACTGCCAGCAGTTCTGTGGCTCTCACGCCCCTCATGGGCCGTCTAACCTGCTCTGCCTGGATTCAGAAGCTGAATTCAGTCAGTCTATTCCAGAAGTCTATCATGAGTACCTGGATGTATTCAGTAAACAATGGGCGGAGGTTCTACCACCCCATCGAGCCTACGACTGCCCCATTGAACTATTACCTGGGGCTGAAATCCCATTTGGAAGGATTTTTCCGTTGACAGAGGTTGAACAGGGGGCACTAAGGGAATATATTGGAGCAACCAATAGAGAGGCCGAGAGCCTTCCACCTCAACTGCCTAACAGGCGCCACCACTCTACAAGGAGAAATCAGAGCTTGCACAGCCATTCCCCTGCGCACTGCAGAGACTTCCTAGACGAGTAAACCAGCCGATAAGAAGAAGGGAGAGAGCGGGTGGGACCGCTACATATATAAAAATTTCAATATTATGTAGCACACTCCTTGTAGGAGCTGCTGAGTTAGGATTCACCACTGCTACATGGCAAGGCACGCAGCATGTCCTTCATGCATTCCAAAACAGAAAACAGTTCTTGGCTTGTTTTGTTGTTTTATTGGTGGTTGATAATTTCGATGGAGTAGGGAATTTATGGGATGCCCAACTTAAAAAATGTCCAGAACTATTAACAACTTCTTAACTATGTACACTAAAAAAATCCTCTTCTTCCTTCCTCCTGCACAAACTTGGTTCACATATGCAGCTCCTCCTGATCACTCCAGGGGAACTAACTAGGCTTGTGCAATTCGTTTCGTAACGAATTGAAATTCGTCCGAATTTAGCAACTTTCGGACATTCGGAAGCATTCGAATTTCCGAACAAAGCAATTATGAATAAGACCGAATCCGAAATAAATTATACCGCAAATAGCGAATGCCCGAATGTCTTCGGCATAATTCGTTATGAAAAAGTTACGAATGTACGAATCCATACGAAGCACAATAATACTCACTCTGCTCTGCTCTCTGCTTCTCCCACACCGTGCTGAACTCCCTCTCAAAATGGTGTACAGGGGCGGAGGCTATAGCCGCATGTAAAAAACGAAAGTAAAATACGAGATTTCGA
Organism: Rana muscosa; assembly: GCA_029206835.1. Classification (NCBI taxonomy): domain Eukaryota; kingdom Metazoa; phylum Chordata; class Amphibia; order Anura; family Ranidae; genus Rana; species Rana muscosa. The sequence continues at coordinate 143,208,903 of CM055120.1, read as the reverse complement.
ATCCATTCGAAGCACAATAACACTCTGCTCTGCTCTCTGCTTCTCCCTCACCGTGCTGAACCCTCTCAAAATGGTGTACAGGGGCGGAGGCTATAGCCGCATGTAAAAAACGAAAGTAAAATACGAGATTTCGAATCGTTACAAATAACCGCTATGTATTTAGAAAAGTACAAATCCATTCGAAGCACATTAGGCATAATAGGCAGCGTCGTCGTGAGAGAGACACAGAAAATTACGAATCAACGAACCCAAAAAAAGTTACGAAAGTAGGAGTTGTGTCCAGAATCAACGAAAAACAATGTACTCTACCGAAAGTACGAATTATAAATCAACTAAAAATTCAACGAAAAATGTCGCTTGCGAAAATACGAATTAGTCCGAACACGAAAAATCCCGTCTAGCAAAATTACGAATGATTACGAATCAACAGGACCGAAAAGAAACGAACCGAAACTAACCGAATTTTTCCGTTGTGCACAAGCCTAGAACTAACCATCCTTAGAGCCCTTTCCCATTGAGCCGCTCATAGCGCCGGCGGTAAAACTCCGCTATTTTTACCGCCGACGCTATGGGCGGATTTGCGGTGCATTTCGGCCGCTAGCGAGGCGTTTTTACCCCCACTAGCGGCCACAAAAGGGTTAAAACCGCCCGCAATGCGCTGCTGTATAGCCACGCTGTCCCATTGATTTCAATGGGCAGCAGCGGTGAAGGAGCGGTAAACACACCACTCCTTCTCCGCTCCAAAGATGCGGCTAGCAGGACTTTTTTTACCGTCCTGCTAGCGCAACGCTCCAGTGTGAAAGCCCTCGGGGCTTTCACACTGGAGTTAATGTGACAGCTGTGACAGGGAGGATTGCAGGCGCTATTTTTAACGCTATAGCACCTGCAATACGCTCCAGTGTGAAAGGGGTCATAGTGTTGATATAGCAACTGCCCATTACAGGCTGGGAGCATCCTGTCCATTTGTGGATAAAGTGTCACAATGTGGAGTGAACAACAAAGCAAGGAACTCTATGGATGGGCGATGCCTCAAACTTCAAAGGATAGCCAAAAGTTTCCAACTGCCAAAACTGGGCTTTAAACTGAGTTTAAAGTATACCTAAACCTAAAACAAAAATGTAATATATTGCAGCTTAGGAAGCAGTAGACATGTGCGCTTCGCTTCGTACGAATCGAAAATTCGTACGAATTTCCGAAAATTTGTACATACAGAAGCATCCAAAATACGAATTTATATGCTTCCAAACTTTACGAAATACGAAATTTCGTTGACGAATTTCGGATCCGAATTTGAGAAAGGTATTTTTTGCTTTTTAAATTCATCATAACGAATGTTCGTAATTGTTACGAAAAGTTAACGAACCTAACGAAAATTCGTATTCAATCCAAATTAAATTTCGGACACGAATTACGAAATACGAACTAACGGCCCGGGCTACAATACCTTTCTCAATATGGCAGTCGTCGACTCATTATGCTCATTATGAGGGGCTTCCACCATCCCTGTGCTGTGCTGACTTCCTCCTGGGGCTGTGCCCCACTGTGCTCATCATGAGGGGCTCCCACCATCCCTGTGCTGTGCTGACTTCCTCCTGGGGCTGCACCCCTTCTGTGCTCATTATGAGGGGCTCCCACCATCCCTGTTCTGTGCTGAGTTCCTGGGTTTGTTTGTAGCCCGTTGCCGTTAGTTCGTATTTTAGCAATTCGTGTCCGAAATTCAATTTGGATTGAATATGAATTTCCGTTATGTAGCGACCTCACCTCTAACTCCCTCCTTCTTTGTCAATGTCAATGGCTCTCGTCTAGGGGACCAGGGAGGAGAGTGTGACGCACCACCAAATCACATCCTCCAGTGTGTAGAGGTGTGAGCTATAACCAATTACCTTCGGGCCTGTGCCCCTGTCCAGAGCCAAAACTTCCTTCCTTTAACTCCCAGTAAGCCAAGTTCCACACCATTGAAAGTCCAACACTTATTTATTCTTTTAGAGCAATAAATAGTCCTTTTAGAGCAGACTGGTTAGACAACAAACAGACAAGGCGTAGAGGAAGGTCCAGGCACAAACATGAACTTGTTACTCTTCTGTTTTGGTGTGCGCAAACAGGCTTGGCGCACGGTCGCTGCCACCGACCGTGAGGGTGGTCGCTGCCACCGACCGGGTGAAATAGGATTTAGGCCTCTGCCACCGACCTGGGTTTCAGTTGGGTCACTGCCACCGACCATGAGAACGTGGACTACCTTCTTGAGATGCGGCCCCTGTCAGGGGAGTCATCCATCCAGACGGTCACCAGAGGCCTCCACCGTCACCAGCCAATGCTGCGCTGGATCTCCGGGAAGGTCACCACTCTGGTCCCCCTCGCCCTAGATTCGGGTGTCCAATACCGGAGGACACCCTAGGAATCCTCCATCCCTTGCAGGACCCAGTCGAAGGTACTGGGACCCAGGCCTCAAGAGAGTACCTCACCCCAGACTAAAGGTGTCTGGGGTGGAATCGCAGCTCCATCCCCGGGCCGAAGATGTCCGCCCCTTTTAACCCTTCTCCCATAATGCACAGCAGGTTCCCCGCCCCGCTGTACTACTGCTGCGAGAGGATAAAAAAGTTACAGACTTACAATGGTGGTTCAACCCCGGCCTATGGCGACAGCGCCACCTACAGGCCGCAGGGAACTGGACACCATTGATATCCTCCACTGGCATAAATTGGTCCATGAACCCTAACAATTGCTGCATTTGAGCCATTTATCACTCAGATGCCTCCCCTAAATATAACCACCCGCTACAGTAACAATTACGAACATTCGTCATGATGAATTTAAAAAGCAAACCCAGGAAGTCAGCAGCACTGCTGACTTCCTGAGTTTGCTTTTTAAATTCAGCATAACGAACGTTTGTAATTTTATGAAAAGTTAGCGAATCTAACAAAAATTCGTATTTCGTACGAATCCAAATTGAAGAATTTCGGACACGAATTTCGAAATACGAAATAAAGGCTAATACGAAATGGAACGGAACGAAACGAAGTTTATTGACGGCGCCCATGTATAGGAAGCAGCCCAAATATTATACAATTTTCTTTCCTTTTATTTCCGGCCAGATTGTGGAAACCAGCTTACCTTAGAGAGCTTTGGAAACTCATTGTCCAGCCCCCGCCCCTCCTATATGTAAGTAACCCTGTGTCTATTAGGGGCACAGAGTGACCGAGAACCCCAGTCGGGTCTGCACTAACCAGCAGTGGCGGCTGGTGCTCAAAATTTTTTAGGGGCGCAAACAAACTGAAAAAAAAAACATCAATTGCCGCGACTGTGCCCATTAAACGCAGCCACTGTGCCCAAATGCCACCAGTTTTCCCCCTCAAATCCAGCCAGTTTATCCCCAAATGTAGCCAGTTTGTCCCAAATTGCAGCCAGTTTGCCCACTCAAATGCAGCCAGTTTGTCCCCAAATGCAGCCAGTTTGTCCCCAAATACAGCCAGTTCTTCCCCAAATGCAGCCAGTTTGTCCCCAAATGCAGCCAGTTTGTCCCCAAATACAGACAGTTTCCCCCCAAATACAGCCAGTTTGTCCCCAAATACAGCCAGTTTGTCCCCAAATACAGCCAGTTTCCCGCCAGCCCTGCACTGACCTTCCTCAAGTCAGCGCCGTCCTTCTTCCATCCTCGATGTCTTCTCCCGCCCTCGATGTCGCTTCAGCCAATCAGGTTACCGGTAACCAGACCCGGTGAACCTGATTGGCTGAGACGCGTGTCAGTGTTAACCAAGGAAGGCACAGCCCGTGCGTCCCCTGGTTAACTATTTGGAAGCCGATTACAGCCCACAGGCTGTAATCGGGAAGCCTATCAGAGCCGCTGGCTCTGATAGGCACTTCCAAAAACTCACCAGGGGGTCGGCCATCTGAATAGTGGGCGGCAGCGGCGCCGACGACAATACATAGGTTCATGCAATGCATGAACCTATGTATTGTTGACGTGAGTGACGGGCGCAGGAGAGAGAGGGGGTGGCACTCCTTCGCCCACTATGGACGCACCGCCACTGCAAACCAGACTCACCATACAAACACACGGGACTCAGCATTTATTTTTACCCCTTTTGTCCAGGGTTCTATATGTGTGGTTTGTTTTGAAAGAATGAAGGGGTTCTTTCACTTGGGACAGTAATATTTCTGAACAATATCCCTCAAGAAATATATGAAGATAAATTCCACCTTTCATCTCAGACCATTGCTAGATAGTTTCAGGTGGGGGGGGGGGAATTGTTATATGTTTAAGTGCCTATAAGTGCCTGTATCCCATTGTTCTGTTGTTTCTGTCTGCCTTTTGAGCAAAGTATTATAGGATGTATATGTGTATGTGGATTAGATGCTAGAGAGGAGGGGGGTTTCTCCAGCGGCCCATCCTAAAGATGGTCTACTGTTGGAAAGTTGAATACACCTGTGTGTCATGTTACTGGAGGAGGTAAAGTTTACCTGCCCTGTGTCATTATGCAAAGAAGGGGGGGGGGATTGTCCACTAAGTATATCTCTTTGTGCCTGTGTTTGAATAAACAGTCTTATGTTTGTTACCACCCTATACTGATGTCTCGACAAGTGACTGGGTGGGCTTAGTAATCTTGGATCGCGCTGGTACCGGACAAGGGAAGCTTATACAGCAGACATACTCTTCTTAAGTACAGGGGTCTGTCACACCTCCCATAGCACTATTGTGTTCTGCTGGCGGGGAGCATGGGAAGCCTTCCCTGCTGGCAGAATGCAATGATCACTGCTGGTACTATCTATAGCCACCAGCAGTGATTACATCAACAAAATTCTGACAGGCTTGTTTTACTGAAGTCAATCGATGGATGGACTTCAGTACAACCAGCCTGCCCATAGATTGATTCTCGAACAGTCCCTTATACCGGCTGAGATTCGATCCAACTATAGCCGGCTTTAGTCTTTAGAGGTAGTAGCTGCATTCGTTTTTGTTTTTTCAGGCTAAGAACATTTTCCGCAATAACACTTTGTCATTGTTAGAAATTCTGTGAAATTCAATGCATGGTAGCTAAAAACAAAGCATAAATAATGTTATCTCTCTTTTGTAAACTACTAATCAATCCGCCATGAAATGGGGATGAACAAAAGGTAGATATGTTCATAATTCAGACTATGTGACAATCATGACTCCTCCATATATGCCAAGGAGAAGTGAGTGTAGACACAAAGGGAAAGAAAGTATGTTATTTGCTGCATTATCAGGTAGGAATAAAGGGGAAAGAAAGTAAACTAATGCAGCCACCACATACAAGGACTGGTAAGCTGCAATATATTACATTTTTGTTTTTGGGTTTAGATACACTAATACTGCAGAACACTGCTGAAAGCATAGAAGAACACAGAGGGCATGTAGGCCTAGCACATTATCTTCAATACATGTTTTTATTGAATAAAAAAGAGGTGAATATTATGATAGTGTTATGATAGTGCTATGACGCAAGTACTGGTATGTGAGTATATCCACCTCTTTTTTTATTCAATAACAACATGTATTGAGGATAATGCGCTAGGCCTACGCGCCCTCTGTGTTCTATGCTTTCAGTTAATTTCCCCAGTCTTTGGAAGGCAGCAAGGTGTGCATGATCCACATATACTAACTTGTCAAGATAAGAGTCTGATAACACGTTGGGACATACCGCACAGCGCAGGAGAGTGAACATTGTGATATGCTCTGCAGAACACTGCTACCTGTGTGGAAGCAGCAGGCTTCTGCAGTGGTCCAACGTGCCCCTTGGTGAGTCAAAGCTAGAGCTCTCCACTCAATAAAGCTGATCTGCTGATTGGAAAACTTGAGCTCTGGGCTTGTCGGATTGCTACAGAGAGACTGCTGCTTCCACACAGATTGCAGCAGTCTTTTTCTGCTGCATAAAACGCCTGCACCAAAAACAATGAAGCAATCCTGATTTTGAAAGTTGAAAATTAATGTTTCATCCTCTAGGACACACTTTTTCTACTATGGCTGCTTTATGAGCTAAACAAATGTTATGCCGCGTACACACGATCATTTTTCCCGTCGAGAAAAACAAAAATTTTCCCTTTGGACGAGAAAAACGATCGTCTGTGGGCTTTTTGTCATTTTTCTTGACGGGAAAAACGGCATTAATCACGACGAGAAAAATTAGAACATGCTCTAATTTTTCTCGTCGTGATTCCCGTAGTTTTTTGCCGCTGCAGTTTTCCCATAGGGAAACACTGCCAGGGAGCCCACACACGGTCGTTTTTTTCGACCAAAAAAAAAATGTCATTTAAAACGGCCGTGTGTGGGGGGAACAAGCTGTTCCTCGTTTTTCACGTCGATTTTCTCGACGGTGTTTTCACCGTCAAAAAAATTGATCGTGTGTATACGGCATAAGACTTATAAATCTCTTCCCATTTTGTAAGTAACCTCATATACGTAAAGATAAAATGTTTGGGACTGCCATATCTTGATTTTTCTAGGTATTGCTTTTTCATAGGTGACTCTGACTGTAATGTCACCATAAAAAATCTGGTGGTGTATGAGTTTACCATCATATCCTATTACTTGTGGTATTCCATGAAATAGTAATCTTGTGATTTTTCTGCCAAGCTTATCTCCTGTCCCCAGGCTCCCTCTATATTCTGAGCTGTAATTTCAGGTCTTGAATTTCACTCCTGCCTCTTGGCTCAGAGGGATCCTAATGACATTTTCTCGGTACAAACATTTTTTTGCAGAATTATACAGTGTGCTTTTAGCCAATTTTAATATAGTCTAGCACCTTTTGCAGACTTTGGATGAACATAGGAGCTAAATGTCAGTAATTGATGTTGTGGTAATTAACCTCACTCTGCCTCAATACTTTTTTTTGCCACTGCTTGGTTGGACAAATGAAGTTGGAGAAGAATTAAATTTGCAACTGTTTCCATTTGTATGCAGACACTCTCATATGTTAATCTGTGAGACTAAAACCCAAAGGAAGACACAGAGCTTTCAGTGCAAGAATGAATGTGAATTTCAGTATGCACACCGATGTGCTTTAACTATTACCTATCCCTAACCCCTAATATCATTCACCCCTAATATCCCTCAAATGCTCAAGGTTCCCCTCTACCAACCTCCAAAACTTAACATACTCCTAGAAATGAAAACTTTACCTGTACCAAAGAGTGAAATCCAGGCAGAATTTTATCATTCTCATTTTTATTATTAAAATAATTTAATCAAAATATTTTATAATACTAAATGTTAAATGTAATTATATTATAATATTCTAATTTTAATAATAATAATAATTTTATTTATAATTATATAATTGTAATTCCAAAATATAATAAAATATTATTATTATTATTGTTATTATTATTATGTATCCTTAAATGAACTATAACACCAGACTCCAGCTTAAGAAAAAGAATTGCGCAGCCCTACACATTTCAAAATGTTCAACTTCATCTTCAGAGGCAAGTCGAGTAAATACCTATATGTAGCGCTACAGTTAAAGGGGTTGTAAAGGTTCGTTTTTTATTTTCTAAATAGGTTCCTTAAGCTAGTGCATTGTTGGTTCACTTACCTTTTACTTAAATTTCCCCTCTAAATGTTTTTTTTCTTTGTCTAAATTTCTCACTTCCTGTTTCTCCTCAGTAAACTTCACACCAACATCTGAGCGGAGGTTAGTCAGCCAGAACAGCTTATTGAACAGCTTACTGAGGAGGAACAGGAAGTGAGAAATTCAGACAAAGAAAACAAAGAAAAAAAACATTTAGAAGGGAAATCGAAGGAAAAGGTAAGTGAACCAACAATGCACTAGCTTAAAGGAACCTATTTAGAAAATTAAAAACTAACCTTTACAACCCCTTTAATTACTAGGGATCTATTGACTTCTCCCTAAGTTTGGCCTGGTTTTACTTTCCTCTTCTACCACCAGGTGGCCAGGCACTTGGAGGTATTAGATAGAGAAGGACAGCTCAAGGTCAGGTTATGGGTATATGGGGGATCTCAGGCAATGGTCAGGGATTTTGTTGAATCCCTTGGCCTGCTGGAAGAGCCTATAAATTTGGTTAAGGTCAAGTGAACCAGGGTCTTGTGTGCCACCCAGACCGCTGTCTGTTTGGACATGTTTTGATCGTCCCGGGCTGCTAGACCAGAGATTGGGCCCATCAGGCTGCCAGGCTGTGTGAGGGCCTATCTAGAAGTAAGAGGGAAGTGCAGGGTTGGGACTGTGGCTGGCAGTCCAACCAAAAGTGATGGTTCTGCCGGGCCAGAGAACCTGTCGTGGTCAGAGGTAGAAGGGAAGCTGTCACTAGGGACCAATCGCCTTTACCAGAGACCACAGTGAGTAACTGAAGCAAGTACTGGAGCCGTATTCTCACCGAATGGGCACGGTGGAGAATCGGAAAACTTCAGGCGGTGATCAAGTCATGGACCCAACAAGCGTAGGTGACGCTTGCAGAGCAGCCTTGTGTGCCAAACCAGGGAACGAGCCGGTCAGCAGGGGTGAAGCTTGAAGGTATCCGAAGTGCCAAGCTAGGGACCCAGCAGGGAAGCGTGGGTGATGCTTGAGGGATATACCACTGCAAAAGCCTTGAGGAGTTCACAGGATTCAGAGTTAGTGAATCAGAGGGTCCAGTGAGAGACCAGAAGCTTAAGGGGCTGAAGAACTACAAGGAGAAGTTGTAGTAAAGCTGAGAGAACTGTTATGTTTGAATTAGGAACTGTTTAAATACTGTTACCACAGGAGACAGCAATCCTGCACGTGCAGAAGTGGCACCTTGCTGGGGCCTTTCCCTGTACGGCTGTCCTCCTGTTGAAATCTCAAAGTCTGCCATTTGAAATTGCAATTACTTAAGGGTGTCATAGCCCTAACCCTCTTTCCCTTTCAAAATATAAAAAGGACTGTCAAAGAAATAAAACCTCTTTTATATCCAAGAAGTGTCTGGCGCCCAATGACTTTTACCACCTTTGCACACACTATGCCCCACAACCCACCACATATTGAAGGATGTCAGCTATATTTGTCCTTGAAGGTTCGCATTAGACTGGAAGAGGTCAGAGATTCTGCTACATATATTTGACTTGATTTCAGTCTCTTGGCATCATCAGGTGTTCTGCATTCACTTATGCTGACAAAGAACATGTTGACAGGAAGCAGGAGCAGAGAGATGACCTCATCAGCCGATTTCTTCTCCTTCACTGGTTCCAGCTATGTATTTCAGCTGTTTGCCGGGAGTTTAGACTTAAAACAGGACAAAGCAACCACCTTCCTAGGCAGCACATACAGTACCTTTCCTTTTACTCCCCTGCTGCTCTGTTCAGCAACCAAGAGCAAAAACAATACAATACAATTAGGTACAATGAAGCATGTGACTCACTCTAATTTCTCTCAATACACACCTTTTCTGCTTGATGATGGACCCAACACTCTAACATGCGGGAAAGACTGCCTGATGCCATGTAATCTCCAACCAGACCTGCTTGGAGCTTACTTAGGGCTTTCTTTTCTAAAAAAAAGGGACGGGAAGGGAAGGAAAGATGAGTATATGAGATTGGGAAGGGAGACTTTAATATAAATCTGTTGTTTTGCCCTACATAGCCAAAGCAGACAGAAGTGAATATATGAAATAAGGGTGATGGTTGCTGCGCTGTGATTATAACTAGTGAAGGGAGTGTGGGGGAGGAGGTCTGGAAAAAGAAAACTACCTAATGCTAACCAAACTAAATCTAATATTTGCCAACCAGATGCAGTAACATGTTGCCAACCAATGTGTAACATAAATAGTATGTGCATAAACTAAATAAATCACACCTGTGCGTATAGAAGGTATATAACCAGCAGTGGAAACGTAATGATGTATGCCAAAACGTGTATCACTCTGAATGATAAACCTGTGCATATAGTATATAACCAAACACTATATAATGTTATCAACATTGAAATAAAATAACAATATGTAATAAAGGTGTATGACACACAACTGGAAGCGGTGAAAAAAAAAATATATATATAATGACAGTATATGATGGGGTGTATAAACACAAAACTATAACAGTGAAATCCTCCAGGAGATGATATCAAAAGTCCATTGTATAGAAAGTCACCCATACAGTGCTTGAAAGAAAAAACTGCAATACACAAACAAAAAAAGGAAATTTATAGCGTAACTCTGTGGGTCCAGCAAACAAGTAACCAAAAGATGTAATCTCACACACACATGAAACTAGTGAGCATGGACATCAATCCAATCCAATGTGAGATTACATCTTTTGGTTACTTGTTTGCTGGACCCACAGAGTTACGCTATAAATTTCCTTTTTTTGTTTGTGTATTCCTATGCATCCATGTGAGTGAGAGCATACCTCCATGCAAGATTGTTGCATCGCTGTCCACATTTGAAGTCCCAGTGCATGCTGTCTCTTCCCAGCAGGGAGGTAAGCTGCTAGTGAACACTGGGTGGATTTGCACTGCAGTTTTTTCTTTCAAGCACTGTATGGGTGACGGGACTTGCTATACAATGGACTTTTGATATCATCTCCTGGAGGATTTCACTGTTATAGTTTTGTGTTTATACACCCCATCATATACTGTCATTATATTTTATTTTATTTTTATTTATTTTTTTCACCGCTTCCAGTTGTGTGTCATACACCTTTATTACATATTGTTATTTTATTTCACTGTTGATAACATAGAGTTATAGTGTTTGGTTATATACTATATGCACAGGTTTATCATTCAGAGTGATACACGTTTTGGCATACATCATTACGTTTCCACTGCTGGTTATATACCTTCTATGCGCACAGATGTGACTTATTTAGTTTATGCACATACTATTTATGTTACACATTGGTTGGCAACACGTTACTGCATCTGGTTGGCAAATATTAGATTTAGTTTGGTTAGCATTAGGTAGTTTACTTTTCCAGACCTCCTCCTCCACACTCCCTTCACTAGTTATAATCACAGCGCAGCCACCATCACCCTTCTTTCACAGTTTAACTATAACACCTACGTGGCCCCTGGTCCACATCGGGGTCTGTCTAGCAGCAGGGACCAGGCTATTACTGTTGCTACTGCTGTCCCCATATCTTCTCCCACCCATCTCTAGCTGTTAAGGACAGGAGCGACTGTAAATAGAAATAGAGGAAACTGTCATTACAGGGCTGTGAGCAGCCCATGTAAGGCCACACCCACTCTCCAGGAACACAGGAGAAGGTGATATACAGATGAAACTCGAAAAATTTGAATATTGTGCAAAGGTTCATTTATTTCACTAATACAACTTAACCACTTGCCGACCGCCACACGCGGATGTACGTCGGCAGAATGGCATGGGCAGGCAGATGGGCATACAGGTACGTCCCTTTAAATTTGCCGCCCACCAGGCGTGCTCCCGCCGTGTGCCTGGCGAATGCGACCGCGGGTCCCGGGAACTCGATGTTCCTGGGCGGCCCGTTGATTGCGGTCAGCAAGGGCAGAACAGGGGAATGCCTATGTAAACATGGCATTCCCCTATTCTGCCTAGTCACACTGTCACTGATGACCGTTCCCCGTGATCGGGAACGGTCATCAGTGACGTGTCACGTGTAGCCACGCCCCCTAACAGTAAGAATCACTCCCTAGTACTAACTTAACACCTGCAGCGCCACCTAGTGGTTAACCCCTTCACTGCCAGTGTAATTTTTACAGTTATCAGTGCATATTTATAGCACTGATCGCTGTAAAAATTACAATGGCCCCAAAATGGTGTCAAAAGTGTCTGATGTGTCCGCCATAATGTCACAGTCACGATAAAAATTGCTAATCGCCGCCATAACTAGTAAAAAAAAAAAATTATTAATAAAATGCTATAAAACAGTCCCCTATTTTGTAGACGCTATAACTTTTGCGCAAACCAATCAAAAAACGCTTATTGTGATATTCTTTTTTGTGGCCCTTTTTTTGTTTATAGCACAAAAAATAAATACCGCGGAGGTGACAAAATACCACCAAAAGAAAGGTCTATTTGTGGGAAAAAAGGACGTCAATTTTGTTTGGGAGCTACGTCGCACGACAGCGCAATTGTCAGTTAAAGCGACGCAGTGCCGAATCGCAAAAAGTGGCCTGGTCTTTGACCACCAAAATGGTCCGGGGCTGAAGCGGTTAAAAGGTGAAACTAATATATGAGATAGACTCAATACATGCAAAGCAAGATAGTTCAAGACGTGATTTGTTCTAATTGTGATGATTATGGCTTACGACTCATGAAAACCCCAAATCCACAACCTCAGAAAATTTGAATATTACATGCAATCAATAAAACAAGGATTGTACATAGAACAATATCGGACCTCTAAAAAGTATAAGCATGCATATGTACTCAGTACTTGGTTTGGGTCCCTTTTGCAGCAATTACTGCCTCAATGTATCGTGGCATTGAAGCTATCAGCCTGTGGCACTGCTGAGGTGTTATGGAAGACCAGGATGCTTCAATAGCGGCCTTCAGCTCTTCTGCATTGTTCGGTTTCATGTCTCTCATCTTTCTCTTGGCAATGCCCCATAGATTCTCTATGGGGTTCAGGTCAGGCTAGTTTTCTGGCCAATGAAGCACAGTAAGCCCACGGTCATTGAACCAGGTTTTGGTGCTTTTGGCAGTGTGGGCAGGTGCCAAGTCCTGCTGGAAAATGAAGTCAGCATCCCCATAGAGCCCGTCTGCGGAAGGAAGCATGAAGTGCTCTGAAATCTCCTTGTAGATGGCTGCATTGACCCTGGACTTAATTAAGCACAGTGGACCAACACCAGCAGATGACATGGCTCCCCAAATCAACACAGACTGTGGAAAATTCACACTGGTCTTCAAGCATCTTGCAGTGTGTGCCTCTCCATTCTTCCTCCATACTCTGGGTCCTTGGTTTCCAAATGAGATGCAAAATTTGCTCTCATCAGAAAAGAGGACTTTGGACCACTGAGCAACAGATCAGGTCTGTTTTTCTTTAGCCCAGGTAAGACGCTTCTGACGTTGTTTGTTGTTCAGGAGTGGTTTGATAAGAGGAATACGACATTTGAAGCCCATGTCCAGTATCCATCTGTGTGTGGTGGCTCTTGATGCACTGACTCCAGCCTCAGTCCACTCCTTGTGAAAGTCCCCAACACTTTTGAATGACCATTTCCTGACAATTCTCTCCAGGCTGCGGTCATCCCTGCTGCTTGTGCACCTTTTTCTTTCACACTTTTCCCTTCCACATAACTTTATATTAATGTGCTTTGATACAGCACTTTGGGGACATCCAACTTCTTTTGCAATTACCTTTTGAGGCTTTCCCTCCTTATGGAGGGTGTCAATGATGGTTTTCTTCACAACTGTCAGGTCAGCAGTCTTTCCCATGACTGTGATTTCTACTGAACCAGACTGAGAGACCATTTAAAGGCTCAGGAACCCTTTGCAGGTGTTATGGCTTAATTAGCTGATTAGAGTGGGACACTTTGAGCCTAGAATATTGCAGAATATTGCACCTTTTCACAATATTCAAATTTTCTGAGATTGTAGATTTGGGGTTTTCATGAGCTGTAAGCCATAATCATCACAATTATGAAAAATCACGGCTTGAACTATCTTGCTTTGCATGTAATGAGTCTCATATATTAGTTACACCTTTTAAGTTGCATTAGTGAAATAAATGAACTTTTGTACGATATTCTAAGTTTTCAAGTTTCTCCTGTAGAAAGCTGTGCATCTTGGGAGGAACAAGAACTTGATGGGTGGATGTGGTCCCCAGACAGAGTGAGCCTGTGTGTCCGATTGGCAAAGGAAATACACATCCCAGCATGACCTGAGAAGGTTTTTGCCCAGACTTGAGGCAGAAGTGGTGAGGACATTGTGAAAGACATACCATGCAGCAGGCTGCTAACAGAACACTTTGCCACTGCATCATGGATGCAGAAAGATGGAGTAGGAGACATCTCCTGGTACATGACATGCTGTCGCTGACTGGTGCTGCAGTCTGATCATTGGGGAGAATGCCACTGTCACTGACTTGGCTGCCACCTGATTATAGGGGAGAAAATTGCTGACTGGTGTTGCCATCTGATTGTTGGAGAGATTGCCACTGACTCCTCTGCAATGGAGAACTGAAAGAAAAAAATCATCACCTCAGATGTTGGTGAGAGGACACTGGCCAAACCCTACTGCACCTTATGAAAGAGGAACATTATTGTTTACAGTGTAGGCACCTATACCTAGTGTGACAGCAGGAAGGTAAAGTCACCTGGTTGCATCCAGGGGGGTAGATATATTTCGCCCAGATTCAGGCTTTACGCCGACTTATACAACTAGGTGGAGAGTTGTATAAGGCTAGTGGGCTCATGGATGACTCATACCTCTAGGGAGAGGGCTGGGCGTCGTGCAGACAGGGAGTTGATGAGACCAGCTGAAGCTTGTCAGCTCATTTAGGCCTCTATAAGAACTCCCAGCTTCATTAGATGTTAGCTCATGCCTGGAACCAGACCTGTGTGGACTGTCTAGGGAGAGTGAACCCCTGTGCGGTGAGACAAAGCCTGTGTGGCTATTTGCTTGGACATTTAAAACCAGGGACTTAGGGACTAGGACAGCACTAGGCTGATCCCAGTTGTTAGTTAGGAAACCTGTATGTTTAGTCAGAGGTCAACTTGACCAGGATTTATTTTGGTTATGTTTCTTTTGCTTTGCTGTGTTTTGTCACTGTAAATAGAAAATAAACCGCACCTTTTTTGATTTTGAAAACCACAACCTCCGTTTGCTGGGCCTGTTTTGTGTGGGGAGCCCATCCCGGGGGTCACACACACCCGCTGCCGAGCTAACCCCCTCACACTAGGATCAGTGGAACGTTTTCTGATTGCTCCAAAGCTGGATTTGGGTCCCACGTAATGGATAGTAGGGAAAGGGTTTGACAAGACTGCCAAGCTATTATTGTAGTATTACTTACACAGTACCTTCCTAAGAATAGGGTTTAGGGGTAATGTTGTTCTTGTCTGCTTGCTTATTATCAACTGCACACTCTATTTGACTTCTGTTTTACTTATCTGTTTGTGGGGTTATTGCTGTTTCTGCGCCTTTGGCTATTGTAGTGTTTTATATATTGTTGTAATAAATCCACTCTTTAGTCTAGGTGTTTTAGAGAGCATAGTCCTGCTTACAGAGTCACTGACTCTGGGAACATGGGACCCAGACTCGATGGACCACTAAGTCTTTTTTCTGCCGTCACTTTTGTAAACTCTGCAGTGCATAAAAATGCCTAAAAATGGAGAGCAACTGAGCATGTGCAAAGCAGGGTGAGGCAGTGTATTACAGTATAGATCAGTAATGTTGACCAGTGATGGCGAACCTTGGCAACCCAGATGTTTTGAAACTACATTTCCCCTTATGCTCATCCACTCTGGAGCGTACTTGAGCATCGTGGGAAATGTAGTTCCAAAACATCTGGGGTGAAAATGTTTGCCATCACTGGTATAGACTCTTATTTTTCATAATTTCTGATTAAAGTTCCACTTTATTTTTTTACTCAATTTATTTTTATTACATTTTCATTGACAGAAAAAAGGTACAAATACAGGAAAAAAGTAAAAGATAAAGGACAAAAGGTAGAATACAAAAATCCTTCAGTATCTATATTTCCTCTTCTTTAAACGTAACCATTTATAAAGTCTAGTCTAGTCTAGTCTTATGTATTTCTATACATGCCTATATATCGTTCCTCCCCATATTATATAAATACTAATATTATCATTATTTTTCCTAAAACTCTATTGGACTTCCTTAAAAAATTAAAGAAAATGCAGTTAATACATTAAGGTAAAAATCTTTTTGCCTTTAGAACCACTTTAAATGGGCTGCCCAATGAACCACAATGGACTAAAAATCACATATGCAGCATGTTTGGTTATTGTTTACTGTGCAAAGGTGCTCAGAAGGAGCTTTGGGGTGGCATTCAGAATGAATGGCAATGCATCCCATCAATGCACGGTATCCCAATTGAGTGTTTGGGCCGTATCGATGGTTTGCCTGCATCTCGGTTTGCCTGCATCTCTATAGAGACAAACTGTACTCCAGAAAACAAAGTTAAATACACAGTTTTCCTATATGTGTTACATAGTTACATAGTTAGGTAGTAGGCAAGGCTGAAAAAAGACACAAGTCCATCACTTGGACATGGCAGAAGATTTTTGTAATACCCTTATCATACAGCACAGCCAGGTTGGTGACACCACTTTTCATTATTGTTCAGTTAGTTCACCGACCTGCTCAAGCCTGCTGGCTAAACAGTGAAGGTTCTATTTGCACTTTGTGGTACATTAATAGGTAAATATAATTACACAAATAAAGAAGGCACAGCATATGTACAAATTGAAAGTGTCGAAAAGATGAACGTTCCCTTTAAGAAATACATGCTGAACAAAGGGGTCACAGACACATTTGAATGTTTGTAGAAAAAGCTAAACAAAGGAAATATGTAATAAAAGATACTATAAAGAAATAGTCTGTTAACTGAGCCCCAAGAAAATAATTTTACAACATAGAAATGAAGCATAGAGACCACTAACTTCATTGTGTGTACTCAATTTCCCCTTAACAGTTCCAAGGTATAAAAGTTCACAGTATTCCATTTGTAACTGATGGCAATTTCTCCTTTCACTTTACTCCTCCAATGTACGTAAACATATATTTTATATTTTAATTTATAAAAAAGACCAAAACACGCATAAACATATCTGCCAAATAAATCCACACAAGTACGGAGAATTGGAATTTGCCTCATAAAAACAACTGCTTTCCTTGAGACAGAATATAGAATTTGGTGTCGTTTATAGTTATATATTGCTTTTCCATACCTTTGGCTTTACATAGGTAGCCAAATGTGGTTGGAAAATTGTAGGGTGAGAGAACTGGATAGCAGAACAATAAAGTTGAGGCAAGAATATAAAATCTAGCCACAGAATGTCAGGCTGTTGGGGACTGATCCAGCCAGCTTGGCTCAACTGCAAATCTGAGTATTTAAGAGCACAATTTGTGAATAATTGTTAGAATCGTTTTTTAATATAAGTGGAAACTTTCATTTTCACTGAACATCTCCTGCATGTTGTATTCAGAGAGTATTATTGCCACAGGTTAGTGTGGGTTTGTCTTTCCCCATCTGACCTTCAACAGGCAACTGGGTACAGGTTTTATCTCATGATACTTCCAGGTCGCACCCTTCATAGTTTTCATAGATCAGCTGTGAAGCTCATTTGTTTCTTTATTGCCCTAAAGACATGTGGACTACCTTGCTATGGCTGTGAAACTGAACTATTACTTTGTTGACTGATAGTCTGTGCCCATCTCATTCAGCCTTAGGCATTGCCCAATTCCATCTACTGTCTGATTTAGGACCAGTCTCAGACTTTAATGGCACAACAAGACTCAAATACTGTTAAAATATGAATATTTTATTGATTATACAAAAAATGGTTACAATTCGTTTTTTAACACAGTTTCCTCCATTCTCACTACATTTACTGGTAACCACCATCAGCCCCAGTAGAGGGTGGAACCCCTGAGATACACAACAAAAAAAGAAGGCAGGTCAAGAGAGGTGGTCAGACGGAGGAACACCCCAAGTCCCCAAAAGGCGGATATGGAGGTGGACCTATGTAAGTAGGATTCACCACCACGTGACAATGCCCTATTACAAAATTCACAGAGTATTTTTGTGGTATCAATCCTTGTTGTCCTCCTTAGGTGTACAATACTTTGACATTATTATTCATATGTCATATTAATTGTATTATTTTCATTTTTTGTCTAGAAAAAATCCTTTTAACTCTTAAGCTCCTGAAGAAGTGAGTTTCATTGCGAAACATGTCGAGTAGGACTTTGAAGTGGACATCATCACCCCTTTAAATGGTTACCCCCAGATATTAGTAGATTGGGGGTGTGATTTCCGTGTATTTGTGCACTGAGGTATCTTGGTGGTTCCACCCGCTACAAGGGCTGATGGGCTGATGGTGGTTACAAGTAAATGTGTTTTTGTATGTTGAGGAAAAAGTGATAAAAACACATTTTAACCATTTTTTGTATATACAATAAAACATTCATATTTTAACAGTATTTAAGTCTTGCCATTAAAGTTCATTTCTTTTTGCATCAACCAATACTATTTAAAGCGGAGCTCCACCCTAAAGTGGAACTTCCGCTCATCGGATTCCTCCCCCCCTCCGGTGCCACAATTGGCACCTTTTGGGGGGGAGGGGGGACAGGATACCTGTCAAAGACAGGTATCCTTTCCCACTTACTAGAGTCCGGCCGCGGCGGTGAAGTCACGCGAGGCTCCCTCCTCCTCCTCCCCTGGCCGCTGGGCTAATAGGAGAGAGGAGCGGGGCCTCGCGTATGTGCAGTAGGGTTCCCGGCGTGAAGCCGAAAGTCTTCACTGCTGGGTTCCCTTACCCGCAATGGCGACGGAAGCACCGACAGCTGATGTGAAACATCAGCTGCGGTGCCGACATCGAGGGACACCAGGACAGGTAAGTCTCCATTTATTAAAAGCCAGCAGCTGCAGTATGTGTAGCTGCTGGCTTTAAATTATTTTTTTTTTGCCCGGGGTTGCCCGGAACACCCCTTTAATTCAGGACGAGGCACTGTTTACGAGGTTAGGTCCACAGTACCACTCTGTGTTGACATACAATATTGATCTAAGAGCAGTCTCTGTCCAGTCTGGCAATCAGTGACCCTATTTAAGCTGTGCTTATACTTGCCCAAACATCATTTGCCCACATGTTGGATAAGCTAAAAAAAGTCTTCAAAATTACAAAACAAGTCCAGTTGAATGTGACAAACTACTACTAAATATACCGTGGCCTGGCTCAACCTCAGTAACCAGGTACTTTCACTATACAAATTGACATATGAAGCCAGGGGTTGACCTAAAAAATGTCATAAGATTTGGGATCCATGGATGAACTCAGACCGTACTATATCACCTGATACTTAAAGTGTAACTCCACTTTTGTTGAGAAAAAACATTCCCCTCTGGGTGATCTATGTACATTGCAGGAATTTTAACAAACTTTGTTACAGATTCCTACCTTTTGTTACTCTGAAGTAATCCCTGTGTGTTTGTCTGTATCCACGTGGGAAAGTGAGTTCTAATGGGAGTGGTTTCATGATTATCAATCAGCTGCAGCACCTGCAGGGCTCTAATGAGGAAAGCTGCTGGGCCTGCATCCCTTTAGATGTGATTTCCTACTGGGTGTATCTCACCAAAAATTACCTTTTTATTGCAGTGGATGCCTAAAATCTGACTTGTATCTTAGGGCAGACTTCTGGGAAAATCAGTGAGGCAATAACATAAGCAGGAAATTATGTTTCTGGGGGGCGTTTTGTACATCATCTGTGTACAGAACACCTCCAGGTAGCCATATTGCATTGCATTTTCAGAAAATTACAGAGCTGCAGATTAAAAAGGAAAGGTAATTTTTAATAAGATTCAATTACAATATGACTTGTGTTGCAATTGTTTACACTATATTATTTTTCCTTACTATTTTTTCCCCCCATGGAAGTGAAGTAACCCTTTGGTGCTGTTTGGTGCTGTTTGGTGCTGGGACTCACTTGCTAACATTGTTGAGTACTGTAATTATGCATATTGCATTGTTAGCACACTGCACCTCATGTCTTCAGTTGTGTCTGTATCACGCAGTCGCTTCTTTACTATTTGATGTTAGTGTTCTAAATAGACATTCTGTATCTTTTATGTTCCAATGTCTGAACACTGTTTGCTCTATCTCCCTTTCTTGTTTTGTACTTGTAAACGTTGTGTACAATAAAGTTACCTTTAAAAATATATATATACCATGGCCTGCATAAATGAGAATTTTCAGACATGTTTGTATAGTCAAAACTTTGTTTTCTAGTTTTGGTAGGAGTAATAAAATATTAAAACCCCTGTCAGTTTATCGTTTTGCTGTCTGTGTTGCATCAGAGAATTTTCCCTTTAGTAGCTGTCCCGGGGGCCCAACAGGAAGTGAGAGAAAATATCTTAAAAGTGAGGAGAATTCCTCTGTTGGATAGATGTTTTCTTTCCTACTCCATCCAAAAGTAAAAAAAAAAAAGTGTTGGCTACATATACACTTTAACATGCAATGTGAACATAGAGATATTATAGATTGATTTTGAGGATGTCTTGCATTTTTACAGAATGATGTTGTATAGGAATATATATGTGTTCTCTAGTTTAATATTCCTTTTTTTAACAACTTCAATACCGGCCACTTTTACCCCCTTCCTGCCCAGGCCAATTTTCAGCTTTCAGCGTTGTCACACTTTGAATGAAATTTGCGAAGCCATGCAACACTGTACCCATATGAAAATGTTATAATTTTTTTCACACAAATACTGTAGAGCTTTCGTTTGGTGGTATTTATTCACCACAATTTTTTTGGGTTTTTGCTTAATAAATTAAAAAAGACCAACATTTGTGAATAAAAACACATTTCTCTTTGTACTCTGACCCTAACATGCCAGGACAGTACAAATACCCCCCCCCCCAAAAAAAAATGACCCCTTTTTGGAAAGCAGCAGTCCAAAGTATTTAGGAAGAGGCATGGCAAGTTTTTTGAAGTTATAATTTTCTGTCCCAATTTTTTTGGACAATGAAGATGTGACAGGAGGGTCACTTTGGACACAGGGTGAGCCAGGAAACCATGGACATTAAGAAATATGTCTTGGACTACCTAAAATGTAATATTTATCCACCATATTCCCAAGGATATCTGTAAAGGACTATTTACTGATTCTGAACTCAACAGGTTAATTGAGAGATACTGATGTGTTCAGCCTCTATCACCTGTCTGCCTAGTGTAATGCTAATGAATCGCAGCTTCTAAAAGACCTGTTCATTGTTTGTGGTGATGTGGATTGGAGAAATTAAGTCTGTCCTTGTGTGTATTGTAAAGTAACAGACAGTCTGGTGAATATAAAGGTCATGCATAGTTATTTAAACATAAGGGGATTAGAACCTGTTGTCTCCTAACAGGTGTCAAAATAATGTGTATTGGGTCTGGTTATGTTGTGGGTGGAGCTGAACCATTGTTCATTTTAGGTTAATGCAGTATTGGATGTGTATAAAAAGTACAATGTTTTTCTTAATAAAGTCAGTCTATCCAGAGAAAGATACAGAGTGCGTCTCGTTCTTTCAGAAGGATTAATTCCTATGGGAAGTGGTCGTCTGGCTGTGGAGGATCGACAGTGAATTTGTGTCCAGGAGA
The DNA here is from genome assembly GCA_029206835.1 of Rana muscosa. Lineage (NCBI taxonomy): Eukaryota > Metazoa > Chordata > Amphibia > Anura > Ranidae > Rana > Rana muscosa. Next base: position 143,187,670 of record CM055120.1, on the reverse strand, counting down.
GGGAAGATATCTAAACGGCGTTAAACCCCTTTCATATTTGGGGTGTCGTTACATTGGTTGGCAGCAGCGGGATTTTCCCTCCAGTTCCTGGGACACTCCAAGCCACCACAGTGAATGACCAAGCTATGCAGCCTGCAGGAAAGCCACACTGAAAGACTTACTTGAGAGCCGAGATGGACCAGAGGGACGGTGATGCAGGACCCCGGTCAGTTGAAGATTTGTTTCAGCAACGAGTTCGAGAGCGCTTGGCATTATATGGTGCTAACCCATCAGAGACCGCCATACAGGAAGCCATTAAAGGCATCCAGCTGCAGGATGAGCGACAAGAGAAAAACTACAGCGACAAAAGAGAGAACGAGAGCGACAAAAGAGAGAGCTAGAGCGGCAACATGAGCAGAGAATGGCAGAAATTCGGCAATCGGAGATCGCCTACAGACAGCTGCTAGAACCTGCTCAGCAGCAGGGTGGTGCGACCTGTGCCTGGGACTATCAGGAAATACCAGTGGACAACTCTGGAATCCTGGCTGAAGAATCGGCAGTGGAAAATCTGAAGATTGCCATCCCTAAAGCCGAAGTGGATGATATGGAGTTCCAGGGAGCTAGCCTGGCTGAAGAATCGGCAGTGGAAAATCTGAAGATTGCCGTCCCTAAAGCCGAAGTGGATGATATGGAGTTCCAGGGAGCTAGGCCAGTTGGCTCATCTCCCCAGCCACAGATTACAGAAGATATGGACTTAAGGGACTGTTCAGAGGATGTTAGGGATTATGCATCGCCTGCCCAAGTACTGGCAGCAGGACAGAGTACTGCAGACCCCTGCTCTAAGCCCGTGGCAGTTTTGGAGGCCCGAGGTGAGAAGGTGATGGTTCCTCTTTCCCAGTGGATTTCAGAGATGCAGGAGGGAGAAGCAGCCCTTTTCCCTCCCCAACAGTTAGCCAGAGCAGATGGTGTGGAGTCCCCAGCAGAAGTGCTGGCAACAGGGCAGAGTGCTAGCAACCTCTGCCCAGCACTGGAAACAACTGTGGAGTTTCAGGGAGCCGGGGCAGTTGGCCCCTCTCTCCAGCAACAAGCTGAGGTGGTAAAGCTTTTACCCCCAGCTGAATCACTGGCAGCAGGGCAGAATGCTACTGGCCGCTGCACACAACTGCCACTTGAGCTGACATTGGTGGATGGGACTGCGGTCTCCACTCACAGCAACCCAGCAGAAGAGCTGGCAACAGAGCAGAGTGCCGTGGGCCTCTGCTCTCAACTAACAGAAGAGGGAGTTCCTGTGGTACTGGATGGGACTTCGGTCTTCACTGACACAACCCCAGAAAATGGTGTGACACTGAGACAGGAGGATGTCAGCCTTGCTTTGCAAACACTGGGGGATTTTCACCCACCACAAGTGGATGGGACTTCAGTCTCCACTTGTATACCCCAGGGATGCTGGGCAGTTGGCCCAGATCCCCAACAACATGACGGACTGAGCCCAGTCACCCTGTCTTATCCCCAGCGGCGGGTATGTTCTCTGAGAGAGGCAGAGGTTGGCTGGGTAAGTAATGCTCTGTTTGGAGCAATTTATTTGGGGTACTGTGTGGATACCGGCATTAGAAGAATGAACCTATGGACTAACTTCAGAGTCAACCCGTCTGGGGTCACCTCCTGTGTTAGTCTCCTGCCGAAAGGGGAGATGTGTGACAGGAGGGTCACTTTGGACACAGGGTGAGCCAGGAAACCAAGTTTTTTGAAGTTATAATTTTCTGTCCCAATTTTTTTGGACAATGAAGATGTGACAGGAGGGTCACTTTGGACACAGGGTGAGCCAGGAAACCATGGACATTAAGAAATATATCTTGGACTACCTAAAATGTAATATTTATCCACCATATTCCCAAGGATATCTATAAAGGACTATTTACTGATTCTGAACTCAACAGGTTAATTGAGAGATACTGATGTGTTCAGCCTCAATCACCTGTCTGCCTAGTGTAATGCTAATGAATCGCAGCTTCAAAAAGACCTGTTCATTGTTTGTGGTGATGTGGATTGGGGAAATTAAGTCTGTCCTTGTGTGTATTGTAAAGTAACAGACAGTCTGGTGAATATAAAAGTCATGCATAGTTATTTAAACATAAGGGGATTAGAACCTGTTGTCTCCTAACAGGTGTCAAAATAATGTGTATTGGGTCTGGTTATGTTGTGGGTGGAGCTGGACCATTGTTCATTTTAGGTTAATGCAGTATTGGATGTGTATAAAAAGTACAATGTTTTTCTTAATAAAGTCAGTCTATCCAGAGAAAGATACAGAGTGCGTCTCGTTCTTTCAGAAGGATTAATTCCTATGGGAAGTGGTCGTCTGGCTGTGGAGGATCGACAGTGAATTTGTGTCCAGGAGAGGGAAGATATCTAAACAGCGTTAAACCCCTTTCATATTTGGGGTGTCGTTACAGAAGAAATTAAAGAAAATTGTTTCTTCTACAATTTATTTTCTTTCTACATACTGTCACCATTGCAGTACAGTGTCATCATATAACTGGAGTGGTGGTGATTAGGGACACTGACATGTCACAGTATGTAAACAAAAAAAACAAAGTATAACGCTTTTCAAATTTTATTTTTATTTTTACATACTGTAACTAGAGCAATACAGTGGTACCATAGTAACACTGTTCTACTCTGGGGAGGTGATCAGTGTTTTTTTACACACTATGATTGCTTATAACTGTGAATTTCACTGTTATAAGAAACCATTTTTTTTTCTGAATTAAATCTATTTATTCAGTGTTTACCATTGTGATTATGTATGATTGGCCACAGCTAATCACATGGTACAGGTGGGCTGTGATTTGGCCCTGTCTGTACCATGTGGTCACTGTGACTCATCATAGAGATCAACACAACAGTACACAATAGATGGCATAAATGGAAGCCATTCATTGTGTACAAATGTCATGTGATCTGCTATGATCGGTCACAGCGATCACATGGAACTAGAAGCGGGTCGGCACACTGATCTGTCATCCGTTGTGCCCAGTGGACACAGCGGGTGACAGATCACTATGGAGCATGGCGCATGGCCCCTGGGGCATGGCCCCTGGGGCACACAAGGGGTACAATCCTGGGAGGACAGCATATGACATCCACCCAGGATAACAGTGCTCCAGCTCTGCCCTCATTTTACAATAGGCCAGGTGGGAAGCAGTTAAAATATATAGATTAATTGTAACATTTTTAGAGAATAAAAAAACACACAAGATGAACTCAAAGGAGATGTGAATTCTGTTGTGTTCACTATAAAACTAGATAGACTGTGAAACTAGAATTATGGAATGATACTAGAAGAATTTTGGCAAAGTTGTAGAGGTGTAGTAGAGAGAATACAAACTAGATTATTAATGTCACTAAATTTGGAATCCAAAACTTCTAGATAAAGGCAGAGGATCTGCACTAGTTTAAAAAGAAGGCATAGCAAGTTATAACTGAATTTTGGATTTCTGTAGGCATTCATGTTTTTATGACTAATGTAAATAGTGAGTGGATGAAGAGCTCACTCTAGAAGATTATGCTGCTGTTTAAGTGCCAGCCTAATAACCAAGAGGTTATTGTCTCATGGTCCAAAGACTACATATAGCTGAAGCATCTTCCTTCCAAGAATAACTGATGAACGACAAGGTCTCTGGGGTAAAGATGAGGAAAAAGAGTGTTTTTTAAAGGAAGCCAGTCACAATTGGACTCACGATAACTTGAACATTCAGTCTTAAAGGGATATTAAACCCAAAAGCAAACATTTATTATAATGCAGCTTACACATTCTTAGATGTGATGCCTGCAATAGTTTTTTTATGTGTTCTTGTCTTTATTTTCACCTGGTGATCTGGACAGTAAGTCTGTTGTTTTTAACAGAATAAGCTCTCCTGCAAATATAGCAGTAATGTTGAGACAAACCATTTATCACTGACAGGGGTGATTACAATGATCAGCTTTTATTTATTTATGTAAGATCATCAGGAGAAAACAAAAAGGAAAAAGCCTAAAATAGAAAAACGAATGCAGCCACCCTATCTAATTTTTGGAAAGCTGCAATTTATAAAATGTTTGGTTTTGGCTTAATACTGCTTTAAATAATTAGAACTGTGCAGACTTATTTATGGCAGGGTTATGTTTTAGTTTTTAGCTTATTTCACTGTACTTAGTTTGTCTTAAACTGATTCTTTGCCGTGAGAGTCAGAGGTGAGAGTTCACCTGAGGTTTTCCAGTTATTAACTCATCAGCTGGTTTAATTCATGCTGATGGCACATGCTGTTTTTAAGTTGCTGAGTGTGCGTAATAGCATCAAATAACACAGTATTTAATTGTTTATGTACAGTATCTCCTAACTACTGGACTTTGTAATATTATATTATACAGACGATTACAGCCGGTGTTAGCAGCATGAGGTTAGGCAGCTGAAAGAACAGCAACTGTTAGAACTCAGATGGCCTCTCAGCTCTGGCTTTCAGGGCTGGAATTCAGCCTTAGAAAATATATATAAAAAAAAAAAGCCAAACAGTGGGGCAAATATACATGTTTAATTCATAATTATGCAAAGTTGAAGAACTTTAACACTGAACATTAACATTATTGCATGAGCCCCACATTGACACTTCTACGCTCCCGAATTTCTACACAACTTGCAAATGCCAGGCTGGCACCTTTTGCCGAAGGAGGTGATGAAGCAACCAAAGATGCAAGAAATAATGATGTGGTCCAAGGCACCATAAGTAATTGGCCTCCATCCCAAATTTGGACAGAAAAAGAGAGAGTTTGGTCAGGGGGACTTTGAATGAGGCCAATCACTTTGTAGAGTAAGCATGTGGGATATAAAACACAGTATTGCTTATATGGGTTCCGACAAAAAAGGGGGGAGTTAGTTAGGGACTTTGAATGAGAGATGTATACCAAAAAGCAGTCTTAGCAAAGAGAATTTTATTATATCTTGTGAGATCATGTACAGCATACTGAATGACAAAAAAAATGCATACACAAAATCGCATAAATGCAGGGCATGCTAAAAACCACATATACATATTGACGCCTTGGTACTTGGCATATCATGGAGTAAAGACAAGTCCTGCACAACATGAGCCACTGAGAGGGCTAGATGGTGTTAAAAAATCTTGGAGTAAAACAATATGTAGCGGCCTCACTCTCTCTCTCTCTTGTATCGGTTGTTTGTGGCTGTTGTCTAGGGGTACTCTGGAGGAGAGAGTGCAGGACACTACGCCAAGCTCTCACCCTCCGTGTATGTGAGGTTTGAGCAAAGTCTTTTTTAAATTACCTTCGGGTCTGCATCCTGCATATGGAGCCTCCGCTTCTTCTGTGGAGGTGTATCTGCCAGTAATAGAGCCCCACACCATTAAAAGTAGGATTTTTAAAACAGCTTACCTGTAAAATCCTTTTCTTGGAGTACATCACGGGACACAGAGCGGCATAGTCATTACTATGTGGGTTATATAGAATTACCTTCAGGTGCTGGCACTGGCAACTTCCAAAACAGGAAGTACCCTCCCCTATATAAGCCCCTCCCATCCGGGAGCACCTCAGTTTTGTAGCAAAGCAATACGTGTCCCCAAAAGAGGGGTGGGAGCTCTGTGTCCCGTGATGTACTCCAAGAAAAGGATTTTACAGGTAAGCTGTTTTAAAAATCCTACTTTCTTGTTCATACATCACGGGACACAGAGCGGCATAGTCATTACTATGTGGGACGTCCCAAAGCAATGCCAAATGAGGGGGGGGATATACCATACATAAGCTGGGCGCCATCAGGCATGAGGATCTTTTGCGGCCTGCAACACACTGCGCCCAAAGGCGACATCCTCCTGACTTCTAACGTCCACCTGGTAGAACCTAGTAAACGTGTGTACTGAAGACCATGTTGCGGCCTTACAAATTTGAGCCAGGGAGGCCTGGTGATGCACTGCCCATGAAGTTCCAACTGCTCTCGTGGAGTGCGCCCTAACTTTGAACAGAGGCGGTCTACTTCTCAAGCCATAGGCTTGTATTATGACCTGTCGAATCCACTTGGCTAAAGTAGATTTTGATGCTGCCTGACCCTTTCTGGGGCCTTCCGGCAGAACAAACAAAGAATCCGTTCTACGAATCTGAGCAGTGGCTTTTAGATAAGCTTTAACTGCTCTTACTACATTTAAAGAATGCAATAACTTTTCCTCTACAGAGCTCGGTTTGGGGAAAAGAAGGAAGAACCACATCCTGGTTCAAGTGAAACCTCAATACCACCTTAGGAAGAAAGGCTGGGTGAGGACGTAATACTACTCTGTCCTCATGAATAACCAGATATGGCTCTTTACAGGACATGGCGGCTACTTCCGACACTCTTCTAGCCGAGCATATGGCTACTAAAAATATCAATTTTCTGGTGAGTAGAACCAAGGAAATGTGCCGCAAAGGTTCAAATGGCTGCTTCTGCAGAACCGACAGAACCAAATTTAGATCCCATGGACATATGGGAGCTTTAATCGGTGGAATAATACGAGTCACCCCTTGCATAAAGGATTTGACAAGTGAATGCATAGCCAGGGGCCTTTGAAATAGTATAGATAAGGCCGAAACCTGACCCCTGATAGTACTTAAGGCAAACTTCCTGTCTACAGCCCACTGTAGGAAGTCCAGAATTCTGCCTATAACGTACTTACGTGGATGCCACTTTCTGGCCTCGCACCAAGTGATGTACGCCTTCCAAACTCTATAGTAGATCTGCCTGGATACAGGCTTCCTGGCATTGATTATAGTTGATACCACAGAGTTAGAGAGACCTCTCTTCTTTAGGATGTGGGATTCAATAGCCAGGCCGTTAAACTTAGAGTTAGTAAGGAAGGGTGGTATATCGGCCCTTGCGAAAGCAGGTCCGGACGACGTGGAAGGGTCCAAGGACTCCCCACAGACATTTTGATGATCTCCACGTACCAGGCCCTTCGGGGCCACGCTGGAGCCACCAAGATCACCGGCTTCTTTTCCAACCTGACTCTGCGAAGGAGTCGAGGCAACAATTGTAGCGGAGGGAATGCATATATCAGTCTGAACTGATTCCAAGGGAACACCAGAGCATCCGAGCCGCAAGCGAGGGGATCCCTTGTCCGGGAGACAAATCTGTCCACCTTTGCGTTGAATCTGGATGCTAGCAGATCTACATCCGGTGTTCCCCACCGCTGACATATTGCTCGGAAGACCTCGGGATGAAGGGACCATTCCCCTGGGCATAACTGTTGGCGACTTAGAAAGTCCGCCTTCCAATTCTCCACCCCTGGAATGAAGACAGCTGATATACATGGGACATGCTTTTCTGCCCATTCCAGGATGTGACTTACTTCCCTCTGGACTGCACGACTCCTGGTGCCTCCCTGATGATTGATATATGCCACTGCTGTGGCATTGTCTGATTGAATTCTGACAGGGGACCCTTGGAGTCTGGATGCCCAGGCTACTAGGGCATACCGGGCTGCTCGTATCTCTAAGAGATTGATAGGCAGGGTTTTTACTACATTTGACCATCTGCCCTGGAGAGACCATTGCTCCAGTACTGCCCCCCAGCCTATAAGGCTGGCATCTGTAGTGACCACCTTCCAGGATATCGGACTGAAGGGTTTTCCCTTCTGGAGATTCTGGGGGATCAACCACTAGCAGAGACTCTTCCGAACGGAAGGGGACAAAGCCATCGGGAAGTCTAGAGCCTGAATTTTTCCGTTCCAGGCTGACAATATGGCCCTCTGTAAATTCCTTGAGTGGAATTGGGCGTATGGCACAGCTTCGAATGATGCTACCATCTTTCCTAGCAGCCTCATGCACAGGCGTATGGACGGCTGTCTTTTTGCACAAAGCAGACGGACCAAGCCCCTCAAAGAGGATACCTTGTCTAGAGGTAAGAAAATCTTCCTCTGGTCTGAATCCAGCCGTAGCCCTAGATATACCAGGTTTTTCACTGGCTGTAGGGCTGACTTGTCCAGGTTGATGACCCAACCGTGAGATTCTAGATACTTGATTGTATCGACAATTACCACTTCTAGCTTGTCAACTGAGTGGTCCATCAACAACAGGTCGTGTAGGTATGCCATTATCGTTACACCTCGTGTTCTTAGATCGGCCAACAGTGGGGCCAGAATTTTTGTGAACACTCGTGGTGCTGCGGCCAGACCGAATGGTAAGGCTCTGAACTGAAAATGGCGCCCTTCTACTGCAAAGCGTAGAAATTTTTGATGACCTGGAAAGATGGGAACATGCAAGTAAGCATCTTTGATGTCGATCGAGGCTAACCATTCCTCCCCCTGTAGGGCAGCGGTGACCGATCGGATCGACTCCATCCGGAAGGACCGGACGTTTAGAAATTTGTTTAGACTCTTTAGGTCCAATATGGGTCTTATGTCCCCGTTTGGTTTCGGGACTGTGAAAAGGTTTGAGTAGAAACTCAACCCCCACTCTTCCATAGGAACCTCCATAATTACTCCTTGGAGCAATAGTTGTTCTAACGCCACTAGGAGACACCTTCTTTTCAGAGGGTCTTTTGGCATGCCTGACCACATAAAATGGGAAGGAGGAGACTCTTTTAACTCCAACTTGTATCCCCGAGTTACTGCGGAGAGCACCCATCTGTCTTTGATCGTCTCCCGCCAGGTCACTGTGAACAACTGAAGTCTTCCCCCACCCGTTTGAGTGGGGGCAGCCCTTCATAGGCTTGACTTGGAGGCTGGTTTAGTACCTCTTCGGATCCAGGGCTTTTTATTACCCTGTGACTGTCCCTGATTTTTACCTCCTGAGTTTGACCGAGGAGGCCGTCGGAACTGCTTAGTAGCAGACGTCCCAGGGATAGGAGAGGTAGTCCTCTTAAAAGACGGACCCCTAGACCTCTTTTTAATTGGTAAGAGAGTACTTTTACCACTGGAAATCTTCTGGATATATTTATCCAGGTCTTCGCCAAAAAGGCGTTCTCCATGAAATGGGAAGCTAACTAAGAGCTTCTTACAGGGAGCCTCAGCAGACCAGTTCTTGAGCCACAGAAGCCTACGCATATGTACCAAAGACAGCGTGAGGCGGGAGGCCTGATGGATAGAATCCTTGATGGCGCCATCCGCAAAGCATAATGCTCTAGGCAGATCAGCCAGAGCCTGGGCCTGCTGGTCTGGCAAATCCCTCAGGACCATTTTCATTTGATCCTTTAAAGCTTGGCAGACCCCAATAGCTGCCACTGCTGGCTGTGTAACAGCCCCTGCTGTGGAAAAAGCAGATTTTAATAAAGATTCCAATTTTTTATCTACTGGATCTTTGAACATTTGAACATTATCTACTGGACATGTCAGTGATTTGTTCACAGAAGAAATGGCTGCGTCCACCGTAGGAACATTCCATCTCTGGGTGAATTTTTCCTCCATGGGATAGATCACCTGAAATTTCTTAGGTGGAACAAATAGTTTATCAGGATGTTCCCAGTCCTGGTATATAAGTCCTTCCAATAATGGATGAATTGGAAAGGAGCAATTAATCTGGGGAGCTTTTAGCGACCCCAACGAGGAGACAGCAGTAGTTGATGGTTCAACAAGAGGCATTTTAAATGCAGATCGAACCATGTCAGTTAGGGTCTGGACCCACAATCTTTCAGTCTGTGATGCTGAAAATGGTTCATCTACTGTCGATTCCTCAAAAACAGAGTTAACCTCCTCCTGATCCCCTTCAGGAAGGTCAGTCCCTTCCTGGGACTGTTGCTCTGCCAACAGGCACTCTAATGGAGGGGATGGAGATCTGGCACGCTTTCTTTCCTGTAGAGAAGAAGCGATCAATGCTGCCAATCTCTGCTCCAATCCCTCCAGAGTTGAGGCAAAAACCTCCTCTGTTATATATGCAGGAGCAGGTGGACTGAGGACAGCCGCAGTACCTGGCACTCCCGGGGGTTCCTTATGGGTATTAACCTCTGATTTCTCAGGGGAGGAAGGTGCAGATGACTGCTCCAGATCCTCAGAGCCCGATGGAGACCCCCTACACTTCCTGAGAGGTATATCTCGGAGTTTTTTAGGCGGCATATTCCTTAGTTCAAAGCTGAGGTATTCCAGCCGCAATACACCCCTTTACTGAAATAGTCTAATGCAATTTGCTGCTATGTACATCAGTGGGTGTCTACTAATGCGTCTTTCTGGGGATGCCTGTATCAACCGCCCGCTTTAAGCCCCTATACCATGCTACCAGCTCCTTTTCATGCTCTGTGTCCATAGCAAGCAGCGTGGACTGAGTCCTTTTATCTTGCTGGGACGCCCGCACATGCGCAGAAGCGCTGGGCGCACAGAGCGCGTCATCTGCCAGGCTCCGCCCCCTTTTTTGAAGCTAAATCTTATAAAAAGAAAGCGTGTGTGCGTGCATGCGCGCGTGCACATGTGCGCTCTTGGCACCATGTAGGGAGAGGAGCCAGGGTCCCTGTTTCACCAGGACTCGGGGATGGAAGGAAACTACTTGGCAGCATGACAGAGGAATGCAGCTTCCCTGATAGAGAGCTCACTCATCTGCCTGGACTTTCACCATGGAAGGAATAGTCCCAAGAAAAAAAGACGTTCCACAGCGGCCTCTAGTGGACAAACACAGGTACCGCACTTTTGTCTTTTTTTTTTTTAAACCTCCTTTATGAAAAACATTTCTAGGTTTACAGTTTTTAAAACTTCCTTTATGAAAAGACATTTCTAGGATTTCTTAGGCATATACAGCTATTAGCGGGAATACCTTTAGGTAACAGGCAGAAAGACATATTAGGCTTGGGGGTCCCCTCAATAGAACCAAGTTCCTGAGGGGCCCCACTTACCTTTTCCCCGCCGCAGGACTTTGTTTGGTCCACAGAAGCCCAAACTTCACCTCTCACGGCAGGCATTGTACTAGACCTTCAGGGACCGGGTTCCCAAGGATTCCACTCCCCTGGACCTGTATAGCACCCTGCACAGATAGCCTCTTGGTTTTGGGTATGACCAGAGCTCTGGATCCCAGGGTCCAGCCCTCCTAAGAGAGGCATTACAGGCAAAACCCTGCTCTTCTCTGCAAGGCCCGGGTACCGACCGTTTAGCTATGAAGCTTTTTTTGGTCGGATCCGGAATAGCTTGCTAAGGCCCAGAGAACCTGTACACAAGCCCAGATGAATACATGTTAACCTTGGCCAACACCTTAGACACTGGCAAAAAACTGAGGTGCTCCCGGATGGGAGGGGCTTATATAGGGGAGGGTACTTCCTGTTTTGGAAGTTGCCAGTGCCAGCACCTGAAGGTAATTCTATATAACCCACATAGTAATGACTATGCCGCTCTGTGTCCCGTGATGTATGAACAAGAAAGTTCAACACTCCTTTATTTCTTCAATGCCAGAATGAACATAATCAGTTGAACTTCCATAACAGACAGACAGGGGTGTGGATACGAGTAGGCCCAGGCACAATGAACTCTCCTATCCCTTTCTCGTGCGGATAGGCCTGGCGCACGGTCTCTGCCACCGACCGCGAAGTTGGTAGCTGCCACCTACCGGGTGAACTGTTTGGAGCCCCTGTCATGGGCCTAAGTAACGGTCTCTGTCACGACCTTAGAGTAACGGTCTCTGCCACCGACCTCAGAACATGGACCACCTTCCGTGTGAGTATGGCCCCTGTTTGGCGAGGACATCCATCCCGACGGTCTCCGGAGGCCCTGTCCCGGCACTGGCAATCTGCTGCACCAGATCTACAGGAAGGTCACCTGCGCGGTCCCTTACGCCTGGATTCAGACACCCGATCCGTTGGGTGCCTTAGGATGGTTCCTCCCGGGCGGATCCCAGTGGAAGAAGCTGGGCCCCAGGCCTAAACGATGCACCTCACCCCAGACTGAGAGTGTCTGGGGTGACTCCCGAACTCCACGTGTCCAGGCCTAGGCCGCCTAGACACCGACCGCTGGACAGCAGCCCTCAGGCTAAAGGTGCCTGGGAGCGGGTGTGGCCAACGACCGGGATGTGAGGAAGTGCTTAGCCAGAGCTCCATCCATGCCGCTTACATCCTGACTGAATCCTGCTGATCCGTTCGCCATCCGAGGATCCCGTTTGTCCCCACAGCATCCAGGGAACCTTGTGCCCACTGGGAGATGGTCAAATACGGCCCACCGATGGAGGAAGCCTCAGGACCCGGCCCGCAGCCCCCATCATGCAAACAGAGGCAAGATGGCACCGGTCACCATGCTGCAGACACATGCAGCCAGCCATCCTCATGCTCCTCAGCGCTGAGAAAGAAGCCTGTAGGGAAGGGTGAGTCACACTGTTCCCCCCCCTGTTCTAAGCCCGGAAGATCCTTTCCTGTTCTCTCCAGCTGAGGACATTGCCCCTGATACTCCCAGCAGGGACACTGCTGATTCAGGCCCTGCAGAGCCATCCCTGTCTCAGATCATGGAGGCCATCCAGCACAGCCATGCTTCCCTGACCACCCAAATGGACTCCATTAAAACAGACTTATCCTTCCTAAAACAGGATGTCCATAACCTCCGCCACAGGGTGTCTAGTGCTGAGCAGCGCATTAGCACGCTGGAGGATGAGACCCATCCATTACAGGGCTCTGTTAGGGAGCTACGCCAGGCCCAAAATTACACATCAGATAAGCTCACTGAAATGGAGGACCGTTTACGGAGGAGCAATTTACGTTTCCTGGGGTTCCCAGAGGGGGGCTGAGGGTAGAACCCCGGAGGTTTTTATGGAAAGATGGCTAATCACCACATTCGGCGCTTCAACCTTTTCACCGTTATTCGCCATTGAACGAGCACACAGGGTTCCTATGCGCCCCCTCCCACCTGGGGCCCAGCCACGTGCCATGATCATCAAACTCCTGCACTTCAGGGACAGGGAGGCAATTCTTGGTGCTGCCAGAGAAAAGGGAAGGGTGTCCTTTAATGGGAGTGGAATTACTATTTTCCCTGACTTCTCTGTAGCTACACAAAAGCAGAGGGCCACTTTCCAGGCTATTAAACGCAGGCTCCGTGAGCTTCATCTCCCCTATGGCATGCTATATCCTGCTCGATTGAGGATTGTCTACCAGGGCAAGGCCTACTTCTTCACGGATCCTAAGGAGGCATCTCACTGGGTGGATACCCTGGGACATCCTGAACGCCGGAATAAGAATCAAAGATCCCCTCCGTGCTGACATCGCACCTAACCTGCATTTTTTGATAGCTATACCTTGTGCCTTATGTGGCCTACATTACCCCTTTCCAGCAAAGGACAGCTGAGGGGGGGGGTAGGAGTGGGCCTGGAAATCCTTACGCCTGTGATCATCTCACTCCCCTCTTTACAGTTATATGAAAGTGGCGAACTACATTCTACTAACTCTGTTTGTTTCTTACTTGTTTGATCCCGATGACTGCTGCATTTTTTCCTTCAGACTCAGGGTCAACTAGCATACTTGTCCTGTGCGGTCACGGACGGTAGCCCGTGTCCAAGGGACTTTAACGCTCCTCAGGGTTGGTTAGTTTGGGGTCTGTGTCATGACCCCCCTGCTTTGCAGTTTTGGTTTTGGGAACAAAGCTCTCATATGTTTGGGTTTGGGAGCCGGGAGGGTTAGGGTGGGTGGGGATGTTTGGGGATTTTTGTTTGAAGTTTTTATTTTTATGTGTTTTGTTCTGCAGTGCTGGTATTCATTTGTGCATTTCCATTTACAGGCTGGTATAACTGACCCTTATGATATGCATCTGATCACTTTATTTCCTATGCTCTTGCCTTATCTTTTTGACCTGTTTTATACCTTGCGCACTTCCCCTGGTTCGCGGGACTTCGGGCCTTGCTTGTGTCCGGCGGGCCATGGGAAGTGGGTACGGTTAATCATGTGCTTTACGCCTCCCTATGTCTAAGCTACGTTTAGTGTCTTGGAATGTACGGGGGCTGAATTACAAGGTGAAAAGATCTCTGATGTTTGACTATTTGGCACGCCACAATCCGCATGTAATCCTACTTCAGGAAACCCACCTCCAGGGCTCTAGAGTCATGGCCCTCAAACGGGCAAAAATTGCCTATGCCCTCCATTCTACATACTCCACATATGCCAGGGGGACCTCCATCCTAATAGCCAAATCAGCCCCGGTTAGTATTAAGCATGTTAAACTGGACCCGCAAGGGTGTTTTGTAGTTGTTGTACTCGAACTTATGGGAAGACCATATACCGTGACTAGCCTGTATGCCCCTCCCCCCTTCACTAAATTGTTCTTTGAAAGGGTTATGACCTCCATTCTGGCGATAGCAGAGGGTCCTTTACTAATAGCGGGTGACTATAATACAGTACTGGATAATTCCATAGACAGGTTACGTTGCTCTTCATTACCCCCCACTCCCCTGGGTTCCTTCTTAAATCAATTTGACTTGGTAGAGGCCTGAAGGTGGAAGAATGCGGACAGGAGGGAGTATTCATGTCACTCTGAGTCACACGGTACTCTGTCTCGTATAGATTTGTGTTTGGTCTCGTCGGATCTACTTTCCATGGTATCAGAGGTTAAATACCTCCCTAGGGCGATATCCGACCATTCTCCTTTGATGATGGACCTCGCCCTGGGCCCCTCCTCCTCCTATCGGGTGTGGCGACTGAGCCCACAGTGGTTGGCGGATGAGATCGTGGTGAACCAATGTATGACGAAGATGAAATCATACTGGCTACTTAATAAACAGAGTGCATCCGTTCCAGTGGTATGGGATGCCTTTAAGGCCACTACACATGGCTCTTTTGCTGCGGCGGTTGGTCAGACACGCAAGGCCTCTATGTCCAAGTTGATGGATGCAGAGGGGGCTCTCAGGGAGGCAGAAGCCGCTTATACCGCGACTACCTCTCCTGAGACACATGCTGCCTGGAAGCATGGGTCCAGAGAATTGGACCTAGTGCTTTTGGAACGCACCCAGAGGAAGCTGTTATACCAGAATCAGCGAATCTTTGAGTTTGGTGACAAGAACAGCCGTTTGTTGGCATATCTTTCTAAACCTGACTATTAGTCATGCAGCATACCCAGAATTAAGAGCACAGAGGGCATAGTGGTAGAACAGAACAATGAGATCATGGAAGCCTTTATCTCCTTTTACTCCTCCCTATATGCTACTAGAGCTCACTACACGATTGTGGAATTGGATGACTATCTTGCGGACATTTCGTTGCCCAGACTTCAGACCCAGCAGGCGTCAGATCTTGACGCTCCTCTGACAACTGAGGAAATTGGGGAGGCTATCCAGTCCTTTGCCAGAAACAAAACGCCGGGACTGGATGGGTTCCCCATCGAGTGGTATTTGCAATACAAAGATTTGCTTATACCCCATCTAAGCAGGGTATATGATTTTGCTATGAAAACGGGACAGCTACCCCCCTCTATGTCGGAGGCATCGATTGTCCTCATTCCTAAACCACATAAGGATCACCTCCTATGCGAATCTTACAGACCAATATCACTCATCAACTCAGATGTTAAGATTTTGGCCAAGGTGCTCGCCCGGCGATTGAACACAGTTACTACTACCATTATTGGTGCGGTTCAAACTGGGTTCATCCCTGGGCGATCGACCTCCATCAACCTGCGGAGATTGTTCACCAATCTTCAGGCCACTCATGCGGAGATGGGTTCCAGGGCTGTTCTGGTCTTGGACGCACACAAGGCATTTGATTCAGTCGAATGGCCTTATCTGCTGGAGGTCCTGGCAAAGTTTGGTTTTGGCGGTACCTTCATCAGATGGGTCCAGCTGTTATATTCGAAACCCACTGCTCGACTCAGGGTGAACGCAGCCGTGTCTGATCCCTTTCCGATAAAGAGAGGCACCAGACAGGGGTGCCCTCTGTCGCTGTTGCTCTTTGCACTGGCGATAGAGCCCTTGGCAGCACTGATAAGATCTTGCGGGGAGGTTGCGGGACTGACGATTAGGGGTCTGGAGGAGAAGGTGTCTCTTTATGCTGACGACATGTTGATCTATTTGTCGGACCCCCAGTCGTCTCTCCCAGTCCTGCTGGAGATTATTGGCAAGTTTGGGCATTTCTCCGGGTTCCGGGTTAACTGGGACAAGTCCATCCTATTTCAGATTGACCAGGCAGACCCACCCAGGCTAACTTCCTCTTGCCCACTACAAATAGTCACCTCCTTCCGATATTTAGGAGTTATGGTACAGCTCCCTATTACCTCTTATGCTAAACTCAATATAGACCCCCTTATAGGGAGAATGAAGACCACATTCAAAACCCGGGCAAATCTCCCACTTACCTTATTGGGCAGGATTAATATTTTTAAAATGATATTCCTGCCACGATTTCTGTATGTATTTGGTAATTCACCAATATATGTCACTAAGCTTAAATTTAAAGAAATAGACTCCATCCTTACTTCCTTTTTATGGAGGGGGGGAGTAGTCAGGATTGCCAAGACCATCCTCCAGTTACCGGTACTGGAGGGTGGATTGGCCTTACCCTGCCTCCACACCTATTATGTTGCCTCACAATTAGCTCATGCACATTGGTGGTTTTTTCCTGAAGCCAACAACGCAGCCACTGCCTTGGAGGATGCTATCCTTACCTCCTATGAATCCCTGCAGAACCTGATTTATCGTATGTCCCTTAGAGGGCGGGAGGGAACGAGTGTCCTGGCAATGACTATCAGGCTTATTAAGCTAACAAAACTACAATCGTTCACTGACAGTAATACTTACTCACCGAACACTCCACTCTGGGGGAACCCGACTCTACCAGAGTTCTTCCGCAGATCTGACGAGGGATTCTGGTCGAAAAGGGGGGTAAAAACTATTTTGCATTTATTCTCAGACAACGTGTTTCGTTCTTTTGATGAATTTCGTTGAGATTACAATCTACCACGCACAGCTTACTTCCTCTACCTACAGATACGCCACACTGCAGCAACGCAGTTTGGTCTTCGCAACATATCCATTCAACTCTCCCCACTGGAACGCATATTGACCGACTCCTCTCACACCAAGCTAGTTTCTACATATTATAGGTCCCTTCTGCATTCCATGACTCAAAGGCTGAGCAAGAAGGCTGCCAGCTGGAGAGCTGATATTCCTGAGCTGACGGAGGAAATCTGTCAGGAGCTTTTGCCCCTCCAGGTTCCCTCTGTCATCTCTTCTCGTGATAAAGTAATACAAACTAAATTGTTATACAGATTCTACTTTACTCCATGCTTACTATTTAAACTGAATAGATTGCTCTCTGCATTGTGCTCTCATTGCGGCATGGCTGATGGCACGTTCTTTCATTTAATGTGGGAGTGTGCTCCGATCAGGCAGTTCTGGTCGGAGGTCACGGCCTTCATTAGTTTATTGACACAATTACCTAATGTATGTAATCCTCTAAGGTGTTTACTGGGCTATATTGATGATGATAGTATATCCGAGAATACACGAACATTTCTGAGAATAGTATTGTTTTATGCTAAGAAAGCAATAACCTTCCATTGGAAGTCTCCATCCTTACCCACTATTGCCTTCTGGCTCACAAATATTAGCCATGCTGTATCATTATACAAACTGACATATGAGGCTAGAGGGTGTCCGAAAAAATTCAGGAAGGTTTGGGGCTACTGGGTTGATTCTGAGAGCACTGTCTCTCCTGCTCCTTAAAAATGTGACTGAATATTGTCTTCCTGATATATGCCAATTGTTTACCAGCTTTCTAAAAGACATTTTTTGCACTGTACTGGATTGGGCGATGTTCGCTCCACGAGTGTCTGTTTGTTGTCTATTTTATGTGTTGTTTTGAAAAAAAAAGTAATAAAAATTTACGTTAAAAAAAAAAAAGAAGGTGCCTGGGACTCGGACCTCGTGGCGAAGATGTCCGCCCCCTTTATAGCCTCTCCCAGCTAGCACAGCGGGTTCCCCGCCCCCCAGTACAACCGCTGCGAGAGGCCAAAAAGGGTACGGCACTCCAGCGATGGTTCAACTCCGGCCCAAAGTAACAGCGCCACCTGCTGGGCCGCAGGGAACTGGACATCACTGATGCCTCCACCCGAATCAACATACTGAAACGTACCTACCCGCTACAAATATAAAAGACATTAAATCATCTGTATGGACATCATGCATCTATGTGAGTCCCACGCGTTTCATTGGGATTTACGAACTCTTAAGGGGCGAATGCAATGGTGATCTATAAAGAGACATAACCATATGGTATAATATTGTAGCTGAATAATAGGAATAAGTAATGGGTGTAAGGGACGAGATGGACATCCCTTTAAATACTCACGTCAACTGCATAGATTTGAACAGAGGATCAGAGCTGTTAGAGATGTTTGGCATGGGAGCTGAGGTAGAGACACGTGGACAAGCAGGGAGCACTGTGTATTCCCCAAGGTCAATGTGCAAATGTAGATGACAGTGAGCCAATACTTCTGTGGATTGAGATCAGTAGTATATATTGAATGTATAATATTATTGAGAAGTGTGAAAAGCCCATACACCAGGTCAGATGAAGGGAAGAACTGAGCAACCACCAAGAATGAAAGTGGATGAAAGAGAAAAAAAAAATATCCTGGGTGAGATAGTAAAGGAACCAAAGGGAAAGTTGGAGAAAGTGCTAAAAGTATAGGTAAAACATATGGTGATTTACCTTATTGGTTCACAAGGAAATTGGGAACCAAAATCAAGTGAATGCTTGCATATAATGGTGTTGCCAGAGAGACACATAGACACCAAGTGAGGCAAATTTAAATGCTCCCAGCTGATACAGCATGTCCCGCCCAGCGTCATGTGGGAATGGCAAGAAAGGGGAGGCATCCATGCCAGAGCGAAAAAATCCGCCCAAACAGGCTCAGGTACCTCCACAATGTCAGCACATTGGGGAGGTACCTAAATGGTAACGTGGCGCCAATGCAGTAAGGAGCACTCGCCCAAACCACCACCTCCATCCACCACAAACAGGGAGGAAGGGAACAGGTGGAAGAGGGCGGGGGGCCAAGATCGCATCGCAGCTCCCACGGGACAGATGAGCAAACAGCCCAAAAATCCATGCACACACTAAACAAAACCTACCATGTGGAACAGGGTGCTAGGAACAAGAGATGGTAGATTGAAATAATATAATATATATATATCTATATATATAGATATATATCTATATAGATATATATCTATATATCTATCTATATATATATATATATATATATATATATATATATATATATATATATATATATATATATATATGAGTATGTCATAAGAACCAACAGAATATAATGTATAATAAAGCCATGATTAGGTCTATCAGGGAAATTACTGGGAGGGAGGGAGTAGTGCCCTCCCCGCCCGATGCAAGTAATATAAAAATATACCCCATTCAACCAAGGATGAGTAGCTATTTATTAGTGTATATTTAATGCAAGCCTTCTTTTTTTCTTTTTGGATAGAATATAAAAAGTTAATCTGGATGTTGTTTCTGTATGTGTCCCAACTGTGGCGATTTACCCTCACTATTGTTCCTGATGACCGTCGGTTCCGGTATAGAATGTGGTGGAAAATCCAAACTTTTGGAGTTTTTGCAAGAGGAGATCTTTTTGTTGACAAAGGTCTAAGCAGCACATCCCCTTGCTTTGGAGAGATCTCCTCCTACTTCCTGGCATATCTCTGGGACAAGGAGTGCACTACTTTAACTGCTTGTAGTAGATGACAAACCCCAGAAAGCACTGTGCAGCTTGCAGACCCACTGGCCTTATCTGTTTGAGTTTTGCAGAGACATTGTGAGGTCCATTTGCAGATTTTTTTTTAAAAACATCCTTCTCCAGGTTTACATTGAATCATAGCCCATAACCTCTAGAGCAGGGGTGTCCAACCCATAGCCTGCGGGCTGCATGCGGTCCAAGAGGGCTATGCATGCAGCCTAAGCGGGCTATGCATGCAGCCTTAAACAAAAATTGTAAACTTGCGGCTTTGAATGTTCTCATCTGGATAGATGCTGTGTTTGGCATAGCACCCGCAGCGGTTGCCAGCAAATACAAACAGGACCAAAGAATGTCTGAAGGGATGCCAGGGATGCCGTGTTTGCAGTAGCACCGCCAGCACATGCAGGGACTCCCGCTAGCTAGCACCAGCCAAGTAAGTGCCACATGGCCAGATCTAGGGGTGTGTGGGGCGACCTGCCCCCGCAACCCCTCATCTACCCCTGACACTAAGCCTAGCCTTCTCCCATCCCTGCACTGTACACATACAGCACATCATTGTAATCCTATCATTTGCCTGACTTTTCCTGCTCATTAGCTATCGTTAGGCCCCATTCACACTTCGTGATTTTGAATCGCACGACCGAATCAAGTGGCAATCGTGGCAAAACGCGTTGCACAAAGCTTGTTGCCCAAAAAAGAGTAGAAGCTTCTTTTGGGTAACAGCTTCGCGTGATGCATTTTGTCACGATTGGTGCAAATACCAAAGCAAAACAAAAAATTAATTGATCTTAGCAATGCTTAAAGTGTTTGTTAACCCCCAAAAAATGGATCCTGCTTCTTTAAAGCATGTTATATGACACAGTGCTTGTCCTCTGTCATTTGGCCCCCTGTAACACCTAAAAAACCTGGCTGATCCTGCCAGTTTCTCCCCACACCTCTGTAAACTGACCACAGTTTATCATGGCTGCTGAGACCAAACCCCGTGGTTAGTTTACATGCCTCTGTCATCAGCAGCCTGCTATCTGCTCTCCTCTCTGCTCCTGTGTCCTCCTCCCCCTCCCCCTCCCCTTTATCTGTGTGTGAGCCGCCCCCCTCCCTCCTGCTGTTCTCATAACACTAACCTGTATACACCATTAGCACTGCCTCCTATTGCAGTATCCCCCTCTGTGTATGATTTATAAATATAAATGCTGTAAATACCTAATTTAAGAGCCGAGATTGCGATCACATGACCAGCCAGCTCTCTCCTCCTCTCCTCCTCCCCTCCAGACTGACATCAGCAGAGGAATCTCAGCTCCCCCCACTGCACCTCTCAGAGGAGGAAAGGAGAAAGCTGGCCGGGCATGTGATCGCAATCTCGGCTGTGAAATTAGGTATTTGCAGCATTTATTTTTATAAATCACACACAGAGGGGGATACTGCAATAGTAGACAGTGCTGATGGTGTATACGGGTTAGAGTGGCTTAACAACCACTTTAAAGTGAGATATTAAAAATTCAAAACCATAGTAAACAACAAGCTTGGAGATGCCTAGACCCTGCCAGTGAAGTGGCACATCTGTGTGATGTATACAACCTACTACAACAAAACTGACATTTACAAAGAGAAAGTATTGCTGGCAAAATGACAGCTCCCAGGTGTGTTGTTCTGTTTGTAAACCAAGCATTCAGGGATTTCTGTCATCTTTATGAGACTTTTATCCTAAATGGGGGTCTGGTATATACATAGGCGTGCGCACAGGGTGTGCCAGGTGTGCCCAGGCACACCCTAATCACCATTTACAGCACAGATTCCCACTACTTCCCTGGCTCCCTCCTTCCCCCTGCAGTGCTACCAGCTTCCCTTCTCTCCCGCCAGCTGTTGCTGCAAGGATGTTTTAGGATGAGTGGAGGAAGGGGCTGGTAAATATGTAATTGACCATCCCCTTCCCTTTCTGAATGAACATCGTGAGTGATCAGTAGTGTGTGTTTGAGCTTTGGGGTGCACACCCTAATGCAATACACTGCGCACACCTATGGGTATATATGTTAATGGGTGACTCTCACACGCAAAAACAAACCCAAATAGTATCAGATACCAGACTATTGACTGAGCATGCAGCCTACTGGGTCAGGAAAGGTGGGGGGAAGCATATGCCCCCATCCTGAGCCATACTTGACCGAGATATCGCTGATCATTTATGGTCATGTCCATATATGGTCAGTGACATCACCCAATAGACTCCGCCTCTTTCTCCTCTACCACAGGTATCCCACAATTATCGGGCCAGGGTTGTGCAAAAGAGGGTCTTTGACCTCATCAACATGGGGACAAGATGGTTTTCTAGGAGGGGAACTCCCATGTTGATGGCATGTAGCCTATTATGGTTTAGGAGGGAAAGCATACGCTCAACCCCCCTTCCCTGCATGCTGGGATAAGAGTTTGGAATGGATTTTTGGGGAAAATTCATGCTTTTTTTCTTGATTTTTATGTGAGATTCCTTTTTAAATACCACACCAGACCCAGAGGTGTGCCACAAGAGGAAGCAGTTTCCTATGGTGGAACACTGAGAAGAGCCAAGAACACTGGCGGAGGACCCGAGAAGAGTAGGTTTGGAGCGGTTCTGTGCAATTCTATTTTAGAATATTGATAATCTATAAATGCCCTCTTTGTACTGTGGTGGTGGGTGTACTTATCCTTTAAATTAACTAAAATTCTGCCAAGCCTCTTCTGCTCCCACCATTATACCAGCTACCCCTATGGTATTATCTTTGCCGATGCTCAGTTTCCATTTTTTAATTCAGGAGACAGCATTCTTGTGTATTGCAGACTATTTTTTTAAATGTTCACCTAATTAGATAAACCCTCTAAGACCATCATTACAAAGCTTAAGTCTGTATTTGGAAGGCATAGTTTAATGAAAGACATTATG
The DNA here is from genome assembly GCA_029206835.1 of Rana muscosa. Lineage (NCBI taxonomy): Eukaryota > Metazoa > Chordata > Amphibia > Anura > Ranidae > Rana > Rana muscosa. The sequence goes on along the minus strand of CM055120.1, from coordinate 143,165,131 downwards.
TCAGACAACATATTTTGGCTATTGTTCCAGACAACATGCCTTTATTCAGCAGAGAATGCATACTTTTGCAAGCAATCTGGGAATTTAACTAGTTCATTCTAGTCCAATAAGCCATCTGTCTATGTGAAAAGTTGAGTGGGGTTTTTTAGACTGTAAACCTTCTCTTCAATAAGTAATTCAGCTGTTGATCCACACCTGGCACTTCTAAATCTACAGAATACACCCACTTCAGGAACAAAAACCTACTAGACGAAATACACTATATTTATTATGGTCAGGACTGCAAAATAATAATTTTAATTGTATTTTTCTTTTGTCAAGTAAATATGAAATATTGCATATCAAGATTTTGTGTTCTCCTTTAGAACTGGAAGCTGAAGTCCATTGTTTAAAGAATTAAACAATGTTCCAAATAGGCAAAGGAGGCTGCTCTACTGTGCTGCATCTGCTAACCCACAATAGTGCTTAAAGCAGAGCTCCGCTCAAAAGGGGAAGCTCTGCTTGTTTGCACCCTCCACTTCCAACTTTTGGCACTTTTGGAGGGGTGATTACCTGATTTTGACAGGTACCCCGCTTCCACTTCTGGATCAGATTGTCACGCCCCCTCCTATTCTTCTCCTGCAGCCTTCTGGGACACATCACAGGTCCCAGAAGACTACAGAAAGCGGTGTCACTCCCCCTGATGACATCTGTGGACAAAACGCATTGGGTTGGGCCAAAAAAAGTGACACGATCATGCCAGCTGGGACCCGGAAGTGGAAGCGCAACACGAGGAAAGATTTAGGATGCTTGTGTATTGATATTATATACTGCTCGTTTGTTACATTGGCTTTGTGAGTCATTCTTTACCTTTATATTAAATTGGTTTTAACAAAATACTACATCATGAGAGCTCCTTTGTTTTTGTCTCAAAATGAATTGATTTCCATTTGAATGATTATATGGAGGCTGCTGTCTGGAGGTCTGAAGATTCCCTACCACTTGCAGTATACACAAAGCTTGTTTGGCCATCCGTTATACTGTACAGTATATCAGGGATATGCAATTAGCGGACCTCCAGCTGTTGCAAAACTACAAGTCCCATCATGCCTCTGCCTCTGGGTGTAATGCTTGTAGCTGTCAGAGTCTCACTATGCCTCATGGGATTTGTAGTTCTGCAACAGCTGGAGGTCCGCTAATTGCATATCCCTGCAGTATATGAACTTTATATATATATAATTTTTCACGTAGTTTTTCACTTCTGTGGAGTTTGTACTTTCTTTTCTGCTATACTGGATTTGATATGGGGACGGTTGACGGTTCACCTTTATCATCAGGACCCGTTACCCGTTACCCCTGAAATAGTTCCTCTGAGTATCCCATTGCGAGGAATATTGTAGAGAATCTTGTTAAACAAGTTCTCCACTGATCAAGGAATCGAAAGCTGATGTGGTAACTACCCATTCATGTGGCAACCTGCCTCCACAATACCATGAGTTATGGGATGCCTGTGATAAAAAGAATGCTGATCAATTACCTCCTCATCGCCCGTATGAATTTTCCATGGGCAGAAATACCCTTTGACCATCTTTTCAATCTGTCAGAACCTGAATTAAAGGTGCTCAGGGAGTGGCTACCCACTTCCCTTAATATCTGAAATGTGATGGGCAGGGAGTCTTGAGACATCACGACCCCACCCACCGAGCTCCGGCAAAGAAATCCATCCACTGATTCCAGAGTTTTGCGGGGCTCCTACAGCTGAAGGATGTGATATTTGCAAGGTAGGGATACATACAGGAGGCTTGCATGCTTGCATCAGGAATTTTGGGGCCCATTACACAGCTTCAGGCATGGGTCCCCTGGAGCAGAGAAGCGGGGGGGGGGGGGGTGCCACGAATTGAGAAGTGGGGGGGTGCTGCCGCCACGAATTATTGAGGTCATCCGGGGCCTTGGGGACCTCCGGGCCTCTGGGGACCTCTGAGCCCCTTACAAAAAAAAATAAAACAAATAAAAAAAGAATAATAAAATAAAATAAAAAAATTTTATAAAAAAAAATGGGGGTTGCCATCCGGGGACCTCAGGGCCCCTGGGCCCCTTACAAAAAAAAGTGGTGGGGGTTGCCATCTGGGCCCCTGGGGACCTCCGGGCTTCTGGGCCCCTTACAAAAAAATATATATATATATATTTTTTTAAAAGGGGGGTTGCCATCTGGGCCCCTGGGGACCTCCGGGTTTCTGGGGACCTCTGGGCCCTTTACAAAAAAAAAAAAAAAAAAAAAAAAAAAAAGAAATAATTTTTTTTTTTCTTTTAATAAACAAAATAAAAAAAGGGGGGGTTGCCATCCGGGGCCCTGGGGACCTCCGGGCCCCTTACATAAAAAAAGGTAAAAAAAAAAAAGGGGGGTTGCCACTCAGGCCCCTGGGGACCTCTGGGCCCCTTACAGGTGTCCTACCTGTACCCCCCTGATGGCGGCCCTGCTTGCATATATATATGTAGCGGCCTCCTCACTCCCCTCTTTGCATCAGCTCGTCTTTCTCTTGTCTAGGGGTACCTTAGATGGGAGAGAGCGGGGTCACCACGCCAAGCCTTCACCACATGTGTCCGTGCGGTGTAAGCAAAGTTCCTTCTCTACCTTCGGGTCAGTGTTGTGCACCTGGAGTTACCTTGAACAATGTCCACCAGAAAAGAGCCCCACACCATTAAAGTCCAACACTCCTTTATTCTTCTCTAGTGAACAGCATAATCAGTTAGACTCCCTTAAAGAACAGAACAAACAAGGAGGTGTGGATGCGAGTAGGCCCAGATACAATGAACTCTCCACTTTCCTCCCTGAAAGTGGGCTGAGGTCTCCTAGCGAGGGGGGATTTTCCTTCCAGGCGGTCTCCGATGGGGGGCTCACCTGTCACTGGCAATCTGCTGCACCCGGTCTTCAAGTGAGTAGCTCCCCCCGGTCCATTACGCCTTCTGGATTCGGGTACCCAATCCCTGGGTTCCCTAGGACCTCCTTCCCTCGCGGAACTCAGTGTTGGGCACTGAGCTCCAGACCTCCATCCGAGTACCTCACCGCAGGCCAAGGGTGCCTGGGATGGAACACGACCTCCGGACGTCCTCTAGGCCTAGGCCGCCTAGAGGACCGACACGAACCACCGCCCTCAGGCTGAAGGTGCCTGGGACTCGACCCCGTGACAAAGATGGCCGGCCCCTTTATACCCTCTCCCAGCAAGCACGGTGGGTTCCCCGCCCCACCATACCGCTGCCAACGGAGGACAAAAAGGAGGCACAGCACACAGCAATGGTTCAACCCCAGCCCAAGGCGACAGCGCCACCCGCTGGACCGCAAGGAACTGCACATCACTGGTGTCTCTGCCAGTTTGAATTACACCCGGGAAAGTACATACCCGCTACATATATATATACATTAATAATGTGCCATTAGTTTATACTGGGTGAGTGGTGGGTTTACATCCACTTTAATCCTTGTGCTTACTTCTCTTGTTTAATGTCTTCAGCTGAAAGGAACTATGACATTGGAAATAAAGAATTACTGACCAATAAGGAAACCTTTGAAAAACCCACTTCTCAATCATCCTCCTAAGGACATTAAAGTGTTACTAAACCCAGAACAGTAAAATCAGTCTGTATATGCAGCCAAGCATGCTTGTTATACTCACTGTAGAAGCTAAGGGGATAATCCTCCACATTATGTAAAAAGGATGTTTGATCCTGTCTTCTCTGATCTTCCCCTTCTTCCAAAGTCCCCAATCTATCTGCTTATAGAACAGAGCCTTGCGGGCAAGCTGCACATGCCCAGTTTGGTGTGTATTGCTAGAGAGTTTTTTTTTGTCTTGGGAAAGTGCATGTGATCAGCACAGGGCCAATCAGCACTGTCCAGACAGAGGGTCAGGGGTCCTGCAGCCTCATAGTACAATCAGGGGGGAATGAAAACTCCTCCTACAAGCTTTAACCAGACACTGATTGGAGTCACAAGACTGCTCTTAGTCTGCATTCACACTTCAGCATTTTGAATCGTGGGCAGATTTAAAAGCGCCTATGTGTGAATGACAAATCGTGGGACTCGCATTTGAGATGCTATTCATTTGAATGACACCTCAAATCGCGGTGCGGGTGTGCTGCGTTTGTCGAGTGATAAATCGCACTGCAATTGCGGTAACCCGCATTGTGGAAAGCATGTCACCCCAAAAAAGTTCAGGAGTTACTTTTGGGCGACATGCTTCCCGCGATGTGGGTTGCCGTGATTTATCGCACGACAATCATGACAGACCCGCACCACGATTTGAGGTGTCATTCAAATGAATGGCATCTTAAATGCGATTCAAAATGCTAAAGTGTGAATGCAGCCTACCTGCTGAAGAGAAAATGTATTTAGCAGGTTATAGTGTAGTGTTTTACAGTGTGCTGTGGAAGACCAGATATAGTGAATGCAGGGTCCTGGGTTTAGTAACACTTTAACCACTTAATAACCAGGCCATAGCCGAATGACGGCTACAGGACGGTTTGTTAACTCTGGGAGGGCGTACATTGACGTCCTCCCAGAATCGCGCGCCCCCACTTGTGAACAAACTGGCGTCACGTCATGACGCCGGTTCCTCTCTCCCCTCTCTGTACCGATCAGTACAGTGGGAGAGGGGGAGAGATCCATCCCTGCCATGCTCAACCATCCCTGCCATACCCTGCAATACGCTGCAATACTCTGCAATACCCTGCCATACTCTGCAATACCCTGCCATACTCTGCAATACCCTGACATACGCTGCAATACCCTGACATACGCTGCAATACTCTGCAATATCCTGCCATACTCTGCAATACCCTGCCATACTCTGCAATTCCCTGCCATACCCTGCAACACTCTGCAATACCCTGCCATACTCTGAAATACCCTGCCATACTCTGCAATACCCAGCCATACTCTGCAATACCCAGCCATACTCTGCAATACCCAGCCATACTTTGCAATACCCAGCCATACTCTGCAATACGCGGTGATACCCAGCTATACTCTGCAATACCCAGCCAAACTCTGCAATACCCAGCCATACTCTGCAATACCCAGCCATACTCAGCCATACCCAGCCATACCCAGCCATACTCTGCAATACCCAGCCATGCTCGGCCATGCTCGGCCATGCTTGGTCATGCTCGGTCATGCTCAGCCATTCTCGGCCATGCTCAGCCATACTCTGCCATGCTCAGTCATACTCTGCCATGCTTAGCCATACTCTGCCATACTCGGCTGTACTCGGCCTCTGTATGTGGCCAGGCTTTGGAAGTCTCACACATGTGGTGTCGCCATACTCAGGAGAATCAATTTTGGGGTGTTATTTTTGGAATTTACATGCTGTGTGTTAGAAATATTGAATAAATGGACAAATTTGTGTTAAAAAAAAATGCATTTTAAGCACTGCCCGCCCGCCGGCCGTCATATGACGTCCTTGAATTTGTGCGGGGATATCTGAATGATGGGTGCAGCTACAGGCATTATTCAGATATCAGCTTTTTCAGCCGGCGATTCCCTACACCATAAGAATGATCATAGCAGCTGTTCCATCGCTTGATCATTCTTACGGGAGGCGAGAGGGGACGCCCCCCTTCCCGCCGCCTTCCGGTGCTTCTACCAACTCACCGCTACAATCAAAGCCAGGATAGTTTTTTAAGTTTTTTTTATTTCAGGCTTCCCAGCCTAGAGGTGAGATGTGGGGTCTTATTGACCCCATATCTCACTGTAAAGAGGACCTGTCATGCCATATTCCTATTATAAGGGATGTTTACAAAGTGATCAAAAAAAAAATTTTGGGGGAAAAATGTGTCAAACTAAAATAAATAATGTAAAATGAACAATAACTTTTTTAATTTTTTTTAAAGCGCCCCTGTCCCCGTGTGCTCGCATACAGAAGCGAAAGTATACGCGAGTCCCGCCCACATATTAAAACGGTGTTCAAACAACACATGTGAGGTATCTCTGCGAACATTAGAACGAGAGCAATAATTTTGGCTCTAGACCTCCTCTGTAACTAAAAACATGTAACCAGTAAAAATATTTATAGCGTCACCTACGGGGATTTTTAAGTAGTGAAGTTTGGTGCCATTCCACGAGCGTGTGCAATTTTGAAGGGTGACATGTTAGGTTTACTCGGCGTAACTTCATCTTTCACATTATGCAAAAACATTGGGCTAACTTTACTGTTTTATTTTTTTTTAAAGCACAAAACAGTTTTTTTCCCCAAAAAAACATGTTCGAAAAATTGCTGCGCAAAAACCGTGCAAGATAAAAAGTTGCAATGACCGCCATTGTATTCTCTAGGGTTTTTGCTAAAAAAAAAACATATATTATGTTTTGGGGTTCTATGTAATTTTCTAGCAAATAAATTATGATTTTTACATGAAGGAGAGAAATGTCAGAATTGGCCTTGGTGCTCCAGAACGCCTGAAGGGGCTCCCTGCATGTTGGGCCTCTGTATGTGGCCACGCTGTGTAAAAGTCTCACACATGTGGTATCGCCAACTCTGGAGTAATAGCAGAATGTGTTTTGGGGTGTAATTTGTGGTATGCATATACTGTGTGTGAGAAATAACCTGCTAATATGACAATTTTGTGTGAAAAAATGAAAACTTCAAAAAACTCACCATGCCTCTTTCTAAATACCTTGGAATGTCTTCTTTCCAAAAAATTGGTCATTTGGGGGGTATTTGTACTTTTCTGGCATGTTAGGGTCTCAAGAAATGAGATAGGCCGTCAGTACTTCAGGTGTTTTTCAGATATTGGTACCATAGCTTGTGGACTCTATAACTTTCACAAAGACCAAATAATATACACCAATTTGTACTTATTTTTACCAAAGATATGTAGCAATATAAATTTTGGCCAAAATTTTATAACAGAAACGAAGAAAAATTCATTTTTTTACAGAATTTTCAGTATTTTTTCTTTTATAGCGCAAAAAATATAAAACCCAACAGTGATTAAGTGCCGGTTCACACTTGTGCGAGTTGATACCGAATGCGATGCGTTAAACACAAACTAGATTCGCATGTCATCCAAAAAGTAATTGTTTTCAATGATGGTGGTTCACATCTATGCGTTGCGATTCCTCTCCGAATGCGATGCGATGAAAAAAAGGGTCTTGTGCGAGTTTAGAGTGTTGCGTTGCGAATTTAGTCTCCATAGACATCAATGTAAATCGTTCTGGAATCGCATTTGATGGTTCACATATGTGCGAATTCCACCACACTATTCTCAACAAAAACATTAATCGCAGCTATGTCCCACTCCTGAAATTCGCATTAAAATCGTGGCAAAAACGCGGTAAATTCGCACCTCAGAATGGACTGAAAAAACGGAACAAATTCACAGCGCAGCAGTGTGAACCGGCACTTAATACCACCAAAAGAAATCTCTATTTGTGTGAAAAAAAGGACACAAATTTCATATGGGTACAGTGTTGTATGACTGAGTAATTGTCATTTAAAATGTGAGAGCACCGAAAGCTGAAAATTGGTCTGGTAATAAGGGGGTTTAAGTGCCCAGTTGTCAAGTGGTTAAAGTGGTTGTAAACCCTTACAATCCACTTTTCACTACAGGTAAGCCTATAATAAGGCTTACCTGTAGCTACCGTGGATATCTCCTAAACCTGCACGGTTTAGGAGATATCCCCTGTATCAGCATGTGCCGATGTCATCAAGCACATGCGCACTGAAGCAACGGCCGTTGCTTCAGCTGATGTGCGGCAGTAACGTCATCGCGGCTCCGGCCAATCTCAGCGTCGAAGCCTACGATACCTGGAAATAACTGCTGGAGACATGTCGTGTGCCGGGACCGCTGCTGGGGGTTCGATCTAAGATGAGTATTTCATGATGAGCTAGTATGCTATGTATGCTAGTATGCTATGCAGGTTTTTCTTTTGTGGGTTTACAACCACTTCAACGGCTAATGCAAGGAATGCTTTGGGGTAAAAAATGTTTAGGCTTTAGAATCACTTTAAAGAAAAACAAAATGCAGTGACATGATATACAGTATATGATTTATGTAAATGAATTATGGCAATTAACACTTCTCTGTTTAGTATCACTTTCATTATGGGCTTTCTAGGAGAAGGAATATCTTGCAGATTACCTGTACTTGGATATAGTGGCTGTATTGTTTTTATTTTGGTATGAGCTGAATTTGTAGCAGCATCAAGTAATATTTTATTCAATTATCAAACTTTATATTTAACAGACCAAAAGAGAAAAAAGAAGAAAACTTTATTGTTAGGATTTTAATACACTAATAATAATCGTAACACATGCCCAAGCTCTGATACTTTGTTTTAGCAAAGTTTTGGAATTTTATTAAGTGAATTTTACTGACTATTCATGTTTGATTTAAAGCTTGAGCCCGTGTTTCTGAAATAACAATGACCGACGTTGTCACCTAATTTAACTCAGGAAGGCTTTCTACAGCTTTAATAAAGTTGGAATTAATAGGTCAGTTAATTTGTCCTGAGTTCATATCCTTTCATTGACTTGTGTTGTTTAGCAGAGGTGGGACTCTTATAAAGCTCTGACTGATTCCCATTCGTAGAGTGATTGATATCGCTGATATGGGATTGTTGAAGCTAAGAGGCTTTAGCACAGCAGTCTACAAATACTGTGAGAGCAATAGGAGGCAGACATGTCCATGCAGTGTCTGCAGATAGTAATTCTATACTAATGCTTCATCACCATACACGTCAAGCTGGCCTTTCTTTGCTGTACAATTATCTTTTGTTGCTGCTGCCATTGGTACATTCTCCTGTTGGGGGGAGTGGGGGTGGTGGATTCATATTTGCTGAAGTTGGTATAATCTCTTGTGCATAGTATGCAAGTGACTCCTTTTCATTTATTTTAAACTCTGTTCACCCTCTTGAAAAACTTTAGGTCACAGTACAAGCATGCTTATATTCTTATGTATATTAGAGTTTTTCTATACAGGAAGCTGAAACTTCTCAGCCTAGTTAAAATAAAATAAAAATCTGCATACCGCAACCAAAATAAGTTATTAGGCTTACTTGTTTATGGGTTTTGCACAGAGTAGCCCCGATCCTCCTCTTCTGTGGTGCCCCGGTGGCGCACCTGGCTCCTCCTCTTCATCGGAAAGCCGCTTTCCATGGGGGCATCCATGCGGGCACGCTCACAAGTCCCGCTGCTGCCTCCATTGACACAGACAGCGGGACTCGGCCCTGCCCCCCGCTCTCGTGTCACTGGATTTGATTGACAGCAGCGGGAGTTAGTGGCTCCTGCTGCTATCAACCTATCCAATGAGGACAGAGACAGTGGCTGGAGCCGCTGGGCTCGCGCTCATCGCTGGAACAAATGGGTTCAGGTAAGAAAGAGGGGGGGGGGCTCTGGGGGGCAGCTGCAGCACAGAAGGTTTTGCACCTTAATGCATTAAGGTGAAAAACCATGAGACTTTATAACCCCTTTAATTCCTTAACCACTTGACCTTAAAGGTTCACCCCTCTTCGTGACCAGGCCATTTTTTGCGATGCAGGACTGCGTTACTTTAACTGACTATAGCGCTGTCATGCAATGCTGTTTTCAAATAAAATGTACCAGTATGTTTCTTTTTATCCACAAGTAGAGCTTTCTTTTGATGGCATTTGATCACCTCTGTGTTTTTCTTTTTTTTGCGCTATAAACAAAAAAACACCGACAATTTTGGAAAAAAAATGATATATTTTTTACCTTCTGCTATAAAATCTAATATTTTTTTTTATATCTAATTTCTTCATAAATTTAGGTCAATATGTATTCTGTTACATATTTGTGGTAAACAAAATAAAAATCCCAATAAGCGTATATTGATTGGTTTGCGCAAAAGCTATAGCATCTACAAAGTATGTTTTTTTTTTTTTTACTAATAATAGTGGCAATCAGCAACTTATAGCGAGACTGCGATATTGTGGTACACATTCGGACACTAACTGACACTTTTGACACTTTTTGGGGACCAGTGACTCTAATACAGTAATCAGTGCTAAAAAAGGGTCTGGGAAGGGGTTAACATCAGGGGCAATCAAAGGTTTAACTGTGTTTTGTTACAGTGTGGGAGGTGCTTTTACTAGTGGAAGACATGTATTCATGTCCCTGCTTTGCAGATACACAGGATCCATGCCTTCCCTCCTGTCAGAACAGTGATCTGCCTTGTTTACACAGGAAGACCGCCGTTCTGCCTCTCTGCTTGATCATCAGTGGGTGCCGGCGAACATCGAATCCACAGTACCCGCCACTGGGCTTCCGCTTTGTTTGATCACAGCGGGAGCGAGCCGCCGGTGATGCGCATGCTCGCCCCCTACCCAGAAGAGCTGGATCACACACAAGTACCATCCTAGCAGTAAAACTGCTGTAGGGCAGACCTGAAGTATCTAATATTGACATATGACATGTGTAGCATAAATAATGCATTTTTAATTTTTTTTTAATAAAACACTTCCTTTCACCCTTTTTTTCATCCTTTCTTTCATCTCAGTGCTGCTTGAGACCTCTTTGCAGCCACTTCTTGTCTACATATATTTCAGGATGGCAGTATGGCATTTTTCATGGTGGGTTTTTTGATGGTGACAACACTGGATCATACCTGCATAATATGTGTTGAAATTTCTGCTTGTTGTAGTCTTCATGAGAAGCCTGAGTGACAGGGTGGAAATGCAGGAAACATTTTGGCAGGCAGAGTGTTGTCACCCTGTAACAGGAAGTGACCCAACAAGGACCTTCATTGCTGTAGTATTATTTTATTGAAGGTTGCACATTTCAAAATATTGTAATTATTACTTAAATATGTGAAAGTGTATATGATAGTTTAGTGATTAGGTTTACATCTACTTGAAGTGTATGGTCTATAGCAGCGCTCAAAATTTGCACTCGCCTGCTCACATTTGGCGAGTGAAAAAATGAGGAGGGCGAGTATGGACAGTGCTCTGCTGTCCCAGAAATGTATAGCCAGTGCCCCCCGCCATGCTATATGAACAGTCAGCCGGACATCCCCGCCCCACACAGGCACACAGGGGACCGCCCCTCTCCACCTCTCTCCTGCCACACTTCCCCTCCCCACACAGGCACACAGGGGACCGCCCCTCTCCACCTCCCTCCTGCCGGACATCCCCGCCCCACACAGGCACACAGGGGACTGCCCCTCTCTACTTCCCTGCCGGACATCACCACCCCACACAGGCACACAGGGGACCGCCCCTCTCCACATCCCTCCTGCCAGACATCCCGACCCGTACAGGCACACAGGGGACCGTCCCTCTCCACCTCCCTCCTGCCGGACATCCCCGCCCCACACAGGCACACAGAGTGCACTTCCATAGAAGTGAAAGAGATGCCCGGGACCGCCCCTCTCCACCTCCCTCCTGCCGGACATCCCTGCCCCACACAGGCACACAGAGAAGTGAAAGAGAATGGTAAATATGACAGTGTTCTAGAGGCATTGGTACATCATTAATTTACAGGTAATGATTTAATTAATTTTGATATTCCTTATCTATTTTCATTTTTTATATTTATATATTTTTCTCATTTTTTTTTTAAAAAAAATCTTTTTTTCTTTATTGTTGTTGATATACGAGCCTTTGTATTATGACATAGTTTTTCCAGCCATTTAAAAATTCTGTGTATATTTTTGTTTTCACCTGTATTGTAACTGTGTTTAAACATTATGTGTTTAAACATTATGTGCTTGTGTAGCGGGGTGTTCCCCTTTAATGCAGAGAGACTACATTACCCAGAACCCCATTCGGCAATGTTCCGCCGCAGAGACTCATGGGAGGGGTTATAAAAGGAGGAGGCGAGGCTGGGCTCGGCCTCTTTGGGACACGAGACTTCAGAGACTGATCCTCCTGTGCGGACGTGTCGGAGTGCAGGGCCTGAAGCCTGAGGCCTTGCGCAGCACCAAAGAGCCTTCCACCCCTCTGCGAGCCTGGTTGGCATCTGACTTTGCTCGACTACAGCCTTGTTGGATCGGGGACCCGATCGCTGAAGAGACGGAGTGTGTGTGTGAGGACACAACAGGTGGAAGTTCCCGGACTGGGACCGTAGTCCGGGCGGGTGAGAGGGCATATGCCCAACCGATATACTGTTACTGCATATAGGCCTATAGACTGCCGTGGCCTATGAATTGTTCTTAGTGCTCTTATTGAAGACCCCTTGTTAGAACTGAACCTACCGTTCACATAGTCAAGTTTCTACTCCATCTTTACGTACCCCATTGGATTACAAAGTTTGTACTCTATTAATGTGCACCACCGTTAAAGATCTGCCGGTGAAGAAAAAGAACTAAGTTGTAGATATCAGAACCAGGCCTGGTGGGATTTCTAAGGTGTTTTGGTTACTGCGCCACAGGGCACTTAGCTAACGGTCGCCCGCGTGGCGCACTTGTTATGTGTTAACCTTATAGTGTGTTTTTTTTTTATTATCTTTTTTTATTAATTTTCCAAAAACATATATAACACACATTACAATACATGAAACACATTTTACAGTCTCAATATTTCCCATTACAAATAAAAAGAAAAAAAAAAAAGGGAAAAAAAAGGAGGGAGAGATGAGGAAATGGAGAGAGAGAGAGAGAAAAAAAAGGGGGGGGAGGGAGTGGGTGGGGATGATTTTAGAAGGGGGGGTGGGGGAATACAGTCCCCCATACTCTCCCCCAAATATATTATGTGCTATCACTCTAGTGTTGATGTCTTCTAAAGTGAAATTAAATAATAAAGAGAGAAAAAAGGTGGTTTCAAAAACTACTACAAACTAAAAAACAAGTGTTAAAGTCTAAAAGTAGACAGTATAAAGGACTGGGGGATGAATTTATGAATGACTGTACTGATAGAGTGACAAAACATGTATATAAAGAGAAAAGTGAGAGGTAAAGTTATCGTCACCTGTGCCAAAAAAAAAAAAAAAGGGGAGGAAAAGAAAGAGAGATGGGGAAAAGGAGAGGGGGAGAATGAGGGAGAGAGAAAAAAAAAAGGGGGGGAGGGGAGTGAGGATGATTTTAGAAAGGGGGGGATGGGGGAATACGATCCCCCATACTCTCCCCCAGATATATTATGTGCTATCACTCTAGTGTTGATGTCTTCTAACGTAAAATTAATTAATAAAGAGTGAAAAAAAAAAGTGATTTCAAAAACTACTACAAACTGAAAAACAAGTGTTAAAATCTAAAAGTGGACTGTATAGGAGGACTAAGGGATGAATTTACAAGTGACTACACTGATGAAGTGACAAAACATATATGTAGAGAGAAAAATAACAGGTAAAATTATCGTCACCTGTGCCCAAAAAAAAAAAAAAAGGGGGGGAGTAGGGAAAGCCTCAGGGAAGAACAAATCTAATCCCCCTCTCTCGCGCTCTCCGAGAAAAGGAAGAGAACAAAAATAGGGGTGTAAAAAAGGAAAGAAAAGGGAGGAAAGGGAAGGCCGGCATGCATGGTATCCAATAAAATGTTTGTCACATTACATTTTAGTCTCTTAAGGGATAAGCTAAAGAATAACCACAGGGAATCATCCTTAAGATATAGATAGCTTATTCAATAGAAGTAAACGTGTCTTAGTGGGATTGTGCAAGTATCTCTCTATAGGTTGTGGTGTCCTTGAACTCCATCCACGGAGTCCAAGTTAAAGTGTGTCGTTGAAAAGTGTCCTTGTTACAATGAGTGATATCTTCCATGAGATGGACCTCTGAAATTTTTTGAAACCACTTTTTCACGGATGGAGTCTCAGGCTGACCCCAAAGGGTAGGTATAAGTGCTTTAGCCGTATTAAGCAGATGTGGAACTAAAGAACATTTGTATTTTCTGACTGGTTCCTTGGTAGCATGGAAAAGAATGGTCCATGCATCAGCAGGGAGATTAATATTGGATATTTGTTGGATAATTCGAATAATGCTAGACCAGAAGGGGCGGATGAGTGGGCACGACCACCATATATGAGCGTGGGTTGCTCTGTTCCCACAATTCCTCCAACACAACGGGGAGTTGTCGGGGAGCATCTGATGAAGCTTTGATGGGGTGTAGTGCCATCTGGTTAGTAGTTTGTAATTGACCTCAGCCATCCTTGATGCAATTGAAGAGATATGAGTCAGCTGTAGGACTTTATCCTTTTGGCTGTCTGAGAGGCAGGATTCCAAGTCTGCCTCCCACTTAGCGAGAAAGGGAGGATAAGTATCACCTTGGAGCTTGATGAGTAATTTGTAGAATACCGAGATACAATGTTCAGGTGGGTCCGTTGAATTAAAAACTTCCTCAATACTGTTTAAGTCCTGTATCCCTCTAAGCGGCTGAGGCAGAGTTCTAAGGAAACCTTGCAATTGATTATATCTCCATTTATCAAGAAACATAATGGGCTTGAGGCCGAGAATTTCCTTAAGAGGCTTAAGCGCATTTGCTCGAAGAACATGATGTAGTAGAAGAGGTTCTTCTGGCAACCACGTCCTATAGCCAGGATCTAATAGGCCAGGTAAGAAATAATCGTGGTCCAAAAGCGGTAACAGAGGAGAAGCATATGACCACGAGAACTTCCTATGTAAGGCATCCCATACATCAAGGGTGGAAGTGGTTAAAGTGGAGGTACTTGGAGCAAGGCGTCTATGTAAGCGTGGCAACCAAGGTGTAGTTGCTAGATCTGTGTTACTAAGAGCATATTCCAAACTCACCCAAAGTTTGGAATTAGCAGCATATTTCCATTCGGATATTCTAGACAGAATCACAGCATTATAATAAGCCTTAAAATTTGGAAGGGCCAGTCCCCCAGCTTCCTTGGAGCGAAATAATACTTCCTTAGATACTCTGGGGTGACTGTTCCTCCAAATAAAGCGGGAGACCATGGTCTGTAATAGGGAAAAAAATCCTATAGGCACACCCAATGGGATCATTTGAAAGAAAAAAAGAACTCTAGGCAGAATGTTCATTTTAATTATACTCACTTAACCCAACCATGAGTGTGTCAGCGTGTTCCACTTTTGTAGATCCCTTCTAATATTATTTAATAATGGGATGTAATTATATTTAAAGAGGGACTGAATGTGAGGCACAAGATTCACTCCCAGATATTTCATACTTCGCTGAACCCATCTAAAAGGGAAGAGGGGTTTTAAATTTTCCACCTCCCTTCCAGGTAGATTAATATTTAGAATTTCAGACTTAGATAGGTTAATTTTAAAGTTAGAGAGTGTCTGAAAAGTAGAAAACGCTGACATTAAATTAGGAAGCGAGATACGAGGCTGCTGGATAAAAAATAAAATATCGTCCGCATATGCCGCATATTTGTGCGTTTTATTACCTACTTGAATCCCATGTATATTTAAATTACATCTTATGGTTGCCAAAAAGTGTTCGAGGGTAAGGGCAAATAAAAGGGGAGAAAGAGGGCAGCCCTGTCTGGTCCCATTAAATAGTTGGAATGAGTCACTCAAAGTGCCATTTATGCGAATTTGTGCCGTGGGGTTAGAATAGAGGGAAGTAATGCGGTAAAACATCTTGGGTCCCAGCCCAAAATGTCGCAGGGTCAGTTTTAAGTAATCCCAGTCCACCCTATCGAACGCTTTTTCAGCATCTGTAGATACGAATATGGTGGACTGGGAAGACCTTTGAGCGTATTGTGTAAGAGATATCGCCCGGAGAGAATTATCCTTGGCTTCTCTCTGTGGCATAAAGCCAGTCTGATCCGTAGAAACCCAACTAGGTATAAGAGGGAGTAGTCTGTTGGCCATTACCTTAGAATATAATTTGATATCAACATTTAATAGGGAAATTGGCCTATAGCTACTGCATTGAGTAGAGTCCTTATCTGCTTTAAGGATAACTGAAATATGGGCTGTAAGAGATTCCGGGCATAGTCCCGAGGTCTGTGAGATTGAATTGGCATAAGCCGTGAGGCGGGGCAGAAGGATATCACTGAATGTTTTATAGTACCGGATAGTATAACCATCCGGTCCCGGGGCTTTACCTGTCGGTGAAGATTTCAGAGCCGCCTGAAATTCCTCAACCGAAAGTTCAGATTCAAGTTCCCTGAGAGTCAAATTTGAAAGTTTGGGCAAATTTGCTTCTTTTAGATATGTAAGCATAAGGTTACGTCTCTCCTTCACAGTCAGAGACGGGGAATCACACTGCACTTTGTACAAATCTGCATAATAGTCCCTGAAAGCTTTAGCAATGTGAGGAGTCGCATTGACTAAATTTCCGTTTGATAACTTTATTTTAGGAATAAACGATCTAGTCTGTTTTTCTTTGAGGGATCTTGCTAATTGTCTGCTAGGTTTGTCCCCCCACTCATAGAATTTTTGCGAACATTGTTGGAATTTCCGAGCTGTATCGAGGTTAAGAAGATTTTTTAATT
Organism: Rana muscosa; assembly: GCA_029206835.1. Classification (NCBI taxonomy): domain Eukaryota; kingdom Metazoa; phylum Chordata; class Amphibia; order Anura; family Ranidae; genus Rana; species Rana muscosa. The sequence goes on along the minus strand of CM055120.1, from coordinate 143,148,786 downwards.
CCTCTCGTTTCAATGTGAGAGCTTCTAGCTGGGATGTGTGCAAAGTGAGTTTATGTTGTTTATCAAGTTCTGTTATTTGGTGCAGGACCTGTTCAAGTTGTTGACCACGCTCTCTTTTTTTCCTTGCCCCAAGTTCTATAAATCGGCCTCTCATAGTTGCCTTGTGAGCTTCCCATACAATAGCAGGGGATGTCTCAGAAGGTTTATTATCTTTAAAATATTGCGATATATGAGAGGCAAACACAGAAACTTCTGTTGGGTTAGAAAGAAGAGAATCATTGAGTCTCCAATTATTGGAGCGCTGAGTCAAAGTGGGCATAGTCATACTCATCGACACAGGTGCATGATCTGACAGTGTCGCAGTACCTATATTCGCCGATTGTAATAATGGAAGGTGATAATGGTCTAAAAAGATATTATCTATTAGGGAATAAGACTGATGAGTCTTCGAAAAATGGGAAAAATCTTTTTGTTTTGGATGTAAAATACGCCATACGTCTATCAATTGTCGGTCTATTAGTCTCTTTTTAACAAAGGACAGGCGCTTAAAAGAGATGTTAGAGCGACCGTGGGATGTATCCAAAACAGGGTCTAGAGACATATTTATGTCTCCTGCCAATATGATTAGACCCTCAGCAAATTGTGATAAATCAGTAAGAATTTGAGAAAAAAAGGTAGGTTGATTTTGGTTCGGGCAGTATATGTTTGCTAGAGTACATTGGGTAGTACCTAAAAAACCCTTTAAAAAAAGAAAACGACCATGGTCATCCGCTTGCATATCTAAAAAACGGAAGGGTACGCTACTACTAAAACCAATAGCCACCCCCTTAGCTTTATTCGTATCTGAAAGGCTATAATACCACTGAGGAAAATAAAGTGAGGTCAATTTGACCTGCGTAGTATGGGTTAAATGTGTTTCCTGAAGAAACACAATAGAAGAGGCAAGTTTCCGTAATTCACGGATAACCTGATGCCGTTTTGCCGCAGCATTTAAACCCCTAACATTATAAGAAGTAACTTTAAGTGTGGCCATTTATCACAGTAGAGCATACCCCTTGAACCTACTTAGCCATGCATGCCAGCCTTGATAGGGAAAATAAAACAAAAAAGAAACGGGTAAGTATTGAGAAAAACAAGAAGACAAATTTACATAAACAACAAAAACGTCCATCTGGACGCATGTGGGAAACCTTAATTTATCACGCAGATTTCTGCGGTGGTCCCTATGGGGGGAGAGAGCACGGGCAGCCGTCCAGAACTCCCGTAGGAGAACGGATAAGAAGGCTACCCGCTCTCCACAACCCCAAAAGGAAAGAAGGGGAGGGGAACGTGTCGAATAAAAGACACATAGGAGCATTGGGCTCCACCCGCATTCAGCTTGCATCAGATAATGTGCAGAGGAATACTTTTTGCTCCATCAGTAAACAATAAACCTTTTTATAACAAATATACTTTAGCGGCCAAGTCACATCTCATTAGATATAATAACTTACAGGCATACTCAACCAAAGAAAAAAGGAAAGTACATAGGCATAATCACCCTTTACTCGTCTATGTTATTATACAGGACCTGACGCCGAAGAGCGCCCTTTTTTAGTAGTAGGAGATTTTTGCCAATGGGAGTCCTGAATGTGCGAAAACTTAGGGACGGATCATGCCAGCCCGGGAGGTCCACTGAGGGCAGATTAAGGTCCTTTAAAAATTGTAACAATTCCTCTGGGAACCGGAGGGTGTGGGAGCGACCATTTTTGTTAGCAATAAGGCACGCTGGGAAACCCCATCTATAGGTAATCTCCTTAGAACGTAAATGTTCCAAAAGTGGTTTAAGGGCTCTGCGGCGGTCTAAGGTTTCTTTAGATAGATCCGAGAAAATATTAAGAGTCGCTCCGTCAAAGTCAATGTTGGGAATGCTCCTCAACTTGACCATAATGGCGTTCTTATCTGTGAAATAATGTAGACGGCATATTACGTCTCTGGGTTGCTCAGGAGCAACGGTACGAGACCTAAGAGCCCGATGAACCCGATCAAAGCGCAAAGGATCAGTGGGTTAATTTCCCAACACTGAATTAAATATACCTCTAATCTGCGACTCCAAATCTTTATCTCCAGTCACTTCGGGCAGACCTCTGATTCGTAGGTTGTTTCTGCGATTTCTATTCTCGAGGTCCTCTAACTTATATAGTGAGGCACGTTGAGCAAGGGCTAGCTGTGTGACAGTCTTTTGTAGTTCTCTTATAGCTGTTTCATGAGTATCTTGTCTCTGTTCTGTGCCCTCCACCCTATCGAGAATATGCGCCATATCTGTTCTTACCCCTGTGATTTCCTTTTTTATTGATTTTTCAAGTCCATGGAACATCCCGGCTAACTCTTTTCTGATGCCGCTCAGCAGAGACGCCATATCTGAGCCTGTAGGAGACTCAGGTTCTTCCATGAGATCTGAGCAGTAAGATGATACAGGCGAACTTTCTCTTACTGAGGTTGCTAATGAAGCGAGAGATGCGTTGCGTCTCGTGCGTCTAGCTTGACTGCTACATGCGCCAGGGCCGGTTCCACTGGCAACCAGGAATCGCTGTATGGAACTAGAGGTGGTTTGGTTAGTCGCTGTTCCTTTACTATGTGTCTTGGGAGTTGTAGAGCGGATTTTGTGTATCTTTGCTGGCATAGTTGGAGCTTCAGAACTGAATGCTAAGTGGAGCGCCCCTCAGTCTCATTCGCTTAACAACATATGTACAGCGTAGTATGTAACATATGGTTATTCAGGCCCATACTGAGCTTCATCTGCTGAATAGGGGTTGAGCTGGAGAGGACAGGGATGACTGGGCCCTTGCTGCTGCTAGGCCAAGGGTGTAGCAAGCTGAGGCCTAGTGAGCGTGCCACTCCCTCCGAGCTGCTGCTATATGGCTCTGGGTGTCTGACTAGTGCCTTGGCAACCAAGTAGGGAAGATAATGGTCCCAATGAGGCACTGAAACTGGGCCAGAGGGAGCTGTTCGGGGGGGTGAGGTGGGATAAGGCTGGGGTGCCCGGAGTAGCAAGATGGCCTCCGACTACCGAGGGTAGGCCCAAGCCGCGGTCTTTCCTGGGAGAGTAGGCCGACCTTAGGTGTTCCACTCAGATTAGGCCTACAGATTCCCCGCTCGGAGCCCCTCCGGTGCGCCCGTGAATAGTCTCTCTAGGGATGTCCCGTTATGGCTAGATAGGGCTGCCGCCCTGTTACTCACTGTGCTCCACAGGCTGGGAAGTCCAGGACGGCAGGCCGCAAGATGGCGTCAGGCGGCTGGATGGATGTAGCTAGCGGCCGGGATCCACAGGTGTTTGAACGATGTAGCGTTCGTCCCGTGCCCTCCGGAGCTGCGGCAGCTGGTAGGTTAGAACCGGGCAGTCGTTCCGGATCGCGGGATTAGAGAGCAGGGAGCCTCGGAGGGTCAGCAGGCCTCAAGATGGCGCCGTATCCCTGTAGTGCGGGCCTGTTCGTATGCCCCGTTTACCTCTTCCTCAGGACCGGGCCAACAGCTCCGTCGATCGATAGTTTTCTCATTCGGTCACTTCAGTGGTGCAGAGCGCCCCCCACAGCGAAAACGCGAGTCAGCACTTCCAGCGGCTCAGTCAGCCCATTTAATCCCTGTGCAGGAGCACCACAACAGTAACCAGCGTATGGCAGGCAGCAATCCCCAATGGCAATACAGACAGTGCAGCGCCAACCGAACCTCGCCAACCTTATAGTGTGTTAGTGTGGTTGGGCTCTGCATTACAAATGATTATTCTGTAAACTGTCATTGATGTTACCCTTTTCTTTACCAATAGCTTAAGTAAAATCTTACCTTTATTTCAATTTAATATTGTCTCAATGCTCAGTTATTCATACAGTATAAGATATACAATTTACTGTCAGTACTAGCTGTGCCAGTAGGGGGTAGAGCATATTGCCGGGGGTTGTCGGAGCTGTCTTCAGGGCCCAAACTAAATCTGCGGCCTTCTTAGTTGGAGGTATCGCTACACTTATATTCCCCCTTTTTTCCGTTTCAGTATTTGTTCGACAAAAACTCCTGAAGAAGCCAAACTGTGATGCCCCATACACACGATCGTTTTTCTTGCCATTTTTTTTCTTGCCGTTTTTCACGTCGTTTTTTTTCATGTTTCCTCTCAAGCCTGTCTTGCGTACACACGATCATTTAAAAAAACGATCAAGCAAAGCGCAGTGACGTACAACACGTACGACGGCACTATAAAGGGGAAGATCCGTTCGAATGGCGCCACCCTTCATGTTAGTAAAGTTTGTTGAGCGACGATTCGCTCTTTTCAGTCTCGTGCTTTTCAGTCCGTGACTGCGTGACGAATGTGCTATCTCCATTACGAACGCTAGTTTTACCAGAACGAGCACTCCTGTCTCTTTTTTCACGTCGTTAAAGCATACACACTATCGTTTTTCACGTCGTTAAAAAAAACGACATGAAAAACGACGTGAAAAAAGAGAGCATGTTCGAAATTTTTAATGGCCGTTTTTCACGTCGTTAAAAATGCTCTGGAGCCTACACACGATCATTTTTAATGGCCATTTTTTTTAATGGCATTTTTAACGGCATGAAAAATGATCGTGTGTATGGGGCATATGGCGAAACATGTAGAGAAATTTGTCTTTTTGCTTATCTGAAACTGTATTTCATATGATGGTTTTTACATTTTATATTTTCCTATTCTCTGTAATTAAAATTTATATTTTTGATAATTAACTGCGTGGTTCATGCACCTTGTTGTTTTTACATTAAGGGATGTGGTGCCTATGAAACATAGGTGACAGGTATTTTTTCAAAATTCTTCATTGATAAACACAGGTCATTGATGGGCGCTGCTCAGGCTGCATTCAGGGGCACTGGTCACGCTGCATTGATGGGCACTGGTTATGCTGCATTGATGGGCACTGGTCACGCTGCATGATTGGCACTGGTCAGGCTGCATTGATGGGCACAGGTTACGCTTCATTGATGGGCACTGGTTAGGCTAAATTGATGGGCACTGGTCACGCTGTATTGATGGGCACTGGTTATGTTGCATTGATGGGCACAGGTTATGCTGCATTGATGGGCACTGGTTATGTTGCATTGATGGGCACTGGCTACGCTGCATTGGGCACTGGTCAGGATGCATTAATGGGCACAGGTTATGCTGCATTGATGGGCACTGGTCAGGCTGCATTGATGGGGCACTGGTCAGGCTGCATTGATGGGCACAGGTCAGGCTTCATTAATGGGCACAGGTAAGGCTGCATTGATGGGCACTGGTGAGGATGCACTGATAGGCAGCACTGATAAATTTGTTAATATTTATTTTTGTAACTTAATTCTGCATAAAACATTTAAGTGTAATTTCATGAGATTATTTATGAGGGCGTGTTTAGGGGCAGGATTAGGGACGGGGCAGGGTAGGTGTTGGGTGGGGCAACTGGTGGCGAGTAACTCTTATGGCATGGCTAGTAGCTCAGGACTTTTGAGCCCTGGTCTATAGTTACTGTAACAATTAATTATTGATTATAAAGGTGGAATTCACATTACCATTCAGATTACCCAGGAGCACAGGCTAGAAGCAAATAGATGAAATATACCCTAACTTGGTAGAGTCTATGTAAAATTGTCCATGTCACAATAATACAGTAGACCCCTGAGACCTCATACAGCATCATCATTCTAACACACGACTATCTTGTGGCCCAACCCACATTCTGCAAGAAGAAAGGGAAATTCTAAAGGATTCTATTACAGTCATAGAGTGAATTGTTATACCCAGGGGATCAAGTTGACAGCTCATAGCAAACATCAGATCAATGTTGGATGGCCAGGTGAGCAGACAATCTGGCTTCAGTGGAATTAGTTTACTCTTCGTCCCTAAAAGAGATGTAAAGGCAGAAGGTTTTTTATCTTAATGCATTCTATGCATTAAGATAAAAAACCTTTGGTGTGTAGCAGCCTTCCCAGCACCCCCCAAGAACTTACCTGAGCCCCATCTCTCTCCAGCGATGTCCATGAATGTCTATGCCGTCCGGGACTCTCCTCCTGATTGGCAGAGACACAGCAGCAGTGCCATTGGCTCCCGTGGCTGTCAATCAAAGTCAGTCAGCCTATCAGGGGAGAGAGGGGGCAGGGCCGGGCGGGCTTCGTGTCTGAATGGACACATGGAGCTATGACTCGGTTCCAGTGCCCCCATAGGAAGCTGCTGACTGTGGGGGCACTTGATAGGAGGGAGGGGCCAGGACCAGCAAAGAGGCACCCGTGAAGAAGAGGATCCGGCTGCTCTGTGCAAAACCACCTGCACGGAGCAGGTAAGTATAACATGTTTTTTTTTTTTAAACGAGACTTTACAATTACTTTAATAACGTTACAGGGAATTATGAAAGATATCTCAGCTATGATGATTAAAAAGAGAAGTATGGGAATGCTTTTTTTTCTTAAATCATACTTACCTAGGTGGATGCAGCATTGGTTCAATGCTGCATCTGTCCCCTGCCTGATATAAGACTGAGAACCAAGCTGCTCTTCCACTCCGTGCTCATTGGAACGCTGGGCTGTGGAGGGAGCCGAAGCAGCCAGCTCAGGCTCTCAGTGGCTCGCTGAGAGGCTTAGCCGGGTGCTGGTCAAGGCATGTGGGCGGATCCCGACCATATGGTCGCAATCTTTACCAAGCCTGGACTGGCTCTGTGATGTCAGTAGACAGCGGGCTTCATGAGTGCAGAACAAACTGCACTCCTGTGATCCACTGGAGAAGTACAGCCAAAGCTTGTTTGGCTGTACTTCTCCTTTAAGCAACTTTATTTATCTGTAGGGTAGTCATGGCTCTATAAACTGAAACCTGAAATAATTATTTATATGAATTAATGGCAATAATTAAATTGCCGTATAGATGCCCTAAGTACAGTAAAGCATTGAAGGAGGACATTTCATCCTGTCAGTCCTTCATTTAAAATACACAAGGTTAGCCCTTTAACCACCTCAATACAGGGCACTTTCACCCCCTTCTTGCCCAGGCCATTTTTCAGCTTTCAGCGCTGTCACACTTTGAATGACAATTGTGCGGTCATGCAACACTGTACCCAAATGAAATTTATATAATTTTTTTCCCACAAATAGAGCTTTGTTTTGGTGGTATTTGATCACCTCTGTGTTTTATATATCTTGCGCTATAAACAAAAGAAGAGGGACAAGCTTGAAAAAACACAATATTTTTTACTTTTTGCTATAATAAATATCCAATTTTTTTTTTTAAACAAATTTTTTCCTCAGTTTAGGCCAATATGTATTCTTCTACATATTTTTGGTAAAAATAAAATCGCAATAAGCGTATATTGATTGGTTTGCGCAAAAGTTATAGCGGCTACAATACAGGGGATATATTTATAGCATTTTTATTTTTTTTACTAGTAATGGCGGCGATCTGCGATTTTTATCATGACTGCGATATTGCGGCGGACACATCGGACACTTTTGACACATTTTTGGGAGCATTCACATTTATACAGCGATCCGTGCTATAAAAATGCATTGATTACTGTATAAATATGACTGTCAGGGAAGGGGTTAACACTAGGGGGTGATCAAGGGGTTAAATGTGTTCCCTAGGGAGTGATTCTAACTGTGGGGGGAGGGGACTGACTGGGGGAGGTGACTGATTGGTGTCCCTATGTACAAGGGACACACCATCGGTCTCCTGTCCCTGACAGGACGTGGATCTGTGTGTTTACACACACAGATCCACGGTCCTGCTCAGTTACTGGGCAATCGCGGACATCGCGGCCGCCGGGCCCGCGCATCGGGTCCCCAGTGACGCGGCGCGCCCCCTAGCGGCTCGGGAAGGCGAAGACGTCATATGACTTCCACCCAGAAAGAGAGCCTCATCGTCCCGCCGTCATATGATGGCAGGCGGTAGGCTAGTGGTTAATGAGATAAGTGAGCAAAATAACCCAAAATAAGCCAGCCTAGGTTTGAAGGCCAACACAACCCAAAAATATTATTTATCTTTTTCATGATTGTTTGCTAATTAAATCAGCTGCTGGCTTCCTATATGTTATCAGTGGGATATCAGCAACATAATTTTCAATACCTCTCAAATGACATATAGATTATCTTTGGCATACAGTATAATAACAAATAATGGAGAAGTCCAGGTGCAAGAATCTGACCTCTTTGTCAGTCTTAAGGGAATATTTTCCTTAAAAGATATTTAAAAAAAAGTGATTAAAATGCCAGAGAAATCCTGTCCAAAGGGTTGCAGACCCTGCAACTTTCCTCAGAGCCTTGCAAGTGCAGCAGCTGATTGATAATTATAAAGTCACTCCCATTCATATTCATTTTGCACATGGGCACAGACAAACAGAAATTTCTTCATAATAACAAAATGTAGGAATGTGCAATTACATTTGTTAAAATTCTTGCAATGTACATTAATCACCCAGCTGGGAATGTTTTTTTCTCAACAAAAATGGAGTTACGCTTAACAACAGGTATTTCAATTTCTTTATTTAAATTCTTTAAAATATATTAAACCCTTTTTTCTTCAAAAAGCTTTTGTCAGTTTTTACTGACAATACTGTTCTTTGTTTTGGAGATTCTTGGATTCCAGAGTCCTAGATGCTTTCTTTACGTGTGTCAGTTCAGTGAAAACGGATGGAACATTATGCTTAGGCTGCAAGTGGACATATTTCAGTGCAGGAATTCATGTACTGGTTTGATAATTTGCCCTGACTTGTGGCAAAGTCAACAGCAGCACAGGATGTTTGCCAAAGCATCCAATGGCAAAGAGTCAAAAATGTAGGAAATCCTCTGCCTTGAGGTATACAGAAATTCTAGCTAAGAAGACACACACACAGGAGATATAAAGTTCATTGCTATCAGTGGGTCATTTTTTTTTTAAGGCTAGTACCTCTAATATACAAGTTATCAAAAACATGGATAAAATGATTACACTCCATTACTATAGAAGATACGGGACAATGATTTGTTTTCATTTTACCTAAATTTTCACTTTTTAAGTGGACCTAGCGCAAGATAAAATTTGTCATGTTTAAGTGTATGCATGTCGAGGAATGTGTAAGTGTAATGCCGCGTACACACCATCGTTTTTCCGTCATGCAAAAACCCGAAGTTTTTCTCAATGTGATTCCACATGATTCCTTTCCAGCCTGCCTTGCATACACACGTTCATGAAAAAAAACGCTCGAGCAAAGCGCGGTGACGTACAACACGTACGCCAACACGTATGACGGCACTATAAAGGGGAAGTTCCATTCGAATGGCGCCACCCTTTGGGCTGCTTTTGCTGATCTCGTGATAGTACAGTTTGGTGAGAGACGATTCGCGCTTTTCAACCTCGTACTCTTCAGTCCGTTACAGCGTGATGAATGTGTTATCTCCATTACAAACGCTAGTTTTACCAGAACGAGCGCTCCCGTCTCATACTTGATTCTGAGCATGCGCGTTTTTTTCCCCTCGGAAAAGCATTCACACGCCTGTTTTTCGCAACGAGAAAAAGAATGACGGGAAAAACGACGAGAAAAAATAGAGCAGGTTCTAATTTTTTTGCGGGCAATTTTCTCGTTGAGAAAACTGCTATGGAGAATACACACGACCGGTTTTCACGTCCAATCTCAAAAATGGCAGTTTTCTCGTCATGAAAAACGGTCGTGTGTACGCGGCATACCATTTACAAGAATTTCTTGCCGTTCACAGATATCAATATTTCAACTGACTATGCCTTCACCTGTGCTTTATCTATAAGAAGAATGGAGCCAACTCTGTTCATGCATAAGGTCAGCATCTACCTTGCCCTGAGATGACAAATTGGGGTTCATTTACTAAAGAAGTAGAGCATGTTCACTGTCAAAGCTTTCCACTTTGCAAAGTGAATTTTCACTTATCTTAGTGAATAAGATGAAACAAAGTGACATATCCATGCATAAGGAAAATTAAAGTGTTACTAAGCTAACAACAGTAAAATCTGTCTGTATATGCAGTAAAGCATATTTGTATACTCACTGTGGAACCTAAGGGGTTAATCCTCTGCATTATGTAAAAATGCTGTTTAACCCTGTCTTCTCTGATCCTCCCCTCCTTCAACAGCCCCCAAACCATCTCCTAATAGTACAGAGCCTTTGGGGCACTCTGCACATGCTCAGTTTGGTGTGTATTGCTAGAGAGTTTTTTTTTTTCTTGGAAGAGTCCATGTGATCAGCACAGGTCCAAACAGCACTGTCCAGACAGAGGGTCAGGGGTCCTGTAGCCTCATAGGACAATCAAGAGAAAATGAAAACTCCTCACACAAGCTTTAACCAGACACTGATAGAAGTCATAAAATTGGTATATACTGCTGATGAGAAAGGGTATTTAGCAGTTTATATTTACTAAAATAATTACCTTTACGTGTTCTGTGCACTTTGGGAGACCAGATATAGCGAAGTCGGGTTCTGGGTTTAGTAACACTCTAAAAAAATGGGATTATGCTTGCACATAATTAGATGATTGAAGTAAGTACAATTTCAACTCATTCATTACCACTTGCCGACCGGGCCATAGCCGAATGACGACTACAGCGCGGTTGGCTTATTCTCAAGGGCGTACAATAATGTCCTCCCATGCGCCCCCTGGGGCGTGCACCCGGGAATGCCTGTGACCGTCAGGTCTTCCAGACCCGGCGCATCACGGATTGGGGTAAAGGTCCAATGTCAGCGTCCCTTTACCACGTGATCACTTCGTCCAATGACGGAGCGATCAGTTGTCAACAAACCGCAGCATGTCCGGTTTAGCTCCTCCCCTCTCCTGGCACCGATCGGTACAGTGTGCGAGAACAGGAGGGAGGCAGTGCAACAGCGCTGTGGGCTGGATCTAAAGTTCCCACAGTGCTATCTGTGCCCATTCATGGCTCATCCATCCATCCTCATTCATGCTCATCCATCCTCATTCATGCTCATCCATCCTCATTCATGCTCATCTATTCCCATCCATCCCCATCCATGGCTCATTCATGCTCATTCATGGCTCATCCATCCCGATCCATGGCTCATCCATCCCGATCCATGGCTCATCCTTGCCACATCAGTGCTCATCCGTATTACATCAGTGCTCATCCGCCACATCAGTACTCATCCATGCCACATCCATACCACTACAGTGCCCATCAGTGCCGCTACAGTTCCTCACAAAAGTGTAATAGGTAGTCAAGTTAGATTTTAATTTTATGCTCCTAGAACACCTGATGGTGATCCCTGCATGTTGGGCCTCTGTATGTGGCCAGGCTGTGTAAAAGTCTCACACATGTGGTATTGCCCTACTCAGGAGGACTAGCAGAATATATTTTGGGGTGTAATTTTTGCTATGTTCATGCTATAGAAAAATTGTATAAATTGACAACTTTGTGTAAAAAAATAAAAAATATGCGTTTTAATTTTCTTTCCACATTTTCCAAAAACTGACATGTTCAAAAGACTCATTATGGCTCATAGAATATACGCTGGAGTGTTTGCTTTCCAAAATGGGGTAATCTTTTGGGCGTTACCATTGTGCTGGTGCTCCAGGGCCTTCAAAAATGTAAGAGGTGGTCAAGAAATGTATAAGTGTAATTTATGCTCCTAAAACACCTGATGGTGCTCCCTGCATGTTGGTCCTCTGTATGTGGCCAGGCTGTGTAAAAGTTTCACACATGTGGCATAGCCATAATCACCATGTATTTTGGGGTGTAGTTGTATATGCTTGTTATTATGACAATTTTGTGGGGGAAAAAAGAAGAAAAAAATCTTAATTTTGCAAAGAATTGTGTGAAAAAATGACATCTTCAAAAAAACTGTTGGTGCACATAATTATAGTGACCATAAAGATGTGTGTGAAGTGTAAAATAAATGAAAGTGGTAAAAGTGAAAACAAAAAAGGAGGGGAGTAAAACCCAAAATGTGCAAGGTGTATTAACGAACCCTGGTTCCAGGACCAGGGCAGCCATCAGGAATTTTGGGGCCCCTTACACAGCTTCAGGCATGGACCCCCTGGAGCCGCTGAGGAGAACCGGGGGGGGGGGTGCTGCCGCCGCGAATTAAGAGGCGGGGGGGCGCTGCCGCAAATTCAGAAGCGGGAGGGTGCCACGAAGCAGGGGGTTTGGGTGCTGACGAACACAAAAAAAGAACAAAAAAAAAAGGGAGGTTTCCATCCGGGGCCCTGGGGACCTCTGGGCCCCTTACAAAAAATAAATAAATAAATAAATAAAATAAAATAAAAAAATAAAAAAAAACGAATTAAATAAAAAAATGAATAATAAAAAAAATGTATAAAAAATAAATAAAAAAGGGGGGTTGACATTCGGGCCCCTGGGGACCTCTGGGCCCCTTACAAAAAAAAAGAAAAAAAAAGGGGGGCCATCTGGACCGAATCTTCATCAATTGGTGGACATTCAGCTAACCAGTGGCGGCTGGTGCTCAAATTTTTTTGGGTGGGCGCAAACAAACTGAAAAAAAACCCCCATCAATTGCAGCCACTGTGTCCATCAAACGCAGCTACTGTGCCAAACGCAGTTACTGTGCCATCAAACGCAGCCACTGTACCCATCAATTGCTGACACTGTGCCCATCAATTGCCGCCAGTGTGCCCCATCAAATGCTGCCAGTGTGCCCATCAATTGCCGCTTCTGTGCCCCATCAGATGCTGCCAGTGTGCCCATCAATTGCCGATACTGTGCCCCATCAGATGCTGCCAGTGTGCCCATCAATTGCCGCTACTGTGCCCCATCAGATGCTGCCAGTATGCCCCATCCATTGCTACCAGTGTGCCTCATAAGATGCTGCCAGAGTGCCCATCAATTGCCGCTACTGTGCCCCATCAGATGCTGCCAGTGTGCCGATCAATTGCTGCTACTGTGCCCCATCAGATGCTGCCAGTGTGCCCATCAATTGCCGCTACTGTGCCCCATCAGATGCTGCCAGTGTGCCCATTAATTGCTGCTACTGTGCCCCATCAGATGCTGGCAGTGTGCCCATCAATTGCCGCTACTGTGCCCCATCAGATGCTGCCAGTGTGCCCATCAATTGCCGCTACTGTGCCCCATCAGATGCTGCCAGTGTGCCCATCAATTGCCGCTACTGTGCCCCATCAGATGCTGCCAGTGTGCCCATCAATTGACGCTACTGTGCCCCATCAGATGCTGTCATTGTGCCCATCAACTGCCGCCACTGTGCCCCATCAGATGCTGCCAGTGTGCCCATCAATTGCTGCTACTGTGCCCCATCAGATGCTGCCAGTGTGCCCATAAATTGCCGCTACTGTGCCCCATCAGATGCTGCCAGTGTGCTCATCAATTGCCGCTACTGTACCCCATCAGATGCTGCCTGCACTTACCTGTCTCGGAGCGGGTCAGCGGTGGTCTCCTGCACGTCCTGTACTGATTAATATTAAAGTCCATCTCAGGGAAAAAGTTCTGGTAAAAGCAAACATTTATTATAGTAAAGAAAAAGAAAAAAATAGGGATAAGGGGCCCTACTCGGATTTTCAGTGGCACAGTAAACAATAGAGATGTATAAAAAATATATAGAAGTTTAATAGAAAAAGAGAACCACATAAATGAAATTGAATAAAAGGACAATATAGGAATTAAAAATCATACATATGAGTACATATAATAGATGTGAACCCGAATGCATCAACGGATTTCGCCTTGGGGCTTCTTCAGGACGCAAATTCAGAAAAACAGTAGTTGTAGAAGCAAGAAAGGGAACTCAATATAAAAACAAAGACATTGATTTGTAAATAAAATACTGACACATTCATTTGGGTAAGCATTGAGAGAAGGCCAAAGAACCAAAAATAGGCGTAAAAAAGATGAATAACAGGAAAGAAAAAAAAAGAGCGAAGAGGTACCTTATGACTACGATTCTTGGTTAGCGTGTAGCCAACACCGACATCCAATAGAGGAAAGAGATGAGCCACGCAAAGAATGTATAATGCTGGTGAAGAAAAAACGGGGAAACCTGCTAAAAATAAGACAGGTATAATTAATACCTAATCCAGAGTCAAGTTTGACAGTTAGTAACAATAGGAAAAAAAAAAAGGCACCCCACACACACAAAGATGGCTACCTGTAATTTCCGAGTAAACGATACGTATGACTTCAAAAGTCACATATTGAGAAACTGGATATAAGAAGAAAGTCTTCCTTTTCAGCCGACAAATAGAGGAAGTCACAGTGATAATTCAAAGTATCAGTAGGCTAGAATCCTTAACTCAAGAGGGATATATACTGTAATACAGATCCCCCGAGTAGTAACTCTCTAAAAAAAGGGAATACAAAGACAGACCGTAGTAAATAAACATGAAAAAAAAAAAAAAATTAAAAACACACAAAGATAGGATCAAAAAAGACCAGATGAAAAAAAGAGCAGTATACAAAGAGCATATTACTTACTATTAGACTGGGTAGGTTCAAAGTAATCCCCAGGGGAGAGCACAGAGAAAGGGCACTACACAGAAGCAAGGTGGAGAGATCACTGCCATTTAAAGCCACAATTGGCACCAAAACGGCCGCAGAAAATCCTGCCCTGGAAAGGTCAGAGGGTAAGTCCCACTCTTTTTGCATCATACATCTCTGTGCTCTCCCCTGGGGATTACTTTGAACCTACCCAGTCTAATAGTAAGTAATATGGTCTTTGTATACTGCTCTTTTTTGATCGGGTCTTTTTTGATCCTATATTTGTGTGTTTTTCATTTTAATTTTTAATTTTTTTTCATGTTTATTTACTATGGTCTGTCTTTGTATTCCCTTTTTTTAGAGAGTTACTACTCGGGGGATCTGTAGTATATATCCCTCTTGTTAAGAATTCCAGCCTACTGATACTTTGAATTATCACTGTGACTTCCTCTATTTGGATTTGTCGGCTGAAAAGGAAGACTTTTTTCTTATATCCAGTTTCTCTATATGTGACTTTTGAAGTCATACGTATCATTTACTTGGAAATTACAGGTAGCCATCTTTGTGTGTGAGGGGTGCCTTTTTTTTTACTATTGTTACTAACTGTCCAACTTGACTCTGGATTAGGTATTAACCACTTGCTGCCCGCCCTATTACAGAATGACGGCGGCAAAGTGGTTATAATATCCTGACCGGACGTCATATGACGTCGGCAGGATAACAAGCCGCTGCCCGCCCCCGGGGGCGCGCATCGTGGCGATTGTTGTTGCGGGGATTCAGTCTGACACCCCACAACACCGATCTATGTAAAGAGTCTCTGACGGAGACTCTTTACCACGTGATCAGCCGTGTCCAATCACGGCTGATCACGAAGTAAACAAGATGAGTCGGTGATCGGCTTTTCCTCACTCGCGTCTGTCAGACGCGAGTAGAGGAGAGCCGATCGGCTGCTCCTCTGACAGGGGGGGTTTGTGCTGATCAATTATCAGCGCAGCCCCCCCGAGGATGCCCACACTGGACCACCAGGGATGCCACCAGACAACCAGGGATGCCCACCACCAGGTATGCTACCCTAGACCACCAGGGATGCTAATCAGTGCCCCTAATGGAAGCCAATCAGTTCCCACAATGGATGCAAATCAGTGCCCACAATGGGCATCACTGATTGGCAGGCATTATTGTTTGGCACTGATTGGCATCCATCATTCCTGTACATCAGTGCCGCCTAACAGTGCCCATCCATGCCCATCCGTGCCATGTATCAGTGCCCATCCATGCCCATCTGTGCCACCTATCAGTGCCCATCCATGCCACCTATCAGTGCCCATCCATGCCACCTATCAGTGCCCATCCGTGTCGCCTATCCGTGCCCATCTGTGCCGCCTATGCGTGCCCATCTGTGCCGCCTATCCGTGCCCATCCATGCCGCCTTTCCGTGCCCATCCGTGCCGCCTATCCGTGCCCATCTATGCCACCTATCCGTGCCCATCCATGCTGCATATCAGTGCCACCTATCAGTGCCCATCAGTGCCGCATATTAGTGCCCATCATCAGTGCCCATCAATGCCACCTCATCAGTGCCACCTCATTGGTGCCACCTCATCGGTGCCCTTCAGTGCAGCTCCATTAGTGAAGGAGAAAACTTACTTATTTACAAAGTTTTGTAACTGAAACAAAAAAAATGTTTTTTTTCAAAATTTTCGGTCTTTTTTTTATTTTTTTAGCAGAAAATAAAAATCCCCGAGGTGATCAAATACCACCAAAAGAAAGCTATATTTGTGGGAACAAAATGATAAAAATTTAGTTTGGGTACAGTGTAGCATGACCGCGCAATTGTCATTCAAAGTGCAACAGCGCTGAAAGCTGAAAATTGGTCTGGGCAGGAAGGTGTATAAGTGCCCTGTATGGAAGTGGTTAATTATACCTGTCTTATTTTTAGCTGGTTTCCCCGTTTTTGCTTCGCCAGCATTGTACATTCTTTGCGTGGCTCATCTCTTTCCTATATTGGATGTCGGTGTTGGCTACACGCTAACCAAGAATCGTAGTCATAAGGTACCTCTTCTCTCTTCTTTTTTTTTTCTTTCCTGTTATTCGTGTTTTTTCACGCCTATTTTTGGTTCTTTGGCCTTCTCTCAATGCTTACTCAAATAAATGTGTCAGTATTTTATTTACAAATCAATGTCTTTGTTTTTATATAGAGTGAGATCCCTTTCTTGCTTCTACAACTACTGTTTTCCTGAATTTGCGTCCTGAAGAAGCCCCAAGGCGAAAAGTGTTGATGCATTCGGGTTCTCATCATTTATATGTACTCATATGTATGATTTTTAATTCCTATATTGTCCTTTTATTCAATTTAATTTATGTGGTTCTCTTTTTCTATTAAACATTTATATATTTTTTATACATCTCTATTGTTTACTGTGCCGCTGAATGTCCGAGTAGGGCCCATATGCCTATTTTTTTATTTTTCTTTACTACATTATTCACGGATGTTGGCAATGTGAGTGCTATTTTTCTATATTCAAACATTTATTATATTGCAGCTTACCAATTATTAGATGTGATGGCTGCAATAGTTTTCTTTTTTAGGCTGTCTATCCTTTATTTTCAAATTGTGATCTAGCTAGTAAGCAATTAGAGGGTTGAGACAAACCATTTAACATTGGTGGGGTCCCTACAATGATCAGATTTTATTTATTTATATAAAACCTTTATCTCCAAAGGAACAAAACTGATTGCTGTAATTATATGGGAAAGGTATTACCGCGCTACCAAAGAAGTAAGGGAAAGGAGGTACTGCTGCAGCACTGAAGGTATATCAGAACCCAAAGTAAATAGCATAAAGAGGTAATGCTGCGCTGTATAGAATGGGATTGGGTGAGGGTGAATACTCCTAATAGATATGAGGTAACTAATAATCTAAATAAACGGTGAGCCTATATGGCATGGAAAACATCTGTGAATCCAAATAAAATAAATAACTCTATAAGTAAGTGACAATAAGAAATGACATCAATCCAAAGTGAATGAATTATAAAGTGCTGAGTGCAACTGTGATAATAAAATATAAATGGTGAGCATATATGTAGGAGTCTCCTGATGAAGTCAGGTGACCGTGACGAATACGCGTCGAGTTTACCAGAGGTACCGGAGGTGACGTGTGCGAGCCCGCTGCTCGTTTTTATATGTTTTTTATGTGAGTACCCTTATGTATGCTTTTATTGTTATTAAACATTTTAAAACCATACTACACTATTGGCCCATTTATCTCCCTGTGCGAGGGTCACTGCTGTTTATCAGATGGGACTCCCTAGGGGGACTCTGTCCACAGATAGAGGCTGAACAGTATTAGGATACGCCACACTCGGAAGCGGCCGGAACCCTGTTGCTACATCTGCACAGATAGTTCTTTATACATGTTGTTTGTTACCTTACAGCAGTAAGGTAAGGGGACACCCTCATCAATTTTAAAAGGAAACAGGAATCCTTTCCTTTTCTCTCAGCACTTTCTACGTTGGAAATTTGGCACAAGCACCAGCACTTTTGTTTTACACCACCTGAACCAGCATTTGCTTTGCTGTCTACGCATGAACACTGATCCATGCTCCAATCTACCTATGCCATTATTGGAATCACCTATGTTTTTTGCATTCATGCATTTCGAGGACTTGAAATAGCAATGCATGCTTCGTCATAGTTGCACTTAGCACTTTATATTTGATTCACTTTGGATTTGTATGCATTTTTTATTTTATGTATTTTGAGGATTGATGTTAGCAGTGCATGCTTCATCACAGTTGCACTCAGCACTTTATATTTCATTCACTTTGGATTGATGTCATTTCTTATTGTCACTTACTTATAGAGTTATTTATTTTATTTGGATTCACAGATGTTTTCCATGCCATATATGCTCATGCTCACCATTTATTTAGATTATTAGCTACCTCATATCTATTAGGTGTATTCACCTCAACCCATTCCCATTCTATACAGCACAGCATTACCTCTTTATGCTGATTGCTGTAATTTCTTATAAAGTGTTAGCTGGAGTTTGACTTCAATGTGTTAGTGTATCTAAATCTGCAAGTCCATCCAACACTCCCCTCCCCCCAGATTAACAATGCTGCTGTCCAAAGGTGCCCCCTGTGCTTCTTCATCCAGAGTGGATACTCTCTAATACAGAAGGTGTGTTACTGGTCCAATCACCAGGTGAAACCAGAGGGGAAAAAAACGAATGCCTCATACACACGACCGGTTTTCCCGTCGGGAAAACTGCCATGAGAGCTTTTGGACGGGAAAACCGGCCGTGTGTATGCTCCATCGCAGTTTTCCCGACGAGAAAACTGCAGTAAAAAAAAAGAGAACCAGCTTTCTTTTTTCCCGTCGGGATTCCCGGCGGACTTTTAACTGTCGGGAAAACCGGTCGTGTGTATGCTTTTCCGAGGGGAAAAAAAACGCGCATGCTCAGAATCAAGTATGAGACGGGAGCGCTCGTTCTGGTAAAGCTAGCGTTCGTAATGGAGATAGCACATTCGTCACGCTGTAACGGACTGAAAAGCACAAGGCTGAAAAGCGCGAATCGACTCTCACCAAACTTTTACTAACACGAAGATCAGCAAAAGCAGCCCAAAGGGTGGCGCCGTTTGAATGGAACTTCCCCTTTATAGGCCCGTTGTACGTGTTGTATGTCACCGCGATTTGGACAGGCGGTATTTGGCCTGAACGTGTGTATGCAAGGCTGGCTTGAGAGGAATCCCGTCGGGAAAAAAATCATTTTTTTTCCTGCTGAGAAAAACGGTTGTGTGTACGAGGCATAAGAATAGAAAGAAAACTGATGCAGCCATCACATCTAATGAGTGGTAAGCTGCAATACATTACATATTAGGTTTTGGGTTTAATACCACTTTATATTTAAACCCATTCAACACCGTACTATTTATGTACTGAAAAAGTATAGTGCTCCACTTCTTATTGTGATGAATTCAAATTGTGAAAAAAATACTAATACCCTCAACAAAACACATTTATGTCAAATCAATTGCTACAACATTTGTGATCTAGAATTAGTGAAAAAAAAAACACTTTAAATGGCACTCTCACCCAAGAGTGTCACAAACCTATGTGCTCCAATAATATGTGATTATAAGCTCTTAAAAGTTTATTAAAATGTCCACAGAAATCATTGTTCATAAATATTCATCCAAAGTGCTCTTCATTCAGTGTCACCCTGTAATCACCACACTTGTACAAAAAATCCACTCACCATCAGCATTTGACGCCTATGTAGCGGAACCTCACTCTCCCTCTTTCCTATTGTGAATGGCTTGTGTCTAGGGGTACCTGGGAGAGGAGAGTGCAGGGACACTACGCCAATCTCTCCCCTCGTATGTGTATGAGGGTTGAGCAAAGTTAGTTGATTTACCTCCCGGGTCTGTCCACTGCATACGAAGCCTCAGTTGTTCCATGGAGATGTGTCTGCCAATAATAGAGCCCCACACCAATCGAAAGTCCAACACTCCTTTATTTCTCATACAATACGGTGAACACACTCAGTTAAACTTCCAAGAACAGTCGAACATGGGGGTGTGGGGACGAGTAGGCCCAGGCACAACTGAACTCTCCCCTTCCTTTTCTAGTGAATAGGCCTGGCGCACGGTCTCTGCCACCGACCGTGAGTTTTGGTCTCTGCCACCAACCGGATGAACTGTTGAGGCCCCTGCCACAGGCCTAATAGCAGGCCCCTGCCACTGACCTGATTGAAATAGCTGGACCGCTGCCACCGGTCATTGAATGTAGACTGAACTTCCTCTTTGAACTTGGCCCCTGTTCGGGAAAGATATCCCTCCGGGCGGTCTCCAGAGGTTCACCCGGCACTGGAAATCTGCTGCACCAGGTCTTTCGGGTGAGTCCCTCCTCCGGTCCCTTATGCCTCTGGATTCGGGTGCCCCACTTCCGGGGCCCCCTAGGATGATCCCTCCCTTGCGGGACCCAGCGGAAGGTACTGGGCCCCAGGCCTCCGGCTGAGTACCTCACCCCAGACTGAAGGTGTCTGGGATGGAACACGAACTCCAAGTGTCCAGGCCAAGGCCGCCTGGACCCTGACCGCAACGACAGCCCTCAGGCTGAAGGTGCCCGGGACTCGTACCTCGTGGCGAAGATGTCCGCCCCCCTTATACCCTCCCCCAGCAAGTACGGCGGGTTCCCCGCCCCGCCGTACAACCGCTGCGAGAGGTCACAAAGGGTACGGCACTGCAGCGATGGTTCAGCCCCGGCCCAAGGCGACAGCGCCACCTGCTGGGCCGCAGGAAACTATGCATCACTGGTGTCCTCACCAGTTTAAAAAGTACATACCCGCTACATATAGAAGGCCAAAAAAAAATGCTTTCCATCATATAGATATTATAGCCAGGCTCTCTTCTGTGACACTTTCCTCGTGGGATAGCAGCCGATGCACAAAATCCTCTTTTTAGGGAGACAACTCCCTACTTGATAATGCAGCCTTCACCACGTACTGTACAGCAATTTCTCAAAGAGACATAAGAGGGTCATTTAATGTGCTCCATATAAAATAAAGTTTATTAACCTCAAAATAATACTTAATAAACATAACTTGTAATACTGCATGTAAAGGCACCTGTGCATCCTCTCCACCGCCTGGTCTCATTGCAATCACCACAACTGTCGTTCCCTTTGCCAATAACTCCTCTCAGTAGTGTGTTGATGTCACAAACCAACCCTGCCTGATGCATTGCATCCCAATAGGACTTCCTCAGAAGCTTTGCCAAAAAGCTTTTCCCAGTAGCATGGTGATGTCGAAGATCAACCCTACTTGACGCGTTGTGTCCCAATTAGACTTCCTCAGAAGCAAGCTTGAGTGAGTTACTAGTCTTTTTTTCATATTTTTATTTCATTACTAGTGGAGTGCTACACTTTTCTTTGGTATATAAATTGGTCTTGAGGTTTATGTACTTTGCTTGTTGGTGTTAGCTAGCTCTACAAACAGGTTATTGGTGGTGCAGATGTGCAGGGAAATATTTGATATATCATTATAGTCTTTTTTTTTTTACTGTGTGATTAACATGTTGTGAAGAATTTTATACTCGACACTGTCCAGATCCCTCGCTAGCAGAATTTCTGGGTGCAGGAGTCTGGTAGTCCAGAATCGCAGATGTGCCCACTTCGGTAGGTCCCAGATAGTTCCCTCATACTGACATTATTGCCTGCAGACTCCTTTCTCTCCTGAGGGGACCCTGGCACCAGACAGCCAATAAGAAGTGTCCAGTGACTTGAACACCAGACAAAGGGTCCTGCCTCCAGTAATCTGAAGAATGGCGAAGACTTGCGACTGAACTGTCACAGGAACACTGAATAAGGTGAGTTAAAGGGGAATTGTATGTTTTTTTCTGCTGGCAATTAGTTAGAAGGAATGAGTGGTGGGGAAGGGGGAGCCATAAATAAAAACAAAACAACAGCACAATAGTCTAAAGTGGTATTAAGCCCCCAAAATATATATCTATATTGCAACATACCATTCTTTAAATGCGGTGGCTGCATTCGTTTTCTTTTTTTCCTTTTTTGGCTTTTTTCCTTTATTTTCCCCTGTCATAAGGTGTCTCTATTCTGGAAGAAGGAGCAAGGAGCAATAGAGACACTTTTGGACAGCAGCATTATTAATCTGAAGAGAGGGTATAATTAGACTAGCAAATTTGTATTACCTTGACTAACAAATTAAAGGCAAACTCCAACTAACACCTTTTAAGCAGATACAGCAAAAAAGTAGTTACTTTTGGTATAAAAGTTTTACATAAATGATTAAAAGCTGACCACTGTCTCAACATTCACTTTTGCTGGACACCTTGGTTAAAGGAAGTTGAAAAATAACAGACTTACTGGCCAGATCAATAGGTAAAAATAAAGGCAAAGGCCCAAAAAAAGAAAATGAATGCAGCGACCACATCTAAAGATTGGTAATCAGCAATATGTTACATTTTTGGTTTTGGGTTTAATATGGCTTTAAGTTTTAACGTGGACCCATCAGTGACTTTTGAAGTTTGCAAGAACACATACTTGACATGTCATAATATACACCAAAATTGGTTAAAAACAGTTCTTGAGCCTAACAGAAACATTTAGGCCTAACAGAAACATTTAAGAGGAATCATATCATCAGTCTGTTGCAGACAAGGCAAAAGCATTTCCCTCAAGTTTAATACAACTGCACGCCTGCACCCTTAGCTTTATATCCAATATTACCTTGACAGTGTCAATTCAAATCTACCCATGGTCAGAAAATAACCGTTAGCCTCAATATCCATATAATCATACGATGACAATTAAAAACTTCAAAGACCATATGTTAACTTGATTACCAACTGGGTAATTAGTTTGTTTAAATATAGTATAATAGCATAATTATAGTAATGGAACTATTGTAAAACTAAAACAAAAAAGATACATAACAAACTCCAAAGGAACACCATATATGTTAATATGTTAACATGTTAACCCTTTTCTGTTAATATAGTAAGCTGCTATGTTCAATGATACTACTCAGTGGTCTGTGTTTACACAATTTGAGGTGTTGCCTAGCCCTAGAGGCTTCTCTCCTATAGGGAATGTGTATGGTCAGTTGGGAATTATTGAAGAAGAGTTAACTTATTAAGCATAAAAGTTTTTACCTTTCCTTCCTTCCTTCTTTTAAGGAAGTTCCACTAAGGCATTTTTTGGGTCACTTGTTGTTCCTCCTCCTGGGTGGAGGTTTGGTGTAGTTTGGTGCTGTCGAGGCCCAGAGGCCATTACTTCACATCACAGAACCTGAAGAAGTGGGGTATATGGTACTCATGAAACACGTCATGACAAATTATTCACTTCCCCCCTGCCAAAGCTCTTCTGAACTTTTATACTATCAAGTTCAAGCAATCAAAGAAGTCAAGCAATATTGAGCAGGGTGGGTAAATTATTGATATGCAGTGAGACATGCATATACCATATGTTTATATATTTAAAGAAATGTTATGTTAGGCGAAATATGGAATATGTTTTTATTGCTTTAATGAATCTAATAAATTGATTAAAATTGTAATAGTATCGTACATGTCCTGTATTATTGGGTGCCTTTAAAGTACCAAGTTTTGGTAGGTTTTTTGCTAGCTATATGAATTTGGAGGAATGATGGTGCCTACCTAAGCAACCCTGTCAATATATATCTTTAACCAGTACCCGCTTGCCCACAGTACATTTACTGCGGGCTAGCTGGATCACGTACATGTATCTCACCAGCTGATGGCCATGCAGCGCTCCGGTGGATACAGAGGATTGCAGCTCCTGGAACCGGCATCACAGCATTGCTATGCAATCACATGATCACAATGTCAACACAAATTTTCTGAATGGGTTCCATTCATAACAGCTGTGCTTATTATGCTGATGCTGTAATTGGCCCACAGTTATCACATAGTACCTGGGCCAATCACAGCACTCTTTACCATGTGATAGCTGTGAGATAATCACTGCACGCAATAGTAATCACAGCTGTTATGAATGTAACCCATTCATGACAGTTCAAAACATTGCTTGTTCAGTGATCATTCCTGTAACAGCAATCACAGTGTAAGAAAAAAAAATCCCTGATCTCCCCTCTACCCCCAGGAGTAGCACAGTGTCACTATGGTGACACTTAACTACTCTAACAAAAGTATGAAAAATAAAACAATAAAAAAAGTTTACTTTTTTTTTTTAACATACTGCCACCAGTCAGTATCTCTGATCACTGCCACACCAGCCATGTGATGATTTATTTTTTTAAAAGAACCAAATTTATTTAATTTCTTAATTTTCCCAAAAAATTGTGGCAAAAAATTACAACTTCAAAAAACTCGACATGCCTCTTACTAAATATCTCAGATTGTCTACTTTCCAAAAAGGGATCATTTGGGGGGGGGGGGGGGGTATTTGTACTGTCCTGGCATTTTAAGGGCCTCCAGAAATGAAATAGGTTGTCAGTACATTAGGATTGATCAATTTTCAAATATTTATACCATAGTTTGTAGACACTATAACTTAAACCAATTAAAATACACTTATTGGGATTTTTTTTACCAAAGACATGTAGTAGAATAAATTTTGGCCTAAATATATGAAGAAATTTGATTTTATTGGATATGTTTTATAATAGAAAGTAGAAAATATTGTTTTTTTAAAACAATATTTGGTCTTTTTTCATATATATAGCAAAAAAAAAAAAAACCCCAGTAATCTTAGAGCTTCAGTAGAACTAAGAATAGAGTCCTGACAAGTGCTGTGATAATAAAGTATTGTATATGTGAGATAGTAGTAGTACTGTATATAACTTTTGCAAATTCTGACAAGACTTCCTCTGGGAAGGTGACCATGCCGGATTCTGATACTGAAAACATTGGAATAGTGCTAAACGGTTTATCATTCTGGGCTAGCAGTGCAAGTATTTAACTCTTTTTATCTCCATTCTCAAAAAAAAACCTTGCCTTTGTTTTTGTAGGTCTAGTTTGTTGGTAGTGACAAGATGGATATTCAACATATAAACGTCTATGAGTGCCTATGAAATTGTCATGGGCATCAGCAGCTAGTGAAGGAGCTTATAATGCTTCCAAGGATTTTTCTTCTACTTGGAGCTGTTGGTCTGTAGCTGCTTTTTCCTGTCTAATAACTTTGCCAGGGAATATATTCACCCTCTATATGTGCCACTAAAGTAGAGGCAGTATTAGTGTTGTGTGTCAAATACTCCTCTGTGGCTAGAAGAATCCCTTGATGTGATTTTCCATGACCTGTCCACTGTGTTTCTAAGCAGCACAGTGTTTTTTATCTCTAATCTGAGAGGTTTCACCATTATTATTATTATTATTATACAGGATTTATATAGCGCCAACAGTTTGCGCAGCGCTTTACAACATGGGGCAAACAGTACAGTTACAATACAATTCAATACAGGAGGGATCATCAGAGGGCCCTGCTCGTTAGAGCTTACAATCTAGAAGGAAGGGTCAAGTGGAACAAAAGTTAACAGTGGTGGGGGGTTGATCAGATGCAGAAAAATAAAATACAGTTGTTAGGTGTGGGTGGGATAGATGAAGAGGAGGGTTTTCAGGGATCGTCTAAAAGCTAATAGAGTTGGAGATAATTGGACAGATGGGGGTAAGGAGTTCCATAGGATTGGAGAGGCTCTGGAAAAGTCCTGGAGGCAAGCATGGGAGGAGGTGATGAGGGAGCCTAAGAGCAGGAGGTCTTGAGAAAAACGAAGAGAATGATTAGGTTGGTATTTAGAGACTAGGTCAGTGATGTAGCTGGAGGCAGAGTTGTGGATGGCTTTGTAAGTAGTTGTTAGTATTTTTAATTTAATTTGTTGGGTGAGCGGGAGCCAGTGGAGGGATTGACAGAGAGGAGTAGCAGACACAGAGCGATTGGTAAGATGGATGAGTCTGGCAGCAGCATTCATGATGGACTGAAGGGGGGATAGACTACGTAGAGGTAAGCCAGTGAGGAGGGAGTTGCAGCAGTCGAGGCGAGAGATGACCAGGGAGTGAATTAAGAGCTTTGTTGTGTCATAGGTTAGAATGGGGCATATTTTGGAGATGTTGCGGAGGTTGAGGTGGCAAGATTTGGACAGTGATTGGACGTGTGGCTTAAAGGAGAGTTCAGAGTCCAGGATTACACTTTAGCATGTGGGGATGGGCTTAAAGTTGTGCCATCGCTTTTGACAGAGAGATCAGGGGAAGAGGCACGTGGGGGAGGAAAAATGATAAGTTCAGTTTTGGATAGATTAAGTTTGAGGAAGTGGTGTGACATCCAGACTGATATATCCGATAGTAAATTAGTGATACGTGAGGAGACTGAAGGAGTGAGCTGAGGGGTAGAGAAATAGATTTGAGTGTCGTCACCATAGAGATGGTATTGGAAGCCATGGGAGGCTATCCGCTGACCATGGGAGGAGATGTACATTGAAAATAGGAGAGGTCCAAGAACAGAACCTTGGAGGACCTCAACAGAGAAAGGAAGAGGAGTAGGTAAGTAACGCTAAAGGAGCGATTGGATAAGCAGGAAAAGAACCAGCGAAGAGTACAGTCACGGAGACCAAAGGCGTGGAGTTTTTTGAGGAGGAGGGGGTGGTCAACCATATCAAAGGCAGCAGAGAGGTCCAGGAGTAGGTGTACAGAATACTGTCCATAGGTTTTGGCCCTTAGTAAATCATTTGTTCGTTTTAGCAGAGCAGTTTCTGTGGAGTGTTGAGGACAAAATCCAAATTGAAGGGAATCAAGAAGGCTATCATCAGCAAGGTGGTCGCTCAGTCGGTTGTGGACCAGACGTTCAAGGAGTTTGGATAAAAAGGGGAGCAAGGAGATGGGGCATAGGTTGTCAAGATTGGATGGGTCCAGTGAGGGATTTTTAAGTATGGGGCTGACAAGTGCTTGTTTTAGAGAGATAGGGAATATGCCAGAAGAGAGGGAGTGATTGTAGATGTGGGTCAGAGAGTGTAGAATAGAGCTAGAGGGTGAAAGTAGCATTTGTGAGGGAACAGGATCCAGAGGGCAGGTGGTAAGATGGGTGTTAGCAAGTAGTTTAGCAACCTCATCTATAGTGGTGGGGTTGAATAAGAGAAGTAATGATTGTACCTGCGGGCATGAAGTGTAATGCGTGGAGGTTATCTGAACAGTAGAGATCTCCTCGCGAATTGTATCAATCTTCTGTTTAAAGTGATTGGCGATCTTCTGGGCTGTGAGTGAGTTGGTGGGTGGAGACAGTGGAGGAAGAAGTAGAGAGTTGAAGGTAGAGAAGAGTTGATGGGGATGGGATGATAAGGTGTTAATGGGAGCGATGAAATGGGTCTGCTTGGCAGTGAGGAGGCAGGAATTGTATTTTTGGAGGGCAGATTTATACTGGCTGAAATCTTTCTGTGACTTTTGACTTACGCCACAGGCACTCAAAAGCACGGCTGTGTTTTTTCAGACTTCTAGTGTCATCTGTTTGCCAAGGTTGAAGGGGATGGGGCCTGACTCTGTGTGTAGTGAGGCTGGCTAGTGTGTCCAGTAAGGCTAGAAGTGAAGTGTTGTAGACAGAAGTGGCTAGGTTGGTGCAGGACAGGGGTGCGATTTTGTCATAGAGGTGGTCATTAGCAGAGTAGAGAAAAGAAGGGTTGAAATGGTGTAGGTTTCTACGGGTAACCATTAGGTGGTTGGAGGGAGAGGAGGTGGAGGATAGGGAGAGACTGAAACTAATAAGGTATTGATCAGAGAGAGGGTAAGGATAGTTGGAGAGGTTGCATGGAGCGCATAGGTGGGAAAAAACAAGGTCAAGGGTATTGCCTTCAAAGTGAGTAGAAGCATGTATCCATTGCTTCAGGTCAAAGGAGGAGGTTAGACTGAGAAGTTTGGAAGTAGCAGGAGTGTTGGTAGGGATGTTGCGTCCACTGGGTCTGGGGGAGTGAGTCCAAAGAAGACCAACGTGGGATAGGATAGGGCAGCAGAAGACGCAGTGTCAGATTCATGAAGCCAGGTTTCAGTAATGGTGAGTAGATTAAATGAGTTAGTGATAAAAGATCATGGAGAGAGGTGAGTTTGTTACAGACAGAGCAGGCATCCCAAAGGGCACAAGAGAAAGGGAGTCTGGTCTTGGGAAGAAGATAAATGGGAACTAGATTGTGTACATTGCGGCTGCAGCCAGAAGGTGTAGGGTAATGGGTGCGTTGAATACAGTTAAATGAAGGAGGCCCAGGGTTTGGGGATACATCACCAGAGCTTAGGAGAAGCAGAAGGATGAGGGAGGTAATGTGGGAGTGTGATTTATATGAAGAGACATGCCCCAGTGTCCTGGAGATTTTTTGTTCATGTGGATTTAGAATTAGCAGGAGTTGGTGAGTGCAGTAATAAGGAGATGACAGACGTGAGGGTAATATATATAAGGTGTGGGGTGGAGGAGAGGTGTGCAGGAGAGTTATGCCTTGTATACACGATCAGAATTTCCTATGGGATAAAATCTGATGTAATTTTCCGTAGGAATTCCATTTAAGCTGTCTTGCATACACACTGTCAGACCAAATTCCGACCGTCCAAAACATGGTGACGTAAAACACTACAACAAGCTGAGAAAAATGAAGTTCAATGCTTCCGAGCATGCGTCGACTTGATTCTGAGCATGCGTGTTTTTACTCCGTCGGAGTTCCACACAGACGATCAGAATTTTCGATAGGATTTTTTTCCATAGGAAAAAAATAAAACATGTTCTATTTCTAAATTCCTACAGAAAAAAGTCTGATGGGGCCCACACACGGTCGGAATATCTGATGAAAAAATTCTGTCAGGCCTCGTACACACGACCGATTTTCTCGGCAAGAACCAGCAAGAAACTTGCTGGCAGAGAGGTCTTGCCGAGTAAATCGGTCGTGTGTACGCTGCTATCGGGTTTCTCGTCGAGAAAACCGACAAGAAACCTCGACGAGAAAATAGAGAACCTGCTCTCTATTTTCTCGTCGAGATTCTCCTCGGCATGTTTCTCGACGAGAAAAGTGAGTGTGTGTACACTTACCTGTCCTCCCGGAAGCCCACGCATGTTCGAAATGAATTCGACGCATGCGCGGTAGCTTCCTAGGCATACGTAGGGTATACCAAGATGGCGGCGACGGCATCGAATGTGACGAGCGCATGCTCGACGTAGTCGATGACGTCACCGCGTACACTCCTTTCAAAGAACCGCGGGTTCTTTGAAACGAGCGTGTGTACACTCGGCCGGGACAAGTTTCTTGTCCAAGAATCTCGTCGAAAAAAACGACATGTTTTTTTCAACGAGAATCTCGGCCGTGTGTACGAGGCCTCAGACTTTTTTCATAGGAAGTTCTGATCGTGTGTACATCAGAATTTTCAAGGCATTAGTTTAAGGATAGAGGACAGGATAGCTGTCAGAAGGAGTGGTAGACAGTGCATTTTAAAAGGGGGAGGAGGAGCCAAGGGTGTAAATAAGGTCACCTGAAGTCTGTGTGGTATTTTTCAAGGTGTTTTCTTGTGTTCCTTCGCTTTGTGCATTCGCTGAAGTGCAGAGTCTTTCCCCATCCGATCTAAATTAAAAAATTTCTTTTTAGCAGCCATAATGTAAAATAGGCTACTTGCACAAACTTTTCACACACACACTTTAGCTATAGCATGTCCCACTGAATTTTAACATAGCTTAACTTATTTTCATTTCAGACAATTTAATGTTGACCCTATTTGTAAGAGTAAAAGCTTCTTAAAGCGGAGCTCCACCCTAAAGTGGAACTTCCGCTCATCGGAACCCTCCCCCCCTCCGGTGTCACATTTGGCAAGTTTCAGGGGGGAGGGGGGTGCAGATACCTGTCTAAGACAGAATACCCGTTGTGCTCTGGGAAACACGCGGCTCCCAAAACACAACGGGGACCAGCGAGAACGGCGCAGCGTGACTCGCGCATGCTCCGTAGGGAACCGGGCAGTGAAGCCGCAAGGCCTGGTTCCCTCACCGATGGCGGTGGGGGCAGCAGAGTGATGAGCGATTGCTCGTCCTCTGCTGCGGACATCGCTGGACTCCAGGACAGGCAAGTGTCCTAAAATTAAAAGTCAGCAGCTGCAGTATTTGTAGCTGCTGGCTTTTAATATTTTTTTTTCGGCGGCGCTCCACTTTAACAGCCGGAAGGAAATTTTGGATTTTAACTGAAATTCTGTTTTTAAATTCTATTTTTAAAGGGTTTTTCAAACCTGCTTTGTAAAAATAAAGTATTTCCATACTTCTAGTACTCTTTATAGTGCCTATTTGCAGGAAAATATGTCATCTTAAATTAACTCCAATTGACCTCTGGCCTGAGGGTGGCTTCATTGCCTTGAAGGGACTCCCTGGAACCATCCACACATGTGCACTCTCAGTGCAACAATGATGCGCACCAAAGAGCAAGTAATAAGGTCCCAAGGTCCTAATGTTCTGCCAAAGGAAAAAGAAAAGGAAAAAATGCTATATATATATATATATATATCTATATATATATATATATATATATCTATATATATATCGTTTTGACCTAATATAATATAAATAATATAATGTATTTTGTATATGTGGTGGTGGTATCCTGCTCTGGGAAGAGGTCATGCTTTTACTATGTTTCTGGAAAGCTCCACTGTAGTGTATTGAATACGGACTTCATCTCAGATATCATATTGTGATTCTGATATTTCCATGCTTTTTCTGTTTCTTCGGCTGTGAGCAGTTCTGCAGAAGGGTGTGTCAGATATATTATTTTCCACTCTGGTTCTTGCCAGAGCAGAGATTAATTTACTATAAGTGTAGTTACGGGAAATAGTCTATAGGAACTACTGCTAGAGTGTGCCACAACAGGTCAGCAGATAGAGCAGTACTGCCAAGCCTAGATCTATATTAATTAGGAAACGATCTCTTGGGTAGGTGTTGCAGCAAAAACACATATTAATATGGTTTTTAGGTCCAAGATATACAAAGGTTTTAGTACTTCTGGCATGAGTGTTCACCCTAAATATTTATTGAGACAAATTCTGACTTGAGATATGTACTTGTGTTCTAATGAAAACCCAATCTGACTTTTACACCCAAATTTTACACTTTCAGTTAACACATGCAGTACCTTCCATGAGCAAAAATGTGTTGACTTGCATCGCCTGTATTCAGTAACATGATGATGATCTGGGCGTGATTAACCTTTAGGCTCCATGTATATTTATGTACACAGAAGCTGATAAACTGCAGTTTATTGGCGTTTTGGCGTTTTTTTAAAAAGCCCATTAACTGCACTCTACG
The DNA here is from genome assembly GCA_029206835.1 of Rana muscosa. NCBI lineage: Eukaryota > Metazoa > Chordata > Amphibia > Anura > Ranidae > Rana > Rana muscosa. The sequence continues at coordinate 143,117,561 of CM055120.1, read as the reverse complement.
TTAGCCTATGTGTTCATGTACACATAACGTTTTTTCGCTTTAATGAGCAGTGGAGTTAATGGGCTTTTTTCTGAACGCAGGAAATTTGCGTTCAAAGTGTCGTTTTTCGGCAGAAAAAAAATCAAAAAACGCAAAACGCAGAAAAAAACGCTCATAAACGCTCAAAAACGCTGGCCGCGAGCATTTTTTTTGCGTTTTTTTTAACCAATGGAAAAAAAAAAAAAAAAAGCTAAAATACGCTACACTGAAAAACGCTAATAGAAGCTAGTAAAAATACGCTGATAAAAGCTAGCTTTTTCTGCTGCTTTAAAAACAACAGTTTTTGAGCTTCTGTGTACATGGAGCCTTATAGGACCCCTGTTATGAGGTAAAAAGTAGGACTGCTAATTATAAATTTATTTTTGAAAATGCTAGTAGACGGACTTTCATGCTTGTCTAGTGGCTGCTATACTTTCTCAGTCTCTGACCTGGATCACATATTCAGCTTAGGAGTTCTGACTTTAATTAATGCATACATGTTCTGGGTCAGTAATTCGGAAGGTAATGAAACATTAAAATCAGTCAGCTGGCATTTTAAAATGGAGGTCAGCAATGGCAGCTTATATGTGTAGGGATCTGCTGTCCTCTTCTGTCTGAATTTGTAAATGTCTGTAAATATATTATGTGTGCACTTCCTGCCCTTGGTTGTTGACTTTGAACCCCCAGAAGGAGGAAATGGGGAGAGAGAGAAAGTCTCAGCCACTGTCCTGTCCGTGCTGCTAAATCCTGAACCAAAAGAGGCTATTAGGCAAGTATTTCTATGATTTACCGTAATAGTTAAACTGCAGCTGCTGAGTGTATATCTAAATCATTGTAACAGACATATCTCTGCCCTATTTTAGTTATTATATCACAAATGCAGTGCCAGATAGCTAGGTTTGTGCTACTGTGTGTAGTGATCACCTCATGGTATATTGTTAGGTGAACCTGTTTGTTGCAGTATAGTTTATATTCAGCCCCTGTTTATCTAGTTAACCCGGTCCCTTCTGGTCTTGGACTTAATAGCTATTTTTATTTTAGAGCTCAATACCCAGCACAGGCTAAAAGCAGATTAGGCTCCGGTAGCTACGTCGGGATCAAGGGCTTAGAGGCTCAATTGCATGTCACATTAGAAACTGTTAGGTAGGGACTAAAGCGCAGAGTAAATAGGCTGACTCTGAGTTCCAGTGTCACAGTCAGTGCAGCACCACAGTTCCTGCCATAAGAAGCTCTGTTCCAGGCCGATTGGACAACAGTTGGAGGAGGATCTGTATAGAGCCAAAAAGATTAGAATTGTGTCGATGTCCAATATTTATGGACCTGACTGTAGATCCCACTGGAGGAGAAAGCAGCCTTATCAGTGATAAGCTGTGTTAAGGCTGTGATTACCTGCCATGGGGTTATTGTAGGTGCCTCACATCTTTATGCACCCCAGGCAGAGTGCCCATTGGATCCAAGGACTGGATTGATTTTACCTTGCATGTTGATATCTTGATGTTCCTTCTCTGCCCTGATGAAGATTTACTCAAAGCATGTTGGGAAAGGCAAAAGCTCATCTTCTTCATCCATTGATTACCACATTTACAAAATACAGGGGGTCCCCGACTTACGAACGCCCGACTTACGAACCCCTCCTACTTACAAACCGGGCGCTGCGGGGACCCTCTGCCGTTCTTCGCAGTCCATCTGCTGTTCTGCGCATGCGCGGCCAGACGGAGCCTCGGAAAATTTCAGAAATGTCCGTAATTGGCCGTGCATGCGCAGAACGCCATTCGACGGAACATCGGAAAACATTGGAAATGTCCGTAATTGTCGTTCTGCGCATGCGCAGCCGACTTACGAACATTTACGATTTACAAACAGGAGGAAAGTCCCTAACGAGTTCGTAACCTGGGGAACCCCTGTAGTATAATTCTACAGAAATTTGTGTTTGTCATCTTATGGATATTTTAATACTGAGATTTTGAAATATCGTATCTGAGAGTGAATATTTCTCTTGTATGATTAACCATTGTTTTTTAAACAATTTAATTTGTTGTATAAATAAAAGTCAATTACCGTATTTATCGGCGTATAACACACACTTTTTTCCCCTTAAAATCAGGGGAAAATCATGGGTGCGTGTTATACGCCGAACGGCTGCCTCGGAGGGAACGAGTGCCGCCGAAATAGACAGAGCCGAGTGTACTGTGTACTCGGCTCCGCTCGCAGTCACGCCTTCCGCTATTGGACCGGTGTTATGTCCATCATATGAGCCGGGCCAAGGGGCGGGACGATGAGACGAGAGGAGCCGAGTACACAAGACATCCGGCTCTGTGTATCTCAGAGGCGCTCGTTCCCTCAAGGCTGCAGATTGACACTGGATGGGGGCAAGGCTGCAGATGGATGGCAAGGCGGCAGATGGATGGCAAGGCGGCAAGGCTGCAGATGGATGGGGGCAAGGCTGCAGATAGATGTCAAGGCGGCAGATGGATGGGCAAGGATGCAGATGGATGGGCAAGGCTGCAGATGGATGGGCAAGGTTGCAGATGGACACTGATCGTTCTGCAATGATGGGCAAGGCTGCAGATGGACACTGATTGGCTGCATTGATGGGTATTTAAAATGTAAGTTTTTTCCTTAAACTTCCCTCCTAAAAGTTTTTTTCCTTAAACTTCACTCTCAAAATTAGGGTGCGTGTTATACGCCTGCGTGTGTTATACGCCGATAAATACGGTAAGTTTAAATTTATCTGTGTACTTTGTTTATTGGTACCTTTAAAGTGGTTGTAAACCCACATTTCGTTTTTTTTTTTTTTCCCCCACCTGTAAGAGAAAGGCATAATGAGCTAGTATGACTAGCATATTAGCTCATTATGTACCACTTACCTTAGATCGGGGCCCCCGAAGCCGTCCGCCTCCCTCCATCTAGCCGCATCCATCGCTGCGGCGATAGCCGGAAGGTTACTTCCGGGTATCGCCGCTGCAGCCAATCACAGCGCCGCTCCGGCGCTGTGATTGGCCGGAGCGGCGGTGACGTCACTCTGCGCATGCGCACAAGAGCCGCCACAATCGGCTACGCCCAGCTATTGCTGGGAAGTAGCCGATTTTGTGAATGGGATTAACCCCATGAATGCGCCGTTCTCTACGGCGCGCATGCGCCGTAGACACGGAGCAATGTCATTTTTACTAAATATCTCCTAAACCGTGTAGGTTTAGGAGATATTTCTTGCACCTACAGGTAAGCCTTAATCTAGGCTTACCTGTAGGTGCAAGTTGAAAAAGTGGGTTTACAGCCACTTTAAAGTCCCATTTACCTATTTGTACTCTATATGTCACAAAAATCATATCAACATTTACAAAAGCAGTATTTTAAAACAAATATAATTATTGGTGATATTAAAGTAGAGCAATTGTTAAAGAGAATTTGATACTTTAACCCTTTAGTTAGTGGTAACAAAAATAAATTACAAAAAGTTTTTTATTTTGTTTTGTTGGCAGTGGCTGAATTATTTCTTTACCTACATAAACATTGGGTTCTATGGCAGCAGCTTAGACCCCAACATATTTCCTCGGTCTAAGTTTGGACAGATCCTGCATGACAATGGAATTAACTTTCCAGAGAACTGTCCTTTGCCAAGATCTTCTGGATCTACTGCCAAGTGTGTTTGTGGGGGATGAGGCCTTCGCTCTCAGTGAGCATGCATTAAGGCCCTATTCCAAATGCTCACTGAATTTATAGAGGTGGATCTTCAATTATAGCCTCCATGGACCACCAGGACAGGAGCAGTGGTGGCAATGTGCTTTTGGCATGCTTACCCATAAGTGACATTTGTTGCACACTCCAGTCAACATGCAATCACTGCTGTTAAAGCAGCATGCGCCTTACATATTGTCTTTAGGCAGCGTGATGACTTCCTTTTTGAGGATTCCTTAGGCCACAATAGGGAAAAGGCACACTGGAACGGAAGTTAGGCCAGCAGAAGTAGTGCAGTCATCGGGGATCAGTTTGCATCCTACTTTACATATCCCACAGGCCAGATCCAATGCAAATTGATGTTCTTGATTAATGTGCAATAACTATGCCTTTTTTGTGTATTGCCTGCATTTCAGTTGATTTTTAACAGAATACACCATTAGTAATTAAAAGTCATTTTACACTTAGTTTAGGTCTAGTCCACCCAAAAATCACATTTCAGTCATAGGTGAGACATGTGGGCCTGAATCAGGCCTTGACTTTCTATATGCCTTTGATATTGCAACAGTGAGATCTCAATCTTTTAATTTCTAACTCTGTTTCTGTCCACCTGGGTGTTGTAGGTGTTCCCACCCACCTATGTGTGTTGAACTCAAACTATTGCACTCTCCATAGTACAAAATGAATAGAGACTGAACATGAGTGAGTGTCAGGGAAATGGCCTAAGAAGGACTGGCAATTCTGCCCAAGACAATCATGGCCGCCACAGTGCACAGGTGGGTCTATTTAAGCCTGCTGTTGGAGCCGCCCCTTGCTGTATTATCGTCAGCTTCCCAGTGTTTCCTGTGCTCCTGTGTCTCTACGATCCTGTTCCCTGTTACCGACTGGCTTGTTTGACTTCTGCTTCTGATCCACTCCTGATTAACCTCTGGCTTGCACCACCGACTACGCTCCTGTCTGCTCCTTTATCTTTACTTCGTCTCTGGCATTTCTGGACTGATCTCTCGTGTATGACCCCTTGCTTGTCTTTAGATCCTGCTACCGTTTTACGCCTACTGACGCCTTCTGTCCGACACCCTGCACTCAGTGGCTCTGTGGGTCATCCCAGCAACTACCAGTGCACTCCAAGTGACCGGCTCATCACCAACAACACCCGGAAAACCGTGCACCGTTAGGCACTGCTCCCTCTGTATCACTCCCAGGGGAGCACTGCACTTGGCCGCAAGGGGCGCCCTCTCAACAATTCGGCCTCCTCCTCGGAACCTGACAGTTAAAATAATAATGGCCACAGTAGATATGCAGAATGGTATAAAAGATATAAGAAATACATGCTAAAGTATATCTATACACTGTCATTAAAAAAATATGTTTATATTGCAGTTTAGTTGGGGTGCTGTATGATATATTTTTTGAATACTCCTTTTCCGTCTAAAACTTTACTGAAATCATTTTCACAAACCACTTTTTGTTATATGGGACAGTTTTTTTCACATTCTTTCTAAAACGAATAAAAACGTTTCAGATTTATGTATACTTTACAGTCCCATATCTGAAACATGTTACTCTACAAAAAATTTGCATGTATACTAACATTAGGTCAGATTTGAATATAGCATGTCATGTCATAACTGGTTTGGAAGCAAAAACATAATGACTATGGTGTTTAAAATGTGGCTAAATGGTCAGATTAAATCTAACTGAAGATCAAGTGACTCAGTATAAGGCCTGTATCCTGGTTTCCATTGTAATTTGCACTTTTTGGTTTTAGCATAATGCAGCAACTCCATATGTTGACCAAGCATGGCCTGTAACTAGAATATTTTTAACATTTTTTTCTGGAAGTTAATTGGTTAACTTTGTGTACAACAATTCTTTAAAATACTGTGCAATATTGTGCAATCTCAGTTCTTTAGAAAGACTCATGCCTTGAAACAATTACCTTGCGAAAAGAGTTGTTCTGGGAAAAATATATATCATTACCAAGAAAGAGACTAAACTACATAATCGGTAACATTAAAATATTGTCTACATCATCTACAATGCAGTTATCCCTGCAGAATGTATTTGTCCACCATTTGCTTTTCAATACTATACTCTGCACTATTAATGTCATTACTGTTATTATATTCTTTTTTATATTGCCAATATAATCTACAGTTCTCTCAAGGCTGGATTTTTGGTTGGCTACATATGCCATGAACTAGGGGCATGGTATCTAAGTTCGGTGTCCAGTCATCTGCAGTAGCATCACTAAGCCCATGTCTCTGACCGTCATGAGAAACTCAGTTAAAATAAGCATGGATAACATTTTGCTCCAGTACCAAGGCGAGGTTGTAATTTCAGAGATGGTTCAGCCCTGCCACTCTGTAATACTACTCCTGTGACTGGACCAAGTTGTTTATATGAAAATTTACTTCATTCCGTTTTTCAATTTTTTTACCTTTGTCTTGTCGAATTAAAGCATATCTGAAAAATTGGTGCATGGAAAAGTGGTATTCATATAATTTTTGGGGATTAAGGGGTGAGAAGTAAAGCCGTGTACACACGATCGTTTTTACCGATGAAAACAGTCCGATGGACTGTTTTCATCGGACGAACTGATCGTGTATGGGCCCCATCGGTCTTTTTTCCATTAGTGTGAAAAAATAGAACGTGTTTTAAATGTATCCGATGGGAAAAAAACGATAGCAAAATCCGATCGTCTGTGTGGAAATCCATCGGATAAAAAACCCACGCATGCTCAGAAGCATTGAACTTAATTTTTCTCGGCTCATCGGAGTGTTTTACATCACCGCGTTTGAAACTGTCAGTTTTTTGACTGATGGTGTGTGGGCAAGACTGATGGAAGACAGTTTCATCGGATTTCCGATGGAAAAAAACATCGGATTAGAATCCATAGGATATCCGATCGTGTGTACAGGGCTTTAGAAATATGTGATTGCTGGTAGAAGGAATTATTAGTTGTTGAACACTAAGGGCGGGGAGTTGACATGTGAGATTGTTAGTGTATAAATGGCTTTTGAGGTAAGTAGGATTAGTTGTTTTTCCAGTAGGAATTTTTGTATGATTACTGGAGTATACATTTGTATATATATATATATATATATATATATATATATATATAAGGCCTGTAAAAAAAGTAATGCAAATGTGGACATAGACTTTTTATTAACATATATACAGTAGGTCGTTCAAATTTCACATGTTGGTAGAGTAACTAAATGGTACTCCAACAACTGAAGTCCTTTTGACTAGGTGAGGATTGAATTTCTCAGGTTACAGCTACAGGACCTGATTGGTTTTCTATACTTTGCTCCTTCACATACAGCAATGTATTGATAAAGGTTTGCAGGTCTATATATAATGGTAGCACTGGCAGGCAGGATTGTGGATGGTTTCTCACAAAAATATAGTAATGTGTTCCAGGGTTTATGGCTGAGGTGGAGAAAAACATTTTTTTTTCTCTGAATCTTAATAGTTTCTGTTCTGAGTCTGGAGCCTATAAGCTTGTAGAGTGGCATTGTTAGGTCCACATCTTGCCTGTTAGCCAAACCTTATTATTAATCTCAGCTGTCCACGTGCCATTATATATGTGAGTTGACTGATGCTCACGGCCCTCTTTGCTGCTCAGGGAGCTGACAGAACACTAAAAAGGTACAAGTGTTGCCTGTTTGTTTTGGAGACCCCATTGAGAGGGCACCCTGTTAATCAGGAACTGACATGAGCTTAGTTAGTGACTCTGACATTAAGGCTAAGTTTACACTTTTTTTTCTCAAAAAGCAATCTGTGGTCGATTGCTTTTCAGAGTATGGCAAAGCAGCTGCTGTCAGGCATTCAGAAGGTGGGTCTGACGCCTACTGAATGACTGTTTTATATTGCTACAACTATGGGACTAATGCAGTGCAACTGCAAGTGAATCAGTTGGCTTGTAACGTGGTCCCATTCACTTAAATTGCTGAATTTGACAGGTAGTGCTGCCTGTGAAGTCGACATGCCACATTAAGTTTGCTGTGGCTGCGATCAGTGAATAGCAGTCAATATATGCCGTATATAGATAGAGAGAGAGAGTGTCCAGATTGCAGAACACTTTTCAAGATTTATTCAGGCCCTTGATGCAAAGAAACAAACGCAACAGTTTCAGGCATTCACCAAGCGACACAAAAATTTCATATAACAAAGTCAAGTTTTTTTTGTTTTTTTTTTTTATTTTGAAAAGAGCGGAGAGGGATTAGAACAGCTTCAGGTTTTTATTGCTGTCTGGCCTTCTCTCTTTGTCCTGTTTACTGAAAAGAGTGACATTTTGGGTTGTCATCTGAACAAGACTGAAGGGGAAATCTTACAATGAGGGCACTAGTTCTGGTGACAACCATAGATTTCCTCACTTTGGAGGGATTTCCTGTAACTTTCATTTTTTGGTATAGGATAGGAAGTGAAGGAAAATCTCCCCAATGGGACACAGATAACATAAAAAAAACTAACAGGGGTTATAACCCTCTCTTATTCCATCCAAAATAAAAAAAAGGAACGTTTTGCATGTAGGTCGTCTTTAGGTTCTTTAAGTCATTTCAAAAGTTTTTGTTCATTTTTTTACATTTGTAGTGTTTACTAAAACAATACCTGGTGGGGACTATGTATGGCTGTGCCGAGAAACACAATGCATAGTCATGGCCCACCGCTGTCACCAATAGGGAAAAAAAGGGTTTAGAAGATCAAGAAGACAATATTTAAAACAAATCGTGATCCCTGCTTTAGCCAGGGCCGTCTTAATAGCATCATGGGCCCCTGGGCAAAGTAATGCTATGGGGCCCCTACAAGCTTGCCCCAATTTACGCACCTACTCTCAAGAATGAAGTACAATATTTCTACTTTACAGCGTGTCACTTGCCACCGTCACCTGCCTCCAAATTCAGCGTGTCACTTGTCATCGTCACCTGTCACCAGATTCAGCGTGTCACTTGCCATCGTCACTTGTCACCAAATTCAGCATGTCACTTGCCATCGTCACCTGTCACCAAATTCAGCGTGTCACTTGCCACCCGTCCCCTGCCACCAGTTTCAGCGTGTCACTTGCCATTGTCACCTTTTACCAGATTCAGCGTGTCACTAAGGCCCCTTTCACACTGAGGCGCTTTGCAGGCGCTATTGCGCTCTAAATAGCGTCTGCAATGCGCCCCAAAAAAGCCTCTCAATACTATCCAATGTGAAAGCCCGAGGGCTTTCACACTGGAGCGTTGCGCTTGCAAGCCGCATCTTTGAGGCGCAATAGGAGCGCTTAAAATAGTGCTCCTGTAGCGCCCCTGCCCATTGAAATCAATGGGGTAGCGCCTCTAATACGCCCGCAAAACGCCTCAAAGAGGCGTTATTGTGGGCGTTTTTAACCCTTTTTCGGCCGCTAGCGGGGGTTAAAATACCCCCGCTAGCGCCCGCAAATCGCGGCAAAAAAAACGGTATAGCGGCGCTAAAAATAGCGCCGCTATACCGCCAGCGCATCCAGCGCCTCAGTGTGAAAGTAGCCTTACCATTGTCACCTGCCACCAGATTCAGCGTGTCACTTGCCACCCGTCCCCTGCCACCAGATTCAGCGTGTCACTTGCCATTGTCACCTGTCAGATTCAGCCTGTCACTTGCCATCGTCACCTGTCACCAAATTTAGCATGTCACTTGCCACCCGTCCCCTGCCACCAGATTCAGCGTGTCACTTGACATTGTCTCCTGTCCCCAGATTCAGCCTGTCACTTGCCATCGTCACCTGTCACCAAATTTACTGTGTCACTTGCCACCCGTCCCTTGTCACCAGATTCAGCTTGTCACTTGCCACCCATCCCATCACCAGATTCAGTGTGTCACTTGCCACCCATCCCGTCACCAGATTTAGCGTGTCACTTGCCACCAGTTCCTTATGTAGCACATGGACCCTTTTTCCTACCTTTGGCTCACTTGCAGGAAAAGGGCACACCGTACTATATGCCCGTACCCTCCTGGTTGAGGAGGTTGAGCGATGTCATGTATTGGTCCCACAGCTAGGTTCTCCATCAGTTGGTTCTCATCTCCTAGGATATAGGGACAAGTCTCTGTTTTCCCCCAAGTAATTCCAATGTCCACACCACTCTAAACTCCAAAGTTGAGTTTATTTTTCTCAATGTTCAGCAGATAGGAAAGGGTGGATAAGAGACAGGACAGCAAGGTTTTGGGAGGTAGGTCCAGGCACAAGTATATATTACAATCACCTCTCTATACCAGAGTAGGTTTAGCTCACCCCGATAGTCTCCTTTAGAATGGATCCTAGCAGCCGAAGTGATGCTCGGACACTTAATCAGGTTATTTTCCTAGATACGATCGGGAGACTCTCTGCCATATAATCTATCAGACCCCAAACTTCTCAGCTTAGCAATATAACGACAGGTGCCAGCAGCAGCACATTACTAGGACCTTGGTGGATAGATAAATCCCTCCAGAAAGTTACCGGGCCCCTTCCTTCACCGTGAACTCTCACCGGTCCGTCAGAAAGGTCCTCCCCGGCCTCCTCTTCTTAGAAGCGGGCTCCCTCGCAAGGGACACCCTGGGATTCCTATTCCCAGAAGTGGGCTCCAGCTAAAGGTGCTGGGCCCAGTGCTGAAGTTGCAGCCCCAGGGCTAAAGGTGCCTGGGACTGTTGCACACATGGCTCCATGGCCTGGAGGGCCGGGCGCCACGCACCTGGACTCCGACTCCCCTCACGAACTCCAGAGAGCGATCCTCTCCCAGCATGCACAGCAGGCCAATCACGCCCACTGTACCGCTGCCGAGAGAGGCACAGCACTAGGCACAGCACTAGTACTGATCCTTCAACCCTGACTTGTCATGGCAGTGCCACCTACAGGCCACAGGGAACTGCACACCAGTATACCACCTGGAGAAATAAAGTAGCACAACCTATAAATGAGAACGGTCTGAGCCCAACTACTATCTCAGACCAGCCCCTAAATTTGGGTATATAGTACCCCTAAATGGGGTGAGCGCTACACTTGCCACCGGTTCCTCTCCAGAGACACAGCCGCTCTCCCCACTGCTGACAGGAGGATGGGGATAGGCAAGAAATAGAGACCTCTTCTGGCAGCGGTGGCTCAAGGGGACCCGCTCGTCTTTTGGCACTTGAGCTTCGGTATCCCCCTCTGCCTTAGCTCGCTCAGTCATTTAGGGAGGCTCAGGAGAGGTAGTGACAGCCCAGCTTGCAGGCAGAACCAAAGATGACGCCACACACTGGATTGTCTGTGCCCACTCAGCCCGACTCCCTTGTCCCACTGCTAGTACTATTTGTCCAGCTCTAATGGGGCCAGGGCCCATGCAAGACTATTTTGTGCCCTAGGCAAGATCAGCTACTTGCACCCCCCAAAAAACAAAACTGTACCTCTAAAATATAATTTCTAGAAAGGGAGCAAAATAGTCTAGCACAGACCATGTCTATACCCCCCTGTGATGTTTGTTGCCCCCTCGTTGAACTGCCATACACAGTGAGCATAGTTGCCAACATTTAATTCTTTTTTTTTTAGAGGACTGGGTGACAGCAGAGGGACTGGGCATCAGCAGAAGCCTGGGTGACAGCAGGGCAGAGGACTGGGTGACAGCAGGAGACTGGGCATCAGCAGAGGCCTGGGTGACAGCAGGGCAGAGGAGTGGGCGACAGCTGGGGGCTGGGCGACAGCAGGGGGACTGGGCGTCAGCAGGGGGACTGGGCAACAGCAGGGGGACTGGGCAACAGCAGAGAGACTGGGCGACAGCAGAGGGACTGGGAATCAGCAGGGGGCTGGGTGACTGCAGGAGACTGGGCATCAGCAGAGGCCTGGGTGACAGCAGGGCAGAGGACTGGGCGACAGCAGGGGACTGGGCGACAGCAGGGGACTGGGCGACAGCAGGGGACTGGGCGACAGCAGGGGACTGGGCGACAGCAAGGGGACTGGGCGACAGCAAGGGGACTGGGCGACAGCAGGGGGACTGGGTGACAGCAGGGGGACTGGGTGACAGCAGGGGACTGGGCGACAACAGGGGACTGGGCCACAGCAGGGGACTTGGCGACAGCAGAGGACTTGGTGACAGCAGGGGACTGGGCAACAGCAAGGGACTTGGCATCAGCAGAAGCCTGGGTGACAGCAGGGCAGAGGACTGGGTGACAGCAGAGAGACTGGGCATCAGCAGAGGCCTGGGTGACAGCAGGGCAGAGGACTGGGTGACAGCAGGGGGGCTGGGAGACAGCAGGGGGACTGGGTGACAGCAGAGGGACTGGGCGACAGCAGGGGACTGGGAATCAGCAGGGGGCTGGGTGACAGCAGGAGACTGGGCATCAGCAGAGGCCTGGGTGACAGCAGGGCAGAGGACTGGGCGACAGCTGGTGGCTGGGCAACAGCAGGGGGACTGGGCGACAGCAGGGGGACTGGGTGACAGCATGGGACTGGGCGACAGCAGGGGACTAGGCGACAGCAGGGGACTGGGCGACAGCAGAGGACTGGGTGACAGCAGGGGACTCGGCGACAGCAAGGGGACTGGTTGACAGCAGAGGGACTGGGTGACAGCAGAGGCACTGGGTAACAGCAGAGGGACTGGGAGACAGCAGGGCAGAAGACTGGGAATCAGCAGGGGGCTGGGTGACAGCAGGAGACTGGGCATCAGCAGAGGCCTGGGTGACAGCAGGGCAGAGGACTGGGCGACAGCTGGAGACTGGGCAACAGCTAGGGGCTGGGCAACAGCAGGGGGACTGGGACAGCAGAGGGACTAGGCGACAGCAGAGGGACTGGGTGACAGCAGAGGGACTGGGAATCAGCAGGGGGCTGGGTGACTGCAGGAGACTGGGCATCAGCAGAGGCCTGGGTGACAGCAGGGCAGAGGACTGGGCGACAGCATGGCAGAGGACTGGGAGACAGCTGAGGACTGGGCGACAGCTGGGGGCTGGGCGACAGCAGGGGGACTGGGTGACAGCAGGGGGACTAGGCGACAGCAGGGGGACTAGGCGACAGCAGAGAGACTGGGTGACAGCAGAGGTACTGGGAATCAGCAGGGGGCTGGGTGACTGCAGGAGACTGGGCATCAGCAGAGGCCTGGGTGACAGCAGGGCAGAGGACTGGGCGACAGCTGGGGGCTGGGCGAAAGCAGGGGGACTGGCCGACAGCAGGGGGACTAGCCGACAGCAGGGAGACTAGACGACAGCAGAGAGACTGGGTGACAGCAGAGGGACTGGGAATCAGCAGGGGGCTGGGTGACTACAGGAGACTGGGCATCAGCAGAGGCCTGGGTGACAGCAGGGCAGAGGGCTGGGCGACAGCAGGAGAGACTGGGCGACAGCAGGGGGACTGGGCACCAGCAGAGGGACTGGGCGCCAGCAGAGGGACTGGGCGACAGCAGGGGACTGGGCGACAGCAGGGGACTGGGCAACAGCAGGGGGACTGGGTGACAGCAGGGGGACTGGGTGACAGCAGGGGACTGGGTTACATCAGAGGACTTGGCGACAGCTGAGGACTTGGCAACAGCAGAGGACTTGGCGACAGAGGGCTAGGTGACAACAGGCAGAGGACTGGGAGAAATTGGGTTGAAAACTGCTCTGCTTGATTTCTTATTACACTCAAGACCAGTGTTGTTCATCTTGCTCTAAAAAAGTAATTAGTTACAGTTACAAATTACTTCTCCCAAAAAGTAAGTGAGTTAGTAACTCAGTTACTACATAGGAAAAGTAACTAGTTACTCAGCAAAGTAACTATATTGGTTATATTATATATACACGGGGCGGGGGCGGGGCGGTAGAAGGATGATATATATGTAATTTTTTCAGTGTATAAAAATAATAGGAGGGATAACAAATAGTATTGGTACTGTGCCCATGCCTCACTGTGCCCATGCCTCACTGTGCCCAATGCCTCACTGTCCCCGAGCCTCACTGTCCCCGAGCCTCACTGTGCCCGTGCCGCAGCCTCACTGTGCCCGTGCGTCACTGTGCCCGTGCCTCACTGTGCCCATGCCCCATGCCTCACTGTGCCCCATGCCTCACTGTGCCCGTGCCTCACTGTGCCCATGCCTCACTGTGCCCATGCCCCATGCCTCACTGTGCCCGTGCCCCATGCCTCACTGTGCCCCATGCCTCACTGTGCCTGTGTGTTACAGTACCTCAGATCGGCGGCGTCCCGAGACTCCCGGCGGCCATTCTATTATTCAAAAGCCGCGCCTCCTCCAGTCCTCCTCGTTTGTGATAGGCGGAACACTCAATTTTCCCAGCAGGCAGTGTTCCGCCTATCACGGACATCCTCTCATCCTCATAACACAGACGGGGATGAGAGAATGTCCGTGATAGGCGGAACACTGCCTGCTGGGAAATTGAGTGTTCCGCCTATCACAGGCAACGAAGACTCGGGAGGCGCGGCTTTTGAAAACTGCAATGGCCGCCGTCTGTCTGCATGACACGCTGATCAGGTAGGCAGACGGCGGCTTGCAGTTAGACTTACATTACATCTACTCGCGGCGGCTGCGGCGAGTAGATGTAATTGGGGTAACGCCGCCCAAGTAATGGGAACGGCGGTGCCACGAGGGTAAGAGTAATCAGTTAGATTACTCGTTACCCCAAAAAGTGGCTACGTTACCTAACGCCGTTTATTTAAACGGCGTTAGTTACAACACTGCTCAAGACAGTGCTACAGGAAAAATCAGATACCATCTAGATCTTTGTCAGCTAACATAACTTTTTTACTTCTATGTAAAAGTCTAAAGATAGAAGTAATGAAGTTGACAAAGCTCAAGGTGGTATCTGGTTTTTCCTGTAGCACTGTCCTCAGTGTAAGAAATCGAGCAGAGCAGTTTTCAACCCAATTTCTCCCAGTCAAGTGGCTGCATAAAAAAGAAAACAGTGGGGCGTGGCCTGGACAGGCATGTGAGCAGACGCACAGCACGGAGCTCCCGCTGACGATCCTCCATTAATCCTCTTCCCGCACTGATCCTGACCCGGTACTTGGTCCAGGGACAAGGCGCTGCATCACTGTCCTCGGCGGAGGTCGAATCGGCTCTGGCGGAGCCCTGCATGACCCGTAAAGGGACAAAGAGCGCTGCAGCAGCGGCGGTCATGGAGGTCCAAGATGGCGCCGGCTCCCCTCTACCTCAGAGAGTGACGCGTGGAGCGGGGGATAAGCCACAAGACCCGGGCAGTAAGCCGCCCAAGGCAAACAAACAGCAGGGGAAGGAGCAGCCTAGAGACATGCTCTACTATGCCCAGAAACTACAGGGCCCTAGCTGCTCTCTTCTCCCACCATCACTGATGACTGTGCAGGGAGCCTTGGAGCAAAATGGCGCTTCTGCCCTGGATGATACTGTGCCCCTAGAAAACTCGTCTGACCACATCAATGACATCTTTGATGAGCTACAGGAGGATGCACCCCAGCCCACACTGAGTGAGATCCTGCGTGCTGTACACCGCTGCACCACCTCAGTGACAGCCTCTGTGGACGGTTTAAAGGTACAGTTTGGGGCACTTACTGAGACGGTATCACTTATTAGACATGACCTCCAGAAAATTAGAGAGAGGACCAAGGCGGTGGAGGGGAGGATTAGTGAAGTGGAGGACCAGCTCCCACCCCTCACCAGAGATGCCAGATTTGCGCTGCAGCAATCTGCGCAGGCGAACGCAAAGACCGACGAATCGAGAACCGTTTAAGGAGGAACAATGTCCGTATAGTGGGGCTCCCTGAGAAGGTGGAGGGCAGGGACCCCACGGCCTTTACAGAAACATGGCTCCAAGAAATCTTTGGTAAAGAGGCATTCACCACGCTGTTTGCGGTGGAGAGAGCGCACCGCACACCACCCAGACCCCTCCCCCCGGGCAACCCGCCCAGATCAATGCTTGCCAGGCTCCTGAACTATAAGGACAGAGAAATTATACTTAGATTGGCACGGGAAAGGGGAGCGGTGCACTACAACGGAGCTAGGATTTCGTTTTATCTGGATTTCTCTGCTGAAGTGCAGCGTAAGAGAGCTAAATTCGCTGATGTAAAGAAACGTCTGCAGAGGCTACAACTAACATATGCCATGCTGTATCCTGCCAAGCTGCGTATCACAGTCCGTGGTCAAGCTTCCTTCTTTGAATCCGCTGCGGAGGCGGCGGAGTGGCTGGATCGCAATGAACAGGACATCCGGGGACGCCGGGATGCTGGTGTGGGCGACTGAGGCCCTGGATCAACACAAGTGAAGTCGGTATGTTACCTGCAGGCCAGTTGGTTCTGCCTTAAACATAGCG
Source organism: Rana muscosa (assembly GCA_029206835.1). Taxonomy (NCBI): domain Eukaryota; kingdom Metazoa; phylum Chordata; class Amphibia; order Anura; family Ranidae; genus Rana; species Rana muscosa. The sequence continues at coordinate 143,101,628 of CM055120.1, read as the reverse complement.
GGACATTTCACCCTTTTTTCAAATGTTGGCGATTAATAAGAGTGTTTGGAAGACTACACTTTGTTTACCATGGTTATTGAGCCACAGAAGGGGGTACAAGCCCCGTCTGCCACGTTTGACTATCTGAAGTCCCAGTTATGGGGACATGTTTATCAGTGCCCTGTTGGCACGGGTTCCCTGACAGTCCTGGGAGCTGGGGATGAGTGGGGATGGCCTGCCCCCTCCCCGAGCGGGTACGTTATCCGTGCTCGAAGAGGCTGTTCAGGACTGTTTAAAAGTTTTCTTTTGCTCACAATGTCGCGGTGCTTACTGAACTTTCCTGCTCTGACCCCTTCCCCACACCCGTTGAAGATCTGCCCACTGGTGATGACCCCTCTCATTTCTGACTCTAGTGCTTGGATGCCCAGGAATCTTGAGCCGGGGCCTTCGGCCCCCGGTGATGAACACTTTTTCCACTCACCATGGCCACCACCCCGGTAGTGACTTGGAACGTTCGAGGGGTTCATGACTCGTTGAAACGCACAATGCTTAAAGTGGAGCTCCACCCTAAATAGCAACTTTTGCTATTTGGAACCCTCCCCCCCTCCGGTGTCACAATTGACACCTTTCAGGGGGGAGGGGGGTGAAGATACCTGTCTAAGACAGGTATTTTCACCCACATCCGGGAGTCCTGTCTCCGGGAATCTGCGGGAGTTACGTCACTTCCCGCAGACTTCCCTTGGTGTTCTGGGAGACACTCGGCTCCCAGAACACAGGAGCACCAATCAGAACGGCGCAGCGCGACTCGCGCATGCGCCGTAGGGAACCGGGCATGAAGCCGCAGGGCTTCACTTCCTGGTTCCCTCAGCGAGGATGGCGGAGGGAGCAGCAGAGCGACGAGCGGTCGCTCGTCCTCTGCTGCGGACGTCGCTGGACTCCAGGACAGGTAAGTGTCCAAATATTAAAAGCCAGCAGCTGCTGTAGCTGTAGCTGCTGGCTTTTAATTTTTTTTTCCGGTGGAGCAACCCCTTTAACTCATGTTTAAAAAAGTTCCACCCTGCTATTGTGGGCCTCCAGGAGACCCACCTCACAAAAGATACGGTTGGTTGTTTGGGGTTTGCTTGGGTGGGCACGTCCTACCACTCCACTCACACCTCGTATTCTAGGGGGGTGAGTGTACTGGTACACAAGTCCCTGGCTTTCCAGGAACTGGATGTGGAGGTAGACCCCCATGGGAGATATGTTTTTGTGCATTGCAAAGTGTTTACTGTGATGATTCTCTAGGGAGGTTTTGCAATTACTACTGTCTTATCTAGTTAACAAACCCGATGTCCCCATTATGATTATGGGGGATTTCAATGGATGCCTTGACCCCAGGTTGGATAGACATCCACCGGTTCAGCCACCGCTGGGGGGTAGGGGCACGGTTTTGAGCCGCCTGCTGGCGGAGGTGGGTTGGGTGGATGTGTGGAGGACTAGATACCCGACTACCAAACAATTTTCATGTTTTTCCAAAACCCATGGTTCATTATCTCACATTGATCTATGTGTGGGGTCCCAGCGGGTTGTGCATATGGTCCCCAGGATAGAATACCTCCCTAGGGGGGTTTCCGACCACTCCCCGCTGGCGGCTCACCTGGTTACCCGTCCCGCTTCCTCCCTGCCCAGGGCACCGTGGAAATTGAATGCCTACTGGCTAAAACTTTTCACATCCCATGACCGGGTCACCTGCCAGATTGATCAATATTTTTTAGACAACCACCTTGGGGAGAACTCGGCGGTGGGCTGGGATGCCTTTAAGGCCTGTTTGAGGGGTTCCTTTATCGCTGAGATCACGGCCATCAAACACAACTCGTCTGCACTTTTGGCGCAGGTTGAAGACCAGGTGAAACGGTTGGAGCTTGCATTCGTACTGGATCCAACTGATTCCACGAGGGAGGCTTGGATATCGGCCCAGGATTCCCTGGACCGGTTGAGAACCTCCGCTGCGGAAAAAAATAGGTTCTTTACTAGCCAGGCCTTCTATGAGGAGGGGGAGAGGACGGGCAGGCTTCTGGCTAAGATTGCCAGGTCACAGCAGGCCTCCCCGGCGATTGGAGTGATCCGAGACTCCCGGGGACGACTGGTGAATGACCCTGAGCAGATTATGGCTGAATTGGCGTCCTTCTACAGCAATCTCTACAGGCCATGTGATGATTATACAGATGAGGACCTATCACAATATCTGGGAACGGTGGAGCTTCCGCTCCTGGGCGGGCAGGCCCGCGCGGAGATGGAAGCCCCGCTCACTTTGGAGGAACTGAGGGAGGCGGTCGCATCTTTCCCTACATGCAAGGCCCCGGGGGATGATGGGATCCCCATGGAGGCCTATGTCCAATACGGCGAGGCGATTCTGCCCAGGCTGCTTGCGGTGTTCAACACATCCTTCAAGTCCGGAGCATTGCCCCCTTCCATGAATAGAGCCAATATTATACTGTTGTTAAAGGCAGGCAAGGATCCCTTGGACCCCGGCTCGTATAGGCCCATCTCACTGCTACAGAGCGATGTTAAAATTCTGGCCAAGGTATTGGCTATGAGGGTTAACAAAATTATCTTGTCCATTATTCACCCAGATCAGGCGGGGTTCATGCCTCGCAGCTCCACCGCAACTAATCTTAGGCGGCTATACTTGAACATGCAGACCCCCTCGGATTACGTCGGCCACAGGGCACTGTTGTCTCTTGACGCCAATAAGGCATTCGACAGTGTTGGCTGGCGGTATCTCTGGGCTGTACTGGCCAAGTTCGGGTTCGGACCCCGGTTCTTTGGGTGGGTGAGGCTGTTGTACGGCTCGCCGCAGGCGGCCATACAAATGTCTGACAGGATGTCTCACGCCTTTGCGTTGGGTAGGGGGACCAGGCAGGGCTGTCCCCTGTCCCCCCTGCTCTTCGCTCTGGCCATTGAGCCCTTAGCGGCTCTGGTGCGAGACTGCCGGTCGGTCAGGGGCTTCCGCTATGGCAATATGCACGAGAAAATTATGCTATACGCCGATGACATGCTCCTCTTCCTGGAAGATGTGGATGAATCACTGGCTCAGGTTATGTCCCTTATCACTGAGTTTGGCCGTTTCTCGGGCCTTACAATTAACTGGTCCAAGTCGGCTCTGATGTTCCTGGATGAGGCCCCCACGCTAGGTGAGGAGCCCTCCTGCCCGGTCCCCATAGTATCCTCATTTAAGTACTTGGGTGTATTCATCTCCCCGGTGATCACAGAATTCTGTCAGCTGAATATATACCCCTTATTAACCAGATTCAGGGATAAAATACAGATATGGAATAGACTGCGGATGTCCCTGGCCGGCAAGACGAACCTTATTAAAATGATACTAATGCCCCAGTTGCTGTACCTGCTACACAATGCTCCTGTTGTCATCACTCTTAAAATCTTCAGGGTCGTCAACTCCCTCTTTAGACAATTGTTGTGGCACAACAAACCCCCCCGGATCAAATTGGAACAATTACAACGACCAAAGGAGGGGGGGGCCTTGCCCTCCCCAACCCTTGGATATACTATTTGGCAGCGCAGCTGCAGCACCTGATAGGTGTCATGGTACCGGCTCCTGTGGGCTCCTCGGCTAGGCTAATGCTGCTTGGCTCGGGGGCCGACACGGTGCCGGAGGGTCTGGAGGCTCAGCGGTTTCAGAAATCAATTAAAAAGATGCCCACCTATTCACTCCTTCAGAAGGTGTGGAATAAGGCCAAACAACTCCAGAATGTCACGGGATTCACTAGGTACAGCCCGCTATGGGGGAACGGCAATTACACTGAACTGGCCAAACTTCAGCAGGGCCCTAAGTGGAGGTCACTAGGTATAACCCACCTGAGACAAGTGTTTCATAATGGGGCCTTACTCCCTTTTCATGTACTTCAATCGAGATATGCGCTCCCGTCCAATATGCTGTTTTACTACCTGCAGCTGCGACATGCTGTCAGGGCTCAGGGTGATGCAGTGGAGTGGGTTCAGTCCCCCACCCCTGTCTTTCACATGCTGCAGGACGCTTGTGAGACCAGGGGTGTCATCTCTCAGTGCTCTAACATGCTGCTGTCCTCATTTTTGGAGGGACACCCCATGAAAGTGGTGAGCCAGTGGGAGGCGGATGTTGGTCCTATAGAGGGGGAGCTCTGGGAGGAGGCAATGCGGGTGGTAAACGCCTGCTCGCTTAATGTGGCACAAAAGGTATCCCAACTATATATACTACTGAGAGTACATTTTACACCGGTAAAGCTATTCAAGATGGGAAGACTGCCCGATCCGCTATGTGGTAGATGTAGGGCGGTGCCTGGAGATCTGATTCACCTCCTCTGGCGGTGCCCCAAACTCCATAGATATTGGACGGAGGTACTGGCTACACTTAATTTGGTGTTCCAGACCAACGTTCCTTCTGACCCCTTATGTTGCTTGTTAGGAATACTGGAGGGGGAGATCCCGGAGGAGGTGACTCGAATGGCATTTACTAGGGCATTGTTCCAGGCGAGAAAAACTATTCTACTACTGTGGAAGTCTGTTGAGCCGCCTACGGTCCAGCTGTGGATACAGCAGATGGGTAAAACCCTTTTGATGGAGAAATACATATACCAGCACAGGGGCAACGCGGGAAAGTTTGATGGGCTCTGGGATGCATGGCTTGCTGTACCGGGGTTAAGCCCCATGGAATTGGTGAGGATGAGGATGTTGGGAGGTGTGTAGCAAGCTCCCACCGGCAACAGGAGGGCGGGTGGGAGGGGGGATAGTCTGATGGGTTGTGTACTGTTCACCTTATGTTATTTGAAACTCTGAGCGGATCGTTTAATGTATGCGATTTCAGATGTGACCAAGGAATGTCAAAAACATTTATTGCTACCGTACATGTAACAGATATACTATGCTGCATATTTTTGTACCTTGTATCTTTTTTTTTTCTGTGAGCAATAAAAACCATTTGATTTAAAAAAAAAAAAAAAAGAAAACAGTATTTTTAGAGCCTTTTTTTTTTACCTCCATGTTGCTCTACCGAGTCTACCCAGAAGGACCGTGCGATCATCCCTGAGGCCGGCCGCTCCACCCCCAGTGACAGGCGGTGTCACCCCTTGCCTGGCCACACCCCCTCACAAGTCCCGACCATTGACAATGAAGGAGGCCTGAGCCGCCGAAAAGCTCTAGAGCTGGGGGAGCCGGGGGAGGGATCTGTCAGTGTACTGAATGCGATAGTTCCCTCCCCACGCCCCTGTGCGATCCCTGGCATCAGACATTCCCTCTCCACCTCCGGTCCGGTACACACTCCTGCAAGTAGCGCCGGCCCTGGACGGGGCCCCAGCCAAACATGGGGCCCCTGGGCTGTGCCCAGGGGTGCCTGCTCAGAAAGACGGCCCTGGCTTTAGCAAACTATATATTATCCAGTCAGGGTTTACATGTTTTTTTAACTCTGCCAAGAAAAATAAATACAATAATGCTAGTCTCTTAGGGTCATTCACAAAATATATCAAATAGGTCTGCAAATGTTAAAAAACACATTTTTATTATGAAAAGGTAAAAGCCAAATTAAAGTAACGGTATCACCTGTTTGGCAGATTTGTTTTCATTTTGAAGTCAAGTCTTTTCAATATTTTCTAAAATGGACAGTATATATATATTTTTCGTTCTGTATTTTATAGCTCAGTACTGGAGGGGGATCTGCAGAAACCTCAGGTGTTGCCACAGTGTGATGTAGTACTTTTAACTTGGCTCTTGGCTTTTACCATGTATATAATAATCCTTTTTTTTTTTAACAGACTATTTTGTATTAATTTGTGAACAAGCTTGGGAGACCAGTAATTTATATATATTTCTTTCTCCTGGCAATCCTGTTAAAGCAGAACTCCAGGCAAACTGCTAAATACTCAGTTAAAATGTGTATTTGTTTAAAGCTGCATTGCAGGCAAACAGCTAACTACAAAGATTAAGTGCATATATGAGAGATGTTTTACCTTCCAACATGGGGCCATTTTGTATTTGAACTTGTTGCATGCAATTGCTCCTTAAAGCGGTATTAGCCACTTGCCTACTGGGCACTTTCACCCCCTTCCTACCCAGGCCAATTTTCAGCTTTCAGCACTGTCATATTTTGAATGACAATTATGCGGTCATGCAACACTGTATTCATATGAAATTTTAATAATTCTTTTCCACATAATTAGAGCTTTCTTTTGGTGGTACTTATCACCGCTGATTTATTTTTTATTTTCTGCTAAACAAATGAAAAATTACCAAAAATTTTAAAATAAAGAAGTATTTTTAGTTTCTGTTATAAAATTTTGCAAACAGGTAACTTTTTTCCTTCACTAATGTGCACTGATGAGGCTGCACTGATGGGCACTGATAGGCTGCACTGATGAGGTGGCACTGATGAGTTGGCACTGATGGTCCCTGAGGAGGAGGCACTGGTGGGCAGTGATGAGACTGAACTGATATGCAGCACTAATTGGCACTGATAGGCGACACTGATGGGGTCTAATAGGCAGGACTGATGGGCACTGATAGGCGGCACTGGTGAGTACTAATAGGCAGCACTAATGGGCACTATTAGGTAGCACTGATAGGTAGCACTAATGGGCACTGAAAGGCAGCACTTATAAACAGGACATTGATGAACAGTGCCCTGATAATCAGTGTAGATGTCCCCTTTCACACTTGCCGGTTACCTTCTCTCTTCTCCTCACACTGTGACAGCGCATGAAGAAAGGAATGCCGATAACCAGCAAGTGTGTTTACATTGTGATCAGCTGTGATTGGACACAGCTGATCACATGGTAAAGGAGCATTGTGATTGGCCCTTTACCCTAATCTGAGACCAGCTGTGTCTGAAGGACACAGTAGTCACAGAGTGCACCGGATGTTTGCTGAAGTGGGCGCACGAGGTGCATATTTCTGGGAGAATGTCAATAGCCATCATTCGGCTATAGCACGGTTGGCAAGTGGTTAAGCCCAAAAATACACATTTTATATTTTGTACCTTACTAATTCTTATGTGCGGTGGCTGCATTCGTTTTCATTAATTGGGCTTTTTTTTGCCTTTATTTTTACCTGCTGATCCAGACAGTATATCTGCTGTCCAGTAAAAGTGGCAGTTCGGGGGTTCAGATAAATGATTTACCACTGGCTGGGTTGCTTTCAATGGGCAACCTTTAATAATTTAATATCGCCGCCCCCCCCCCCCCCTATACACTAACACCCTACCCCCTGACTGACAATGCTGCTGTCCAAGTGTGGAAGTGTGTTACTGGTCATATCACCAGATTAAAAAAAGGTAAAAAGCTTAAAAGAAGAAACCTAATACAGCCACCAGATTTAAGGATTAATAAACTACAATAAATTACATTTTGTTTTTGAGTTTAAACCCTCTTTAAATATGACTTGGAGATCCTGTAAACTTTGTAATGAGTATAGTCATTAGAAATGCATCTAATAAATGGAAATATTAATATTTTTAAAGTATTGATGTATTGGTCACCCACCAAGCTTTTACACACCCAACAGTATAATCTGCCAAGAATAATCTATTCTTTAATTTCTCTTTGTTTTGGGTCATACAAACAGTTTAGTTGAGTGTATGTTGGCAGTTACATGTATTGCCTTTATTTGGATTACCATTAAAATAAACATTGGTCTCTTGAGCTCCAGAAATCCAACTACGTTTCTGCCTTTTTTAAACAGACATGATGGAATAAACAGAAACAAGCAATTTATTCTAACTTTCCTCATTTGGAATTTTGAATCTCTGGAAAGTCCTTATGATCCACACTAGAAATGCATTGATGGATCATAGCCATTGTGGGTGACAGCACTAATCCCTATTCATTCTATGCAAGCCTCATATGTTTTTACTGCAAGGACGTCCAACTGATTTCTGCTACACCTTTCTCTGCTGGTGACAGCTCTAAGCTCGCTTTTTTGTTTGTAGGTTATTTTCTCTGGCTTTCTACTAAATATTGGCCTAGGCACTTTTGTTAGGAAGTTTCACCTCTCTGACCTTGAACCTGAACATCTACCAACAAAAATAAACATTAAATGCATTTTGTAAGACGATCTGTACAACCAGTACTGTTTGATGATCTTCTAACCATTATGAGTTGGACATGTGCTTAATAAAGTTTACGTGATAAATCTAACCTTACATGATAAATTAATCAAAAATGTTGTATGTTAAATAATAACTAAATCCAAGACCCAAAATGTAATATATTGCAGCTTAGTAGTTTTTAGATGTAGTGGTTGTATAAGTTTTCTTTTCCTTCTTTGCTAAGAACATTTTCATCAAGTAGAGAAAATATCTGTTCCTTACTAGAAATCCAGTGTCCCCATCAGTGCCACATTTATAAGGGGGATAAAGGGGCAATTGCCCCCCCCCCCTGCCAGAGGGAGCTCCAGACCTCCTTTATAAAAGAAAGTAACAATTATAAAATTAGTTGTATTTTTAAATAACAATAAACTTCTGTCATGGATATGCATTAATGTCTGTCTGCCATCTTACCTTCCTCCTCATGTGTTCATCTAGTGACCAGACCTCCTTCACCTGGCTTCCTTTATATCTCCTCCCAGCCTGACTCCACCCCAGGCCCTATCACTGAACACTATATTAACCTGTGCACTGCAAGCCTGCTTTGCTGATCAACGTGTTTGTTAGGCATTGTGTGTTTGGGTTCCTGCCTGCCGTGTGCTACGTCTGTCTCTCTGTTACGTTATTGGCTTGTCCCCGACCATCCCTGTCTGCTCGTGACCCTTGACCTTCGGCTCGTTCTTCGTTATCCTTGTCTGCTTGTGGCCCCTGACCTTCGGCTTGTTATTCGGTTCTCTCTATCGTGTGCTGCTGCTTCCCCTTATCCTACGGGGCGTGAGCTAGGAAACTCCAGGGGCCGCGACCTGGTCCCAGCCTGCAGCGTAACATCCTCACCACTAGAGGCCCTGGAGAAGACCAGCTGGGTCTTAGACTCCGCGCCCTGGGGAATCTTGGCTCTCGCTTCCGTTGGGATCCCGGTTGTGCTCCTCTGGTCCCGCTTTCCACAACCACCCAGTTTCCTATCCACAGAAGCCAGCCATAGGGTTCACTACCTCGCGGTGCACTCCTGTCCCCCTACGGTGTGCATCTGTCACCTGGCCACAGGTGACCCTGACAGTTTGATCAGCCATGAACCCGGCTGACATCCCGCTTCCCGCGGATGATCCATTGCAGGGCATAGTTCGCAGACTTGAGACCCAGGAATCAAATCAGACCCAGGTGATGCGATTCCTCCAGGATCTGGCTTCTCGATTCGAGCAGCTTCAGGTCTCCTTGGGAACCCCGAATCCGCAACCCCAAGTACAACCAGCGGCTGTACCTATCGCACCAGTCGCAGCCTCACACTCACTAAGATTGCCAGCTCCGTTCCGTTTCTCTGGGGACTCCAAGGCCTGCAGGGGGTTTCTCAGCCAATGCACTATTCATTTTGAGCTTCAGCCTCAAAGCTTCCTATCTGACCGGGCTAAGGTAGCCTATATCATTTCCCTCCTCTCCGGTGAAGCTTTGGCCTGGGCTGCCCCCCTGTGGGAGAGGAACGATCCGGTGGTTTCCAGTCTGTCCGAATTCTTGAAGCTCTTTCGTAATATCTTCGAAGAGCCGGCTCGGGCTTCTTCAGCGGCTAGTGCTGTCTTACGTCTTCGCCAAGAATCTAGTTCAGTGGGGCAATATGCTCTTCAGTTCCGTATCCACACAGCTGAATTGAGCTGGAATAATGAGGCCCTGGTCGCTACCTTTTTACATGGCCTCTCTGACCGAGTGAAAGACGAATTAGCGGGAAGAGCCATTCCCGTCGGTCTGGACGATGTAATTTCATTATGCAACCAGATCGACATTCGTTTTCAAGAGAGGTCCTTAGAAAAAAGACGCCAGCACTCTCTGGGTCCTAGCCAGTCTGAGCTCCCCTCCCTTCATTCCGTGGAGCATCCTCTACCTGCTGAAGAACCTATGCAGCTGGGCCGGACCAGACTAACCCCCGAAGAACGTGCTAGGCGCAGAACTCTGGGCTTGTGCCTCTATTGTGGGGGCAAGGGTCATTTTCGTGACTCCTGCTCGCTTCGTCCGGGAAACGCTCGGGTCTAATACATTTGGAAGGTGGAGTATTGGACCCAGAAACATCACCTTCTCGCCTGCTCTTGCCGGTGTCCCTTCATGTAGGCACTTCTCCTCAGTCAACCCTTGCATACCTGGATTCCGGGGCTGCCGGCAATTTCATGGATTGGAGAACTGCTTCTTCTATGAAGCTTACCCTTTCACCTCTCACTACCCCATTGGTAGTCTCGGCAATTGATGGCACTGTTCTCCCAGGGGGCCCTATTCGCTTCCAGACGCTACCCATTAGGATGTCGGTAGGGATTCTCCACCAGGAGTGGATATCCTTTCTTATTCTACCCAAGGCCTCTACCCCAGTTGTATTGGGCCTCCCTTGGCTACAGCTCCACTCTCCACATGTGGACTGGGTCTCTGGGCAGATCCTGGCCTGGGGTTCCTCATGTTTCTCGTCGTGTCTTCTCAAGGTGACCCCCAAGGAGAGTCTTCCGGTTGCTGCCACTTCTGTTTCTTCTGATCTTCCCGCCGCATACAGCGATTACCGGGATGTGTTCTGTAAAAAATCAGCTGAGGTGCTTCCTCCCCACAGGTCTTTTGACTGTGCTATTGATCTTGTCCCCGGAGCAACTCTACCCAGGGGTCGTACCTACCCTCTGTCCATCCCAGAGACCCAGGCCATGTCGGAGTATGTAGCAGAGAATCTGGAGAGAGGGTTCATCCGGAAATCCTCATCGCCTGCAGGGGCAGGGTTCTTTTTTGTTGCCAAAAAGGATGGTACCTTAAGACCCTGCATCGATTATCGGGGTTTAAATGCGGTTACTATTAAAAATCGATACCCCTTACCCTTAATATCTGAGCTATTCGATAGGTTGAAGGGTGCCTCCATTTTCACCAAGTTGGATCTCAGAGGCGCGTACAATCTCATTCGAATACGGGAGGGTGACGAATGGAAGACTGCATTTAACACTAGAGACGGGCATTACGAATATCTGGTGATGCCTTTTGGTCTGTGTAATGCTCCAGCCGTGTTTCAAAACTTTGTCAATGAAATCTTCAGAGATCTGCTGTACCAGTTTGTTGTCATCTATCTGGATGACATTCTGATCTTTTCTGAAAATCTGCTCGTCCACAGAAACCATGTCCGCACTGTACTTCAACGTCTTAGAGAGAACAATCTCTATGCCAAGCTGGAGAAATGTTCCTTTGAATGTTCTGAGGTCCTGTTTTTGGGGTGCTTTGTCTCATGTTCGGGGCTTCGTATGGACCCTGGGAAGGTCTTGGCTATCACCAACTGGCCTCTTCCTGCTAGCCTCAAGGCCACACAGCGCTTTCTTGGCTTCACTAATTATTATAGGCAGTTCATAAGGAATTACTCTTCCATTGCCGCGCCTATTATCGCTTTGACCAAGAAGGGTGTGAATGCCAGAGACTGGCCTCCCGAAGCTGTCTCTGCATTTCACAACCTGAAACAGGCCTTTGTTTCTGGCCCCCTCTTGAGGAGACCAAATCCTGGGAATGCATTTTTTATTGAAGTGGACGCTTCCTCAATGGGGGTGGGAGCTGTGCTTCTTCAAATCTTTGAGAAGAGACGCCAACCATGTGCGTTCTTCTCCAAAAAAATTTCTCAGGCAGAGAGGAATTATGCCATCGGTGATCGGGAACTTCTCGCAATTAAATTGGCGTTAGAGGAGTGGCGTCATCTCTTGGAGGGTTCCCCTCACTCCATAACGATCTTTACCGATCACAAGAATTTACAGTATCTACAGAATGCTAAACGTCTGAATCCTAGACAGGCCAGGTGGAGTCTCTTCTTTGCCCGTTTTAATTTCACGATTACCTACAAACCTGGTTCCTGCAACGGTCGGGCTGATGCGCTCTCTAGGTCATTTGACACTTTGGACGAGGAGTCCGCCCCTGAACCTGAGCCGATCATTCCCACCTCATGCATTGTTGCCCACTCTACCACCCTGAAGTCTAAAATTCCGCCTGGTAAGACCTTTGTCCCCACTGAGCTAAGAGCTAAGATCCTTCGTTGGGGACATGATTCCAAGGTGGCAGGGCATTCTGGATTCCTCCGATCCTTCCTACTCATCAGTCGTCACTACTGGTGGCCTAATCTCCGCTCAGACGTCAAAGACTACGTTAAAGCTTGTCATGTCTGTGCTCAGTCCAAATCCTCCACACAAGCTCCTGCTGGTCTCCTCATGCCCTTGCCTATTCCTAAGGAACCCTGGGCCCATATTGCCATGGATTTTATCACCGATCTCCCACTGTCTGAGAATAATACAGTCATTTGGGTGGTAATCGATCGATTCTCCAAGATGGCTCATTTTGTTCCTCTTCCTGGTCTTCCTTCTGCCCCTGCCTTGGTTCCCATTTTCATTCGAGAAATTCTCCGCCTACATGGGGTCCCTTCTCATATTGTTTCCGACAGGGGAGTCCAATTCACGTCTCGTTTTTGGAGAGCCTTTTGCAAATCCCTCAATATTGTCTTGGATTTTTCTTCTTCTTACCATCCCCAATCCAATGGACAGACTGAGAGGGTTAATCAGGAGTTAGAGGTCTTTCTTCGCACCTTTGTGTCTTCTCACCATGACGATTGGTCCTCTCTACTCCCGTGGGCAGAATTCTCCCATAACAATCATGTGAATACCAGTTCGCAGAAGACACCCTTTTTCACAGTTTATGGAAAACACCCTCAACTTCCTCTTCCTATGATCTGTTCTCCAGACATTCCAGCTTTGGCTTCGGTTCAGGAGTCTCTCAATTCCGTTTGGGGTCACGTTCATGATTCCCTCCGGGCAGCTGCTGAAAAATTCAAAGGCTTTGCCGACCGCCGCAGGCGTAAACCGCCTTCTCTTCAGCCAGGGGACAAAGTCTGGCTCTCTACCAGGAACATCAAGCTCCGAGTTCCTTCTCTGAAGTTTGCTCCACGATTCATCGGTCCATACATGGTAACTGCTAAACTGAATCCGGTTTGTTTCAAACTCCAGATTCCTAAGAGCCTTAAAATCACTAACTCCTTTCATGTTGCTCTTCTAAAGCCTTTAGTCCTCAATAAATTCTCTCGTCCTCTTCCTACCGTGGCGCCTGTCTCGGAGGATAATCAGGAGTACGAGATCAGTCAAATTCTGGACTCCCGACTCTGTAAAGGCGTTCTTCAGTACCTCGTTCATTGGAAAGGGTTTGGTCCTGAGGAGAGGTCTTGGATCACTGCATCTGAGGTCTTTGCACCTCGTCTGTTAAAGGAGTTTCATCTGAAGTTTCCCTCTAAACCTGGGCCCAGGCGGGGAAGGGGGAGGCCTCGTAAGAGGGAGGGTACTGTCATGGATATGCATTAATGTCTGTCTGCCATCTTACCTTCCTCCTCATGTGTTCATCTAGTGACCAGACCTCCTTCACCTGGCTTCCTTTATATCTCCTCCCAGCCTGACTCCACCCCAGGCCCTATCACTGAACACTATATTAACCTGTGCACTGCAAGCCTGCTTTGCTGATCAACGTGTTTGTTAGGCATTGTGTGTTTGGGTTCCTGCCTGCCGTGTGCTACGTCTGTCTCTCTGTTACGTTATTGGCTTGTCCCCGACCATCCCTGTCTGCTCGTGACCCTTGACCTTCGGCTCGTTCTTCGTTATCCTTGTCTGCTTGTGGCCCCTGACCTTCGGCTTGTTATTCGGTTCTCTCTATCGTGTGCTGCTGCTTCCCCTTATCCTACGGGGCGTGAGCTAGGAAACTCCAGGGGCCGCGACCTGGTCCCAGCCTGCAGCGTAACATCCTCACCACTAGAGGCCCTGGAGAAGACCAGCTGGGTCTTAGACTCCGCGCCCTGGGGAATCTTGGCTCTCGCTTCCGTTGGGATCCCGGTTGTGCTCCTCTGGTCCCGCTTTCCACAACCACCCAGTTTCCTATCCACAGAAGCCAGCCATAGGGTTCACTACCTCGCGGTGCACTCCTGTCCCCCTACGGTGTGCATCTGTCACCTGGCCACAGGTGACCCTGACAACTTCCTTTATAAAAAAGAGTAACAATTATAAAATTTGTTTTATTGTTAAATAAAATAAACAAAGTTTGTGGGTGTCAGGAAATAGAACAGTTAAAGTGTTAATAAACCCACAACAGAAAAATCAATCTGTATATGCAGTAAAGCATGCTTGTTATACTCACTGTGGAACCTAAGGGTTTTTTTTTGCTGTCACAATGTAGTGTATAAGATTTCCTATAATTTGTGCCAGGTCTTGCCACAAAAAGTTAATCCAGCTCTGAGCAACCCTCTTTTATTGTTCAGTGAGATAAAACGGACAAACAGAGAAAAACCTTTGTCCGTTCCGCCCCCTTGCTTTGAGTGACAGGTTATTTACTAGACTTGTGCACAACGGAAAAATTTGTTTAGTTTCGGTTCGTTTTTTGTGCACAACGGAAAAATTAGTTTAGTTTCGGTTTGTTTCTTTTCGGTCCTGTTGATTCGTAATCATTCGTAATTTTGCTAGACGGGATTTTTCGTGTTCGGACTAATTCGTATTTTCGCAAGCGTCATTTTTCGTTGAATTTTTAGTTGATTTATAATTCGTACTTTCGGTAGGGTACGTTGTTTTTCTTTGATTCTGGACAACACTCCTACTTTCGTAACTTTTTTTGGGTTTGTTGATTCATAATTTTCCGTGTCTCTCTCACAACGACGCTGCCTATTATGCCTAATGTGCTTCGAATGGATTTGTACTTTTCTAAATACATTGCGGTTATTTGTAACGATTCGAAATCTCGTATTTTACTTTCGTTTTTTTACATGCGGCTATAGCCTCCGCCCCTGTACACCATTTTGAGAGGGTTCAGCACGGTGAGGGAGAAGCAGAGAGCAGAGCAGAGTGTTATTGTGCTTCGAATGGATTTGAAATCTCGTATTTTACTTTTGTTTTTTCATGCGGCTATAGCCTCCGCCCCTGTACACCATTTTGAGAGGGAGTTCAGCACGGTGAGGGAGAAGTAGAGAGCAGAGTGAGTGTTATTGTGCTTCGAATGGATTCGTACATTCGTAACTTTTTTCATAACGAATTATCCCGAAGACATTCGGGCATTTGCTATTTTGCGGTATAATTTATTTCGGATTCGGTTTTATTCGTAATTGCTTTGTTCGGAAATTCGAATGCTTCCGAATGTCCGAAAGTTGCTAAATGCAGACGAATTTCGATTCGTTACGAAACGAATTGCACAAGCCTATTATTTACATATCTCGTTCACTAGCTTTAAACAGGCATTATTTTTTAATTTCCACCCCCACTCTTTTTCTGAAGTCATGTGGTTACTTTTCTGGATTTTGACTGGATGTTAGTGATCATAGCAGAAGGAATACACAAGAGAAAATGCATGTTGACAAGGGGAGTGTAGAGGTGGGCGGGGAGTCTACTGACATCACGACTCCACCCACCGAGCTCCAGACAACAGATCCACCCACAGAATCTGCAGTTTTTCAGGTCTCATAACAGAGGGGAGACATTTGACAGATAAGGATACATGCAGGAGGCATCTATATCCTTATAGATCAGCACTATGGCAGTAGTTTAGAAAGGATGAGAGTGGGTTGAACTCCACTTTAAGCCTCCACATTGTGTAAAAAGGTTGTTTGATCCTGTCTCCTCTAATCCTACTTTTCTTCTGCAGTCCCCAATCCATCTCCTGATAGTACAGAGCCTTTGGAGTCACTCTGCACATTCTCAGTTTGGTGTGTATTGCTAGAGAGATTTTTTTCTTGGGAGGGTGCATGTGATCAGCACAGGGCCAACAGCACTGTCCAGACAGAGGGTCAGGGGTCCTGCAGCCTCATAGGACAGTCAGAGTAGAATGAGAACTCCTCCTACAAGATTTAACCAGACACTGATAGAAGCCACAAGACTGCTTTATACTGCTGATGAGAAAAGATATTTAGCAGTTTAAATTTACTAAAATAATTAAATGTACATATTCTGTGTAATCTGGGAGACCAGATATAGAGAATGCAGGGTCCTCGGTTTAGTAACACTTTAAAGGAGAACTCCAGCTTTTCCTCCCCAAAACAACAGATGCATTGTGCATGCAAATGAATCACAACCCCAGTGTCAGATTGTGTGTAACTTACCTACTTTAGCTATATAAAGCAGGTTTCTGTGTCTGTGATGTCACTCTTTCTCCTGGCTGAATTTCAAAGTTCTCTGACTTCCTGTTTCCTTTCTTTTGACGAGTGCTGATACTACATGCCCCATGATCCTTTGAGCCTCTGTAGTTTCAGGTCAGGCTATATGAGTCACTTGTAGCAGTTCTGTGAGTTGATGTGGGTGGGTCCTAGAGTTACTGTGGGTGTTTCTGGGCCTTCATGTGGGTGGTGAAAGGAGAATATTGGAATTCTGCTCTCACCAATCACACTCCATTCCTCTCTGCAGTGAACAGAGTGCTGTACAGCAGGAAGTGTAACCTTACAAACCATCTCTTGGACAAGAAATGTGCTTTTCTAGCTATAAAGGGCATACAAATATAAGACTGATCACATGATCGTGGTTTTTCCTGCTCTGATTTCATTCTTTTAACAGAGAAACGGCAAATTGTCTTTGTTGATGGCATAATTTGTAGTGTGTATATAGTGCTTGCACACACAACACACACACAAAACTCTTATTAGTCACACACAAATCTTTGGTTGTAGTAAAGTGTATGTGTAGTCACCAAACACTAAAATTATTGTGTGCAGAAATGCGCACTCCTTCTACACAAAATGTATATGGGGCATTAGATGCAAGGGATCACTACCATACTAGAATCATTGCAATCTAATGCCGCGTACACACGATCGTTTTTAATGTCATTTTCAAAAACTAAGTTTTTCCCGACGTGATTTTTCTTGTTTCCTCTCAAGCCTGTCTTGCATACACACGTTCATTAAAAAAAACGCTCAAGCAAAGCGCAGTGACATACAACACGTACGACGGCACTATAAAGGGGAAGTTCCGTTCGACTGGCGCCACCCTTCATGTTAGTAAAGTTTGTTGAGCGACGATTCGCGGTTTTCAGCCTCATGCTTTTCAGTCCGTTACAGCGTGACGAATGTGCTATCTCCATTACGAACGCTAGTTTTACCAGAACAACGCTCCCGTCTCATACTTGATTCTGAGCATGCGCGGTTTTTTTCCCCTCGTAAATGCATACACACTACCGTTTTTTCACGTTGTTAAAAAAAAACGACGTGAAAAACTACGTGAAAAAATAGAGCAGGTTCTCATTTTTTTTAGGCCGTTAAAAATGCTCTGGAGCCTACACACGGTCGTTTTTAATCGTTTAATCGTTTTTAATTTAAAAAGTGGCATTTTTAACGTCGTGAAAAACAGTCGTGTGTATGCGGCATTAGGGCTTGTTTAAATTAATGGTGTAAAAATGCAGCACAACCACAAGATTTTACTGGCCCCCCGACTGCTCCCCCTTTAGCTGAAGAGGCAGTGGCTGGGGATGAACACATGCCATGACTGCGATACTCTGCTTCATGGCTGTGGTGGAAGTTATACCTCCTGTTGTGCTTGGTGGGCACTACTGCCTGCCAGACACAACCAATTCTGGTGAATGTAGCCACACTAGAATTCTGCACAATGTGCATGTTTGCAGTGCAGTACTGCAGCATTTATGGGGTTAAAATAGGCGATGAGGAGGTGAAACAATTCCTTCTTACTGCCTGTCAAATGCTCTCTGAAGAGTGATCTGAATACAGTAGACATGTGCACACTGAAATATTTCGTTTCAGAATTTCGTTTTCGTTAGAAAAATAAATTTATTTAGTTACTCCCGAAATTCGTTTTTATTTATTTCGTTTTTCGTTAGAAATTGCATTCGTCCGAAAATCTGAATTAATTAAGGTCGAATCTGTCATTGAAGGCTTATGGTGTCTGTCGAATGTTCAAAGAAGATTCGACGGAGCATCGAAACTGTACGACGCTGCAATCATAAATTTCCGGTCGAATGTTCCGCCTACAAGCTATAGATGAATTCTATTGTATGACTAGTAATAATTATATTTTTTAATTACTATTACTAGTCAACAGGGATGAGCCGAACACCCCCCTGTTCGGTTCGCACCAGAACCTGCGAACAGACAAAATGTTTGTGTGAACTTTAGAACCCTATTAAATACAATGGACTCAAACGTTCGAAATCTAAAGTGTTAATTATAAAGGCTAATATGCAAGTTATTGTCCTAAAAAGTGTTTGGGGACCTGGGTCCTGCCCCAGGGGACATGTATCAATGCAAAAAAAAGTTTTAAAAACGGCCGTTTTTTCGGGAGCAGCGATTTTAATAATGCTTAAAATGAAAAAATAAAAGTGAAATATTCCTTTAAATTTCGTACCTGGGGGGTGTGTATGATATGCATGTGAAGTGGCGCATGTTTCCCGTGCTTAGAACTGTCCCTGCAAAAAATGTCATTTTTGAAAGAAAAAAAGTCATTTAAAACTCACTCGTGGCTATTAATGAATTGTCGGCTCCCGGCAATACATACAAAAGTCATTGATAAAAAAAAAAAAAAAAGCGTGGGGGTTCCCCAGAATTCAATTACCAGGCCCTTCAGGTCTGGAATGGATATTAAGGGGAACCCCGCCGCAAATTAAAAAAAAATTGACGTGGGGTTCCCCCAAATATCCATTCCAGGCCCTTCAGATCTGGCATGGATTTTAAGGGGAATTCCACCCCAAATTTTAAAAAAAATGGCGTGGAGTCCCCCTAAAAATCCATACCAGACCCCTTATCCGAGTACGCAACCTGGCCGGCCGCAGGGGAAGAGGGGGGGACGAGAGAGCGGCCCCCCTCCCTCCTGAACCGTACCAGGCCACATGCCCTCAACATGGGGAGGATGTCCCCATGTTGATGGGGACAAGGGCCTCATCCCCACAACCCTTGCCCGGTGGTTGTGGGGGTCTGCGGGCGGGGGGCTTATCGGAATCTGGAAGACCCCTTTAACAAAGGGGACCCCCAGATCCCGGCCCCCCCCATGTGAATTGGTAAGGGGTACATTGTACCCCTACCATTTCACGAAGAAAGCGTAAAAAAATGTGTAAAAAAACACACAAACACCTTGAAAAAGTCCTTTATTTAAAAAAAAACAAAAAAACATTCCAGCGGTGAAATCCAGTGTCCCGCGGCGATCCCGATGTCCAGCGCTGTCCTTCATTGGTTGTGCCTGAGCGGACCTGATGGGGAACTCCCTCTCAGTATTTTAAATGTATAGACCCGCCCCTTCTAAAGTTCCCCATCAGGTCCGCTCAGCGGACCAGATGCGGAACATGAGAAGGGGGGGGGGTCTATACATGTATTACCAAAGTGAGAGCAGTTCCCCATCAGGTCCGCCTACTCGGTATTTTGGACCCGCCTACGTCATTGGCTTGAGCGGGGAACTTCCTTCACTGTGTAAATTTAAATTACACAGTGAAGGAAGTTCCCCGCTCAAGCCAATGACGTAGGCAGGTCCGACATACCGAGGGGGCGGACCTGATGGGGAACTTCTCTCACTGTGGTAATACATGTATAGACCCGCCCCTTCTCATGTTCCGCATCTGGTCCGCTGAGCGGACCTGATGGGGAACTTTAGAAGGGGCGGGTCTATACATTTAAAATACTGAGAGGGAGTTCCCCATCAGGTCCGCTCAGGCACAACCAATGAAGGACAGCGCTGGACATCGGGATCGCCGCGGGACACTGGATTTCACCGCTGGAATGTTTTTTGTTTTTTTTTAAATAAAGGACTTTTTCAAGGTGTTTGTGTGTTTTTTTAAACATTTTTTTACGCTTTCTTCATGAAATGGTAGGGGTACAATGTACCCCTTACCAATTCACATAGGGGGGGGCTGGATCTGGGGGTCCCCTTTGTTAAAGGGGTCTTCCAGATTCCGATAAGCCCCCCGCCCGCAGACCCCCACAACCACCGGGCAAGGGTTGTGGGGATGAGGCCCTTGTCCCCATCAACATGGGGACATCCTCCCCATTAGGGATGAGCTCGGTGTTCGAGTCGAACATACGTTCGACTTGAACATCGGCTGTTCGATCGTTCGCCGAACAACGAACGATTTGGGCCGTTCGCGCCTAATTCGCGGCCCACAATGCACTACGCCATCGCAGTGTCATCCAGGCGCTGTGATTGGCCAAGCATGCACTGTGACCCCGCATGCTTGGCCAATCACAGCGCCGGCAGCGAGGAGAGCAATGATTGGCCACAGGCAGGATGCCTGTGGCCAATTATTGCTGAGGGTGTTTAGTACACGCCCCACACTATAAAAGGCCGCCAGCACGGCGGCCTAGTGTAGTGTGTTCCGGAGCAGGGAAAGAGAAGCATAGGCAGGGACAGTGACATTTTTTTTTCTTGCTTAACCTGGATTCCTTTAGTTTAGGGAAAGAGAAGGATAGGTAGGGAGAGTGTCAGTGTGTTTTACTGTGCTAAACCTTGTTTGTAGGGACAGGGAAGGACAGTGAGGGAAATTCTCATTGTGCTATACTGTGCTAAAGCATTCCTCATCAACCATCTTTAAAAAAAATTTTTTATAGGGACAGAAAACTATAGGTAGGGAGAGTGTCAGTGTGTTTTACTGTGTTAAACCTTGTTTGTAGGGACAGGGAAGGACAGTGAGGGAAATTCTCATTGTGCTATACTGTGCTAAAGCATTCCTCATCAACCATCTTTAAAAAAAAAAATTTTTATAGGGACAGAAAACTATAGGTAGGGAGAGTGTCAGTGTGTTTTACTGTGCTAAACCTTGTTTGTAGGGACAGGGAAGGACAGTGAGGGAAATTCTCATTGTGCTATACTGTGCTAAAGCATTCCTCATCAACCATCTTTAAAAACAAAAAATTTATAGGGACAGAAAACTATAGGTAGGGAGAGTGTCAGTGTGTTTTACTGTGCTAAACCTTGTTTGTAGGGACAGGGAAGGACAGTGAGGGAAATTCTCATTGTGCTATACTGTGCTAAAGCATTCCTCATCAACCATCTTTAAAAAAAAAAAATTATAGGGACAGAAAACTATAGGTAGGGAGAGTGTCAGTGTGTTTTACTGTGCTAAACCTTGTTTGTAGGGACAGGGAAGGACAGTGAGGGAAATTCTCATTGTGCTATACTGTGCTAAAGCATTCCTCATCAACCATCTTTAAAAAAAAATTTTTTTATAGGGACAGAAAACTATAGGTAGGGAGAGTGTCAGTGTGTTTTACTGTGCTAAACCTTGTTTGTAGGGACAGGGAAGGACAGTGAGGGAAATTCTCATTGTGCTATACTGTGCTAAAGCATTCCTCATCAACCATCTTTAAAAAAAAAACAATTATAGGGACAGAAAACTATAGGTAGGGAGAGTGTCAGTGTGTTTTACTGTGCTAAACCTTGTTTGTAGGGACAGGGAAGGACAGTGAGGGAAATTCTCATTGTGCTATACTGTGCTAAAGCATTCCTCATCAACCATCTTTAAAAAAAATTTTTTTACAGGGACAGAAAACTATAGGTAGGGAGAGTGTCAGTGTGTTTTACTGTGCTAAACCTTGTTTGTAGGGACAGGGAAGGACAGTGAGGGAAATTCTCATTGTGCTATACTGTGCTAAAGCATTCCTCATCAACCATCTTTAAAAAAAAAAGAATTATAGGGACAGAAAACTATAGGTAGGGAGAGTGTCAGTGTGTTTTACTGTGCTAAACCTTGTTTGTAGGGACAGGGAAGGACAGTGAGGGAAATTCTCATTGTGCTATACTGGGCTAAAGCATTCCTCATCAACCATCTTTAAAAAAAAAAAATTATAGGGACAGAAAACTATAGGTAGGGAGAGTGTCAGTGTGTTTTACTGTGCTAAACCTTGTTTGTAGGGACAGGGAAGGACAGTGAGGGAAATTCTCATTGTGCTATACTGTGCTAAAGCATTCCTCATCAACCATCTTTAAAAAAAAATATTTTATAGGGACAGAAAACTATAGGTAGGGAGAGTGTCAGTGTGTTTTACTGTGCTAAACCTTGTTTGTAGGGACAGGGAAGGACAGTGAGGGAAATTCTCATTGTGCTATACTGTGCTAAAGCATTCCTCATCAACCATCTTTAAAAAAAAAACAATTATAGGGACAGAAAACTATAGGTAGGGAGAGTGTCAGTGTGTTTTACTGTGCTAAACCTTGTTTGTAGGGACAGGGAAGGACAGTGAGGGAAATTCTCATTGTGCTATACTGTGCTAAAGCATTCCTCATCAACCATCTTTAAAAAAAAAAATTTTTATAGGGACAGAAAACTATAGGTAGGGAGAGTGTCAGTGTGTTTTACTGTGCTAAACCTTGTTTGTAGGGACAGGGAAGGACAGTGAGGGAAATTCTCATTGTGCTATACTGTGCTACAGCATTCCTCATCAACCATCTTTAAAAAAAATAAAATTATAGGGACAGAAAACTATAGGTAGGGAGAGTGTCAGTGTTTTTTACTGTGCTAAACCTTGTTTGTAGGGACAGGGAAGGACAGTGAGGGAAATTCTCATTGGCTATACTGTGCTAAAGCATTCCTCATCAACCATCTTTAAAAAAAAAACAATTATAGGGACAGAAAACTATAGGTAGGGAGAGTGTCAGTGTGTTTTACTGTGCTAAACCTTGTTTGTAGGGACAGGGAAGGACAGTGAGGGAAATTCTCATTGTGCTATACTGTGCTAAAGCATTCCTCATCAACCATCTTTAAAAAAAAAATTTTTTATAGGGACAGAAAACTATAGGTAGGGAGAGTGTCAGTGTGTTTTACTGTGCTAAACCTTGTTTGTAGGGACAGGGAAGGACAGTGAGGGAAATTCTCATTGTGCTATACTGTGCTAAAGCATTCCTCATCAACCATCTTTAAAAAAAATAAAATTATAGGGACAGAAAACTATAGGTAGGGAGAGTGTCAGTGTGTTTTACTGTGCTAAACCTTGTTTGTAGGGACAGGGAAGGACAGTGAGGGAAATTCTCATTGTGCTATACTGTGCTAAAGCATTCCTCATCAACCATCTTTAAAAAAAAAAAAATTATAGGGACAGAAAACTATAGGTAGGGAGAGTGTCAGTGTGTTTTACTGTGCTAAACCTTGTTTGTAGGGACAGGGAAGGACAGTGAGGGAAATTCTCATTGTGCTATACTGTGCTAAAGCATTCCTCATCAACCATCTTTAAAAAAATATTTTTTTATAGGGACAGAAAACTATAGGTAGGGAGAGTGTCAGTGTGTTTTACTGTGCTAAACCTTGTTTGTAGGGACAGGGAAGGACAGTGAGGGGAATTCTCATTGTGCTATACTGTGCTAAAGCATTCCTCATCAACCATCTTTAAAAAAAAAAATTATAGGGACAGAAAACTATAGGTAGGGAGAGTGTCAGTGTGTTTTACTGTGCTAAACCTTGTTTGTAGGGACAGGGAAGGACAGTGAGGGAAATTCTCATTATGCTATACTGTGCTAAAGCATTCCTCATCAACCATCTTTAAAAAAAAAAAAATTATAGGGACAGAAAACTATAGGTAGGGAGAGTGTCAGTGTGTTTTACTGTGCTAAACCTTGTTTGTAGGGACAGGGAAGGACAGTGAGGGAAATTCTCATTGTGCTATACTGTGCTAAAGCATTCCTCATCAACCATCTTTGAAATCCTTGTTTTTTGGACAGTCAGGGAAATTGTCATTGTGCTATTCTGTGCGAAAGCAATCATCCTCAACCATATTTAGAAATCCTTAAGTAAAGGGACAGAGAAGGACACCTGAAGGTAGCCCTTATTGCTTTTTTTCCCATCTCCCTGCAGGCCATCCATTAGAATGTCTGGAAGGCAAACAAGGAGAGGCAGACAGTCAGGAGGCAATAAAAGAGGGCAAGCAGGCTCTGTGTCTGGGGGCAACAGTGCTGGTCGTGGACGCGGTGCATTGTCATCAGCACATGGCCATGGGACACGCTTGTCCTTCTTTTCGGCAGCTGGACATGTTGAGCCACATCATGCCGAAGACTTGGTAGAGTGGATGACCAAGCCCTCCTCCTCCTCCTCATCCTCTCTCACCCAGGCTCAGGGTACTGGCAAAGCAGCTGCCAAAGCGTCCTCTTCCCTGGTATCAATGTCAGACTCATCATCAGTCACTCCTTCCCTAGACCCACCATGTCCTCCTCCTGAGGAGTCCCCCGAACTGTTTGAGCACAGTGTTGGGTACATGCTCCAGGAGGATGCCCAGCGTTTCGAAGGGTCTGATGATGAAACCCAGCTAGAGGAAGGCAGTAGCGTGAGAGCAGACAGAGGGGATGCTCAAGAAGGACACCAATCTGGCAGTCATGTTCCAGCAGCTGCAGCATACTGCCAGATTGGCTCCAGTGATGAGGAGGGAGGGGATGATGAGGTCACTGACTCCACGTGGGTGCCTAATAGGAGAGAGGAGGAGGAGGAGGATGAGGAGGAGGCACATCTCCAACGAGGCAGGATGCCCTTTGGTGGCCAGCGTAAGGGCAGTACACCGACGGAATCACACCGCAGAGCTCCGCCTGTGCAGGGCGCTGCCTCTGCCCGTCATTCAAAAAGTTCTTTGGTGTGGGCCTTTTTTGAGGCTAGTGCATCAGATCGCACAGCTGCTGTTTGCAACATATGTCTCAAGCGTATATCGCGTGGCCAAAACATCAGCCGCTTGGGTACCACATGCCTGACCAGACATATGTTGACCTGCCATGCAGCTCGTTGGCAAGCCTACCTCAAAGACCCACACCAAAGAACAAAGCGGACCTCTCCTTGCACCGCATCAGCTGGGATCTCCAACCCCACTATAACTTCAGTCCTCTCTGAAACATGCACTGAGAGGAATGAAGGTGTAGAATTAGGTGTGTCACAGCCAAGTACTTGCGGCCACTCTGCTAGCAGCACACCGACGTCCGATTCTAGCAGGCAAATTTCCCTGCCCCAGCTGCTGGACCGTCGAAAGAAGTTCACTCCCAGCCATCCACATGCCCAGCGGTTGAATGCTAGCTTGGCTAAATTGCTAGCGCTTCAACTGCTGCCTTTTCAGTTGGTAGACTCGGCCCCCTTCCGTGAGTTTGTGCAATGTGCGGTTCCTCAGTGGCAGGTTCCCAAACGCCACTTTTTCTCACGGAAGGCTATTCTGGCTCTCTACCGGCATGTGGAAGGCAATGTCTTGGCCTCGCTGGACAGGGCGGTCAGCGGTAAGGTGCATATTACCGCTGACTCATGGTCCAGCAGGCATGGACAGGGACGTTACCTTTCTTTCACGGCCCATTGGGTCACTCTTTTGGCAGCTGGGAAGGATGCAGGACAAGGTGCAGTAGTGTTGGAGGTTGTTCCACCGCCACGCCTCCAAAATGCTACTACTGGTTGTGACACACCTCTCTCCTCCACCCCCTCCTCTTCTTCTTCCTCCATGGCCTCTTCCTGTGCTTTGTCCTCTGAACCAGCGGTGCTCCGTAGGCGTTCAAGGGGCTACGCAAGTACGCAGGCAAAAAGATGCCATGCCGTGCTTGCGCTGGTGTGTTTGGGGGACAGAAGCCACACTTGGGCAGAGGTCCTGTCTGCTCTATAGGGCCAGGCCGAGAGGTGGTTGACGCCACGCCAGCTTAAGCCAGGAATGGTGGTTTGCGACAATGGCACCAACCTCCTCTCCGCCCTCCGACAGGGACAACTGACCCATGTGCCCTGTGTGGCTCACGTCCTTAACCTGGTGGTGCAGCGGTTCTTGGGCAGGTACCCGGGCTTACAGGATGTCCTGAGGCAGGCCAGGAAAGTCTGTGTGCATTTCCGCAGATCTTATAATGCCAGTGCTCGCCTGGCTGAGCTGCAAAAGGAGTTGAACCTGCCCAAGAACCGCCTTATATGTGACATGCCCACCAGGTGGAACTCAACGTTGGCCATGCTGCAGCGGCTGCACATGCAGCAGAGGGCCATCAATGAGTACCTGTGCGACTACGGCACCAGGACAGGGTCAGGGGAGCTTGGTTTTTTTTCTCCACGCCAGTGGGGCATGATCAGGGATGCATGCACTGTCCTGGCACCATTTGAGGAGGCCACGAGGATGGTGAGCAGTGACAGTGCATGCATCAGTGACACTGTACCTCTTGTCCACCTGTTGGAGCACACGCTGCGTGGAATAATGGACAGGGCACTTGAGGCAGAACAGAGGCAGGAAGAGGAGGACTTCCTTGCCTCTCAAGGCCCCCTTTACCCAGACAGTGTTCCTTCTGTCCCACCCATCGCACAGGAAGAGGAGGAGGAGGAGGAGGATTGTGTCAGCATGGAGGTGGAGCCTGGCACTCAGCAGCATCAACAGCAGCAGTCTTTTAGGGATGATTTACAGTCCCAAGAAACCCGTGGACTTGTACGTGGCTGGGGTGAGGTGGCTGCGGATCATGTCGTCCTTAGTGACCCAGAGGACTCCGGACCGAATGCCTTAGCTAACCTACGCTGCATGGCCTCCCTGATCCTGCAAAGTCTGCGGAAGGATCCTCATATTCTTCGGATCAAGGAGAGGGACCATTACTGGCTGGCCACTCTCCTTGATCCACGGTACAAGGGTAAGGTTGCGGACCTTATGTTACCGTCGCAGAGGATGAGACAACTCCGGGAGGCCTTGCAGAAAGGTCTGTGCAACGCGTTCCCAGAGACTGGGAGGTTACAAACTCCTGGTCCTGGACAACGAGTTGCTGAGGCTTCGGCCAGTCAAAGAAGGAGCGGTGGGGAAGGTGGCCGTCTGACCGATGCGTTCAGACAATTCTTTAGTCCGCAGCCCCAAAGTATGATCGGTTCCAGCAACCATCGCCAGCGTCTGATAAACATGGTGCAGGAATATCTAGGGGCAAGGTCAGACTTGGACACCTTCCCCACCGAAAATCCTCTGGCTTACTGGGTCTTGAGGATGGATCACTGGCCAGAGCTTGCACAGTATGCAATTGAGCTACTGGCCTGTCCTGCATCCAGCGTTCTTTCGGAACGCACATTCAGTGCTGCTGGAGGATTTGTCACGGATCACAGGGTGCGCCTGTCCACCGACTCGGTTGATCGACTGACTTTCATCAAGATGAACCAGTCTTGGATCACCACCAGCTACCACACACCTGATGCTGATATAACAGACTAATTGATTTTAACATGTCACATCCCTTCAAGACTGATGCTGATGCTGAGTGCCTGTGCTGTTATGTTGACTGGCTATCCTCCTCCTCCGAGTCCTCAATGATACGATTGATGATGATAGCTTGGAAGATCATTTTTGTTCATGGGTGCCGCCACCAGTGCCTAACGCCCAATTTTTCAGCCCCTGTTTAACAGGGGCGTGTAATTACAATTTTTGAAGCAATACTTTGCAACAGGGCTCATTGCTGTGCTCCAAGTCCAGTATCTGTGAGGGGTTGCAGTGTTGTGCCACCAGTGCCTAAGGCCCAATTTTTCAGCCCCTGTTTAACAGGGGCGTGTAATTACAATTTTTGAAGCAATACTTTGCAACAGGGCTCATTGCTGTGCTCCAAGTACAGTATCTGTGAGGGGTTGCAGTGTTGTGCCACCAGTGCCTAAGGCCCAATTTTTCAGCCCCTGTTTAACAGGGGCGTGTAATTACAATTTTTGAAGCAATACTTTGCAACAGGGCTCATTGCTGTGCTCCAAGTACAGTATCTGTGAGGGGTTGCAGTGTTGTGCCACCAGTGCCTAAGGCCCAATTTTTCAGCCCCTGTTCAACAGGGGCATGTAATTACAATTCTTGATCTAATAATTCACAGCAGGGCCCATTGCTGCACCCACCAAGAGTAACTCTGAGGGCTTACAGTGTTGTGGCAACGCCACCACCACCACCACCACGAAAGGCCCAATTTTTCAGCCCCTGTTCAAAAGGGGCATGTTATTACAATTCTTGATCTAATAATTCACAGCAGGGCCCATTCCTGCACCCACCAAGAGTAACTCTGAGGGCTTACAGTGTTGTGGCAACACCACCACCACCACCACCACCACGAAAGGCCCAATTTTTCAGCCCCTGTTCAACAGGGGCATGCAATTACAATTCTTGATCTAATAATTCACAGCAGGGCCCATTGCTGCACCCACCAAGAGTAACTGTCAGGGCTTACAGTGTTGTGGCACCAGCACCACCATCAAAGGCCCAATTTTTACTACCACTGTTCAACAATTATATGTAATTACAATTCCTGATATAATAGTTGACAGCAGGGCGTTCCAGCACCAACCAAGAGTAACTGTGAGTGCTTACAGTGTTGTGCCAACACCAACAACTAAGGGGCCTATTTCTGCAGAGTATATACGGCAGGTCCCTACTTTCAAACATCCAACTTACAAACGACTCCTACTTGCAAACGCAAGAAGACAACAGGAAGTGAGAGGAAATCTACCCCTAGGAAGGAAAATTCTCTCCTGTAAGAATTAATATGGGAGAAAGGTGTCTCCTCTGTACTGATGCTTTATCACCAATCCTTGTTTCAAGAAAAACACCACATTTCAAAAACAGTTGTCATTGGGACGGAAAGTGAGGTGAAATGTTCTGAACAGGGGCACAGACAGCAAAACAAATGTTACAGGGGTGATAACCCTTACCTATGTTTTCCAAAAAGTTTAAAAATAGATTTTTGGGCTGGAGCTATACTTAAACAATGTACCTGTTCAAAATTACAAACAGATTCTACATAAGAACAAACCTACAGTCCCTGTCTTGTATGCACCGCCTGTATACGGCTGTTCAGAGTATATAGGGCCTTTTTTATTTTATGTGCGGGGTTCCCCTTAATATCCATACAAGACCCAAAGGGGCTGGTAATGGGCTGGGGTAGGGGGGGGGGGGTCATGGGGTAGCTATGCCATTTTTCTTAAAGATTTTCATCCATATTACCGGGACCAGACATTACATTAAAGCCGCAAGCAGTTTTAAATGGCTTTTTTTTCCTTTAGAAGTGTCATTTTGTGCAGGGACAGTTCTAAACACGGGAAACACGTGGCACTTCACAGGCATACTTTAGACACCCCCCAGGTACGATATTTAAAGGAATATTTGACTTTTTTTTTTTCACTTTATGCATCATTAAAATGACTGCTCCCGAAAAACATGCCCTTATTGCTTCAGGGCACAAGTGTCAGCAGAAGGAACGACTGTATGACGGTATGAGGTGGTGTGTCTGACATCAATCCTCATAATCATTAATTGAAGTCCCCTCTGTATACATGTCGGCTCGACACCGCTCCCGACATGTTTAGACAGAGTAGCCAATCAGGATGCAGCCCGAGTACAAACGCCTATCAGAGTGGGGCAGATCGAGCTGCACCTGATAGAATTTCCGCCCACAGCAGGGCATGGACGTCGACTCGCTCAGCGCGCATGCGCGACGTCGCAGGCACGCAGAGCGTGCTCTGACGTTTAACCAGAGGGCGGGTTCTGACCTAGCATAAATTCCGGTTGCTATGACAGTTGGTCACGCCCTCAGAGGAAGTCAGGAAGTGACGAAACGTCAGGGCGTGGCCAACCAACCAAGCAAACCGGAAGTGACGTTCATGCGCTCCAGGACCTGCCGAACAAGGAAGTGCCGAGGGAAATACACCGTGGCGCTCATCAGGGGCAAGTGTCTGGCGCTGTAGCGCTCATTTTATCATTTCGCCTGTATTATTTTACTTTGTGGTACGCATATATGTAACTAAGGGATTACCTGGGGATTAAATATTTTAATAAATGGTCAAACAGTACTACCCTATGTAGTTTGTATTTTTTCCACATATATGCCAGTGGCACCTTTTTTCTATCACTGAGGATAAGAAGACAGGATAGATTGAGAAGGATATCTTTTCTATACCCATACCTGATTTGACATCTGTCTATGGCGGAGAAGGATAATTCCAATTATATTATTGCTGAAGGAGGAATGTTGATCTAGGCTTTTATTTATCTTACATCTGGTGAGTGCGCCCCCTAAAGGGGACTTTCTAAAATCCCCCCACGCGGTGTTATACACTACTGGTGAAAGGAGCACTAAGATTATGAATTGGATATATTACAACTAGATTCACCATTTACTACCTCATCACCTATATAAGCGATTATCATAGAAGACGCACAATTGAACTTTGTTCGTAGCGCTGCTGCAGTTTTATTCTGAACTTTTTATTAGTTTTATATGATACTGTTTTATATATACTTTAGACACCCCCCAGGTACGATATTTAAAGGAATATTTGACTTTTTTTTTTCACTTTATGCATCATTAAAATGACTGCTCCCGAAAAACGACCGTTTTTAAAACTTCTTTTTGCATTGATACATGTCCCCTGGTGCAGAACCCGGGTTCCCAAACCCTTTTTAGGACAATAACATGCATAATAGTCGTTATAATTAGCACTTTAGAATTCGAACGTTCGCATCCATTGTATTTAATAGGGTTCTAATGTTCGTACGAACTTTCGGTCCGTTCGCGGGTTCTGGTGCGAACCGAACCCGGGGGTGTTCGGCTCATCACTACTCCCCATGTTGAGGGCATGTGGCCTGGTACGGTTCAGGAGGGAGGGGGGGCCGCTCTCTCGTCCCCCCCTTTTCCCCTGCGGCCGGCCAGGTTGCGTGCTCGGATAAGGGTCTGGTATGGATTTTTAGGGGGACTCCACGCCATTTTTTTTTTATTTGGGGTGGAGTTCCCCTTAAAATCCATGCCAGATCTGAAAGGCCTGGAATGGATATTTGGGGGAACCCCACGTCAATTTTTTTTTTAATTTGCGGCGGGGTTCCCCTTAATATCCATTCCAGACCTGAAGGGCCTGGTAATTGAATTCTGGGGAACCCCCACGCTTTTTTTTTTTTATCAATGACTTTTGTATGTATTGCCGGGAGCCGACAATTCATTAATAGCCGCGAATGAGTTTTAAATGACTTTTTTTCTTTCAAAAATGACATTTTTTGCAGGGACAGTTCTAAGCACGGGAAACATGCACCACTTCACATGCATATCATACACACCCCCCAGGTACGAAATTGAAAGGAATATTTCACTTTTATTTTTTCATTTTAAGCATTATTAAAATCACTGCTCCCGAAAAAACGGCCGTTTTTAAAACTTTTTTTTGCATTGATACATGTCCCCTGGGGCAGGACCCAGGTCCCCAAACACTTTTTAGGACAATAACTTGCATATAAGCCTTTATAATTAGCACTTTAGATTTCTCCCATAGATTTTTCGAATTTGCCGAGTTAGTTCTAGCTATTTTACTGCTCCTCCTCTTTGGTTACAATCAGCCAATAACATTCATCATCATCATTTTTTTATTTTACTTCCCCCACCCAATTCCAGCAGTGATCTTTTCTCTCTATGTCAAATCTTTTCTCTCTATAATGTCGAATCTTTTTTCTCTATGTAGAATAATCTTGGACTAATAGAGTTAAGGTTAGGCACATTCGACCACAGGTTCGATGGACACAGATTGTTATTGTCAGCCTCATGTCGAATCTCCTATCTATATCGAACTGTTGTTGCAACGAAAACGAAAATTAAGCATTTTTTTATGTCGGATCTTTCGGTTTTCGGATTCTGCATTTTCGTTTGTTAAAACGATAACGAAAATACCTGAAATTCGGACGAAAATGCATTCGGACGAAAACGAATGCACATGTCTAGAATACAGTTCACTCTCCAGTCTGCAAAGCAGGTGTAAATGTGTCATTCCTGTCTTCCAACATGCCAAAGAATAATGACTTACTCACTTAATGCAAGACTACAGAGGAGGGGCTATGGGAGGGTATTATTAAGGTTTTTCCTTCATATGTAAATTAATCCCTTCACAGAGAGCAGGGCTCGGGGAGGGAGGGATCTGAGGGGTGGGGCTCTGGGAGAGCAGAATCTGAGGGTTGGGACTCTCCCTGTTCACACTGGTCGGCATAATTAACTGGGCAAGATTGAATTCTAATTGTGATTCATTCAATCCCACCCAGCAGCAGCACAGCTAGCTTTCAGAACAGGCTGTGTATGAAGGTGTTTTCTATTTGATTTTGAATGATGCTGTAATCTGTGAGGTGGGACTTGGGAGGTTTGGACTCTTCCTATAGGTGTGACTGGGCGGGACTGAATGTTATTAGGATGTATTCCATCCCACCCACCATCAGTGCTGTGAAGGTCATTACATCATTTGCAGTCTGAAAGAGTACAGAGGGGTGTGTTTTAGGCTAGGGATGCAGCAGGAAGTGGCTCAGTCTACATCAGATTATACAGAGTGTCACTGAGTACAAAGCCACAACTAAACCCAGAACATCAGAGGATCTGCAGACAACAGAGCAAAATGGTACAGAGGTATGAGGTATGATGGGGCTGATCATTCCACTTAGTTCTAGTGAAAAAGAAAGTTGGAGTTTAGCTTTAAGCCTGACTTCAGATGCAAAGAAAGTGATGAGGGCCTCTGGCAGATGTTTTTAACATTTCAACTTCTCATATTATTTTACTATTTGAGATATTTGTTTTAACATGACTGTGTTACAGAATTTATTGCCTTGTTTACGAAAGACAAATGGGTGGGACAAGGGAAAAGTTCAGAAAATGTTCCAAGGTGCCAAGGTGTTGGGGTGAAGTTAATGACCAGCATCGATTTATCACAGTGGGAAACATGAGAGAGAAGCTCACTCCCCCGCTTCACCATGATTGGGTTAAGGGGTGAATCTGACACTCTATGGTCTCGAATTTTGTTAAGCAATAAAGTGTAAAATTTTGTTAGCAAGTTTTACCCAAAACTGCAAGATTGGTCGAATTTGGGACAGGCTGGACCCTGGATCGTAATTCTGCCAAAATGGCACAGCAAAGTGTTGGACGAAATTGGCTCCAAGTGGAAGACCTTTCTTATGTGCCTCCCAGACTTGAAGTGCCCCTGGACCCCCAAGGTCTAAATCTGACACTGGTCCCCATCACTTCCTGTTATCTTACTTCTGTAAACTTCTAATCTCCCCACCCTCTACCTCCATGTAATGGAGATGAACAAAGAAAGGCATGTTTAAAATTCCAGCCTCGGTGACAAGCATAGCTCTGTCCTTAATTATGGTGGAGGAGACATCATAGCCACCCAAGGACAGGAAGAGTGTTGTTTGCAAGATATTCAGGTGAAAATAAAGGAAAAAAGTGTGATTTTTTTTAAATCAGCCACCTTATCTAAGAACAGAAAAGCTGCAACATATAAGGCTTCATGCACAAAGCCACATAGGGACCACATAAGGACATGTGTAATGACATTGCCAGGACCTGCTGCTGCTGCTGCTGCATACAGTTGCTCATTTAGATGCATTAAAAGAGGCAGGCAGCTACTGTATATGTGGCTGTGCATAGAGGTTATGTAAAGCACTTGCATGTGCACTGACATATGCTCCGAAAACGCACAATATATATCACTATCTTTAACAAAACCCTGGCACATGACCATGCACAGCTGCCTCTTCTAATACATCTCAGTGGTTTGTCTAAATCTTCCAATTGCTATTTTGCTGGACAGATTGTTCTGTTAAAGGAACAGAAGATAACAGTCTCACTGGCAGGATCAACAAATGAAAATAAAGAGAAAAAGTAAAAAAAAAAATGAATGCAGCCACTACATCTAAAGCCCTGTACACACGATCGGATTTCCTATGGATTCTAATCCGATTGATTTTTCCATTGGAAATCCGATGAAGATGACTTCCATCAGTCTTGCCTACACACCATCAGTCAAAAATCCGACCGTCCAAAACGCTGTGACGTAACACACTCCGACAAGCCGAGAAAAATGAAGTTCAATGCGTCGACTTGATTCTGAGCATGCGTGGGTTTTTTGTCCGATGGAGTTCCACAGACGATCGGAATTTGCTATCGTTTTTTTTTCTATCGGATAAATTTAAAACATGTTCTATTTTTTCTCACTGATGGAAGAAAGACCAATGGGGCCCATACACGATCGGTTTGTCCGATGAAAAAAGTCCATCGGACTGTTTTCACCGGTACAACCGATCGTGTGTACAGGGCTTTAGAACCGGTAGGTTGGAGTATGTTAATTTTGTTATTATAGATTTATTACCACTTTAAGATATTATTTAACCTATTAATTCCTTACAACTGTGTAAGATATAAGCTTTGCACCAAAGATGAACAATTTGGAAAAAAAACTGACAGTAAATTTTGATAATTTTTCAATAGTGAAACTGGTTCACAGTGTTTTAAAGTAGACCAACATGGTGCAGCAATTGCTTTTGACTTTTAAACTGAAACTACAGGCTAACACCTAAATACATTGATTAAACAGGTTGTAAAGTGCTGTTCAAACTGTTGGCACTATATAAATTCTGTATAATAATAATAATAATAATAATAATAAATACAATTATGGGAACTATAATACCAACCAGAATTTGTAATTGCATGTACGGGTACACAGGTAGGTGATAACCTACCTTATTGAGTTTGGCAGCTTCCATTGTGACCTCTCCATCTATAGTATGTAAATTGGACAACAAATCAGCATCATCACCTCTGTTTAAAGTACATCTGCAAGCAAAAGCAGTCCCCCTCTCTTATTCTCTTCCACACACCTCACTCCTGCCTTTTCAAAAGTTAAAAAGAAAACCCTTCAACGCAATTTTTAGCTTACATCATCACATTACCATCAACAGGACCTCTTTCACTAGTGGTTGCTGCTGCAGTCCAGGCCCCTGGCCAACCAGATTTGTTGCCACCCCTCACCACGATGCCATCACGCTGCCACTGGAGTCTTCGGTATCTTTGAGGACACTGCAACTGGATTTCTCTTTCAGTGGATGGGGAGCATCCATGTGGCAAGGAAGGGATATGGTTGCTTGAAAGAGAGACTCTCCTACCATACAGTGCAGGAGAAAAAAGATAAGGGATTCGGGTTGACTTGGGGTGTCATGTGACTGCAGTTTCAAGTAGGAAAATTAGGAATTTTGTTTAGTTTTTAATGCAATTAAGGAATTCTCTTTAGGGGAGGTACATAAGTACATTTTAGTGGTGGGAGTGGGAGGGGAGATACCCTGCCCAAAGAGCAACTTTATGGTCACTTTAACCCAAATACATAGTCCTCACCTTAACCTCAGCACTTCACCTAGTCCCTTATAAAGCCTTACCTCAATTTGCATCTTAACACTTCACTTTTCACATAACTCTTCAAAATTCTAACCATTGGTCCTAACACTAACCATAATCATTTACCTAAAGCATAATACTAATTTAACAGATGCATGTTTACCTTATCAGGCACCTGAATCACTGATGTCAAATCCTAACAGACCCTTGCTGAAATGTTGGCACTGACATTTAGATCCACTGAATATGTATATAATGCACCTGTTATCTGTACATTTGTTTACAGTTGGCTTTAATATTTCATATTGACTTCTAACCACCTGTTAAAAATGTTTTCTGCTTTCAAAAAAATCACCAATAGACTTTGCCTGGACACTCATTCTGGACAGGACACTTATATTTCTCCTGAATAATTTATAGTTCTTTCAAACAGCTTTCCTTGCTGTTTTGCAATAGTGCAGACCTCTTATGCAGAACTCTTATTTCAGTGAGTATAGCAAACTTTGAAGTTTATTATCTTTCTGTCATACCTGCAAAAACCCATTAGTGCTAAATAAACCAGAGCATATCTATGAAATGCATACGTTGGGATGTCTTGCAACATACATCTATTTTATGATCTCGCAGAAGCAAATATAGTGTTCCTGGAACTAAGGTCTCTAAAAAAGTCTATTTCACGTTTTACAGTCAGAGCAAAAACTGCATTCCCAACAATGTAGTTTAAAACATTTTTTTAAGTAACCATTTTCAAATATTGTTAAAGTAGGAGCTTTAATCTGTTAGGCCCCTTTCACACTTGTGCGAATTGTCCTGCGACTTGGGACTGCAAAGTCTCATGACAAGTCATACCCCATGATTTCCAATGAGTACCATTCATATCTGTGAGACTTCAAAGTAGTCCTTGTACTACTTTGGTCCAAATTTGATGCGATTTGAGGTCCATGGACCTCAAGTTTACACAGGCAAACCACTGAAATGGCGTCAAAATCACGGCCACGACATCACAGTAAAATCGCAGCAAAATCACATGACTTTCAAGCCACGGCAATGTGAAAGGGGCCTTATTAAACACAGCTGGCCATAGGCATTCGATAGCTGCAAGTGTAATAGGGTAATGAGTCTCATTTGTTTGCAGCTGTAAAGCAGCTGGAATAGGATTGCTAGTCTGTAGCTATAAAAAAATTAATCTCAATAATAACTGGCAGTTAGATGAAAAAGGGGAGGAGCCGAGAGCTATGCATGGTGACTTTAAGGTGCAAAAGCCAGAGAAGGGTAGAGTTACTGTAAGTCAGATCGTGTGTTTAGGAGAAGAAAGGTGTCCTACTAAGTAAACTCATGCCAGGTACTCCTGGAAAAGAGATTTGGGTGTAATGCAGGCATTTAGGTGACCTGTCTGGGTAGAATATTTAAAGGGGAAGTATTCCCCAGGGAATTCCAGTGCTGATCGTGGGTCTAGCTAGTGAAGCATAGCCATAGTTTAGACTTAAACACAATTAAGGAAGCCAAGATCACTTTTAGCTGGATCCTATATAGAGTTGTAAATAAAGACAGTTCCTATCCACCAAACTTATTCAAATAGCCAACTAGCATAACCTTTATGGAATAATTTACAGCAGGACTTGCAGATATAAGTGGTTTTCCTTTGGGGGCATGTGTAGAGACATAAGCTAGTGCACTTGTTTCCCATTATAGTTAACAGTAAAGAAAAGAAAGTCTTTGTCCTATGTCCTTTGGGATCACTTACACCAACCTTCCTCCTGCTAGTTTGACCTCATAACATAGGTTAGAAAAAGCAAGTTTGACTTGCGTATTCAGCATGTTGTAAGCATGTTGTGTGTAGATATGTGTTTCTAGTGAAATTGGCAGTCTAACAAAAAAAAATTGATCTATTGAGTTGCAAATATTTGAAATCTTCTTATTCAGGCAGCAGACATTATCGCATTTTTGGTTAAACACCATGATGCTGAGTAAAATTGGGTATGTTGTGAAGTGCAGGTGGAGTTTTAATACGTTGCATTGTTATCTGATTGGCCAGTTTCCAAATCATTTTTTTTTTAAAACAACCCTGCCAGGCTAAAACAAAAAACCACAAGGCCCCTGCAATAGAGCTCCTATGCTCATCTGTCCAGCCTCTCATGTCTTATACCTTCGGTCCGTTACAGCACCTTCCATAAGACTCTTCATTTGACCCTTCTGGGAGTGTTCTGATGCATCAGTGATGTAGCTGGATGAAACCATAGAGGGGGGCACAGGCATCCACCACTTCAAGAGGTAACAAATGCCAAAAAGTCAAATGGGTGCTGCAGCATTGAAATGGTAGGGAAGTGGTAGACAGGGCCACAATTGTGGTGAGTATAAGAGCTCTTCTATTGCAGGGTCTTTGTGATAGTTCTTTTTAACCTGGCAGTGTCACTTTATTGCTGTACAATCTAATGAGAATGCCAAATAAACCTCCAAGAGTTTTTAATAATAAAATTGATTCATAACAGAAAATGCTTTTGCTTAATTCACTAACACTGACCTAAAGCGGTAGAAATCTGCTGCAGAAAAAAAAACTTTCCCCTGTAAGACAAATGCATAATGTGCTAGTATGCATCGCATACTAGCACATTATGCGAGACTTACCTTTAAACGAATCCCATCCAGTGGCATGCTGTCACCACTGACATGGCTTCCATCGTCCCCTGGTCTTCCTTCTGGGTTTGCAGCCTCCGGCTACATGAGTAGCTGGAGCTGCGATGACGTCACTCGGCTATGGCACAGGCTCTGAAGGTCAGGCACGGCATGTGCCGGTGACATCACAAGCTGAATGCAGTGTGAATATCCCCTAAACAAGTTTAGGAGATATTCACTGTACCTACAGGTAAGCCTTATTATAGGGTATCCTGTAGGTACAAGTTGAAAAAGTGGGTTTATTACCACTTTAATCTGCCCTCCTGAAACTGTTACAAGCACTAAATCACACTGAAGATTTGGTATCTGCTATTACCTGAGTCCGTTTAGGCACAGTCAAATTCCTAAGCCCTTATGAGGGAGGAGTGTGTTTGGCCTCCAAAACACATTGGATTTTTTCTGCTATGAATCAATTTTATTGGCAGAAACCTTGGGCTCTTGGGAATTTGTTTTGCACTCTCATTGGATATTATGAATGTATATTCTCAATTTCTAAGTCATTCCCCTGTTCCCAAGGGGAGTCCTTGTTTTGTGGAGTGCTGCCAAACAGGGGCATGTCCTGCTAATTTCAGCAACCCTTACAAAATCTAAATCAGCGTCCCATTTGTTCTTGTGTTAGGGTAATTTTATTATCTGAGTTTAGTTTTAGTAACCAGAGCATAGTATTTTGTTTGTTTGGTTTGTGAAGCTAATAAAACAGCAATGGCAATTGCTCAGTTAACTTTATAATCTAGCTAAAGGAAAGGTATACATGGGCATTAGGATTTTGTGCTGACTACCTGGAAGATGTGCTGGTAAATTTTAGTATTTTTCTGTGGTTTGTAAAGCAGAAAAACACTTTGGGGTTGATTTACTAAAATTAGAAAGTGCAAAATGTGGTGCAGCTCTGCAGAGAGACCAATCAGCTTCCATTTTTTTGTTTTTTTGTCAAAGCTTAATTGATCAAGCTGAAGTTAGAAGCTGATTGGCTACCATGCACAGCTGCACCAGATTCTTAACCCTAGCAAAAAAAATCTATTTCCTGATGCCAACATGGCAGCATACATATGATATAGCTCTGCCCCTATATCCACCCACAGGACATGTTTAGCTCTATAAAAGTCTGACTGAGAGCTACCTCCTCCATTCGCCTTTTTGTCCTCAAAGATCAACATATACAGACCGTTACACTCAGGATAAACTCTTATCTGTCTGGGTTCAAGCCTCTCCCAATACGCAGTCCCAAATCTTAGACTGCTAAATGCACTAACAAGTTGGGAAGCCCCTTCTGGTGGTCTTTTAGGGCCGAGGCGTTCTCTAATCAGAGACGATATCCCTCTTGTGGCATGCCTGCTGTGGGGTCCGGATCCAGCAGCTGGGACTGCATGATGTTTTCTCTCCTATGGAAAGCTTTCCAGGTCTGTCAGTTTTCTATAAAATGTTTTTTTCTTGCTATCATGTCTCTAAGAACCCATACACACTGTGCAGCTTTTGTTGCCTGATTTCCGTTAGATTTGATGGGACCATGTGGTGCAGGGGCCTGCCTGATTGCATACAAATTGAGGCTCTTAGGGCTTGACCTCTCAATTGTGGGTTTTGGTAAATCTAAGGGGAAAAAATCTGCAGAGGATTGTATAATGCGTAGTCAGCTTAAAAGTGTCCTTGTGTGGATGGGCGTTGGCTTCCCTCCAATTGTACTAGCCCTTTTTTGATTAGAACAGAGGCAGGGAACAGCTTAGTCTCTCACTCTCACTCTCTCTCTCTCTCTCTCTCTCTCTCTCTCTCTCTCAGGTGCTCTATTTAAAGGGCACAAATGGGCAAGTAATTGATGCCTTTGGGATTCAGGCATCCAGAGAGGCAGCATCTCATTTTGAGGAACGGTCAATGACAGGTAAGTCTTGCTATTTTAGTAATGGGGATAGAAGGGGAAGGGAGTATGGGGGGGCAATGAAGAATGTATTACTAGGGGATGGGGGGGGGGGGTTGGCCAGATTTCCTTTGTTTACATTTGTTTCTCTTTGCCCAAAAAAAAAAAAAAGGAGGTATGTATGTATTTTTCCCCTCTCTCGCTTCCCTTTTTTCTCTCTGTTGCAATGCAGTCCCCTTTGCACTTTTTGGTTCTTCCGCCAGCATGAGCCTAACACCACATAACCATGACCACCGCAATACCAGGTAAGGGCCAACTTTGGGTAAGAAGATGTGGGAAAAAGAGTGTGTCATGCCCTGACGAGCGTGCCTTCTTGTCTAATGCAGCCCCGGCTGCTCACACTCCCGCTCCAGGAGGTCCAGAGGCCCTTTGGATCATCAGGGTTTTTTCAGGGCAGAAAATGACTGCTCGGGTCCATGCAGATCCCAGTACAAAGGGCACAAATGTACGCTTAAGAGAAAGCACACAGCTCCTCCTCCGAGGGCTCAGCGCCCGAAAGACAAATGTTGGTCATGTGGAGATGACCCTATGCCAGGCAAGCTACTTTGCAGCAACTGCTTCAGGCAGCTTGCCAGAGACCAGGAGTACGAGAGTCAGCAGGTGTCAACCTTGCTCAACAAAGTAGTCCATGACTCCCTGGCAGAATTTTCCAGTCGTCTCAGACAACCAAGGACAGAATTGGACAAACGGAGTGTGGGTCCTACACCAGGTCTAAACCAAGCCATTCAACCCTCTCTAACTAGAGAGGTACCAGGCACTTCAGGGGTGACTCCAGCCCAGTGGATTAGGCGGGCTGATTACCCAGACCCAGTATTACAGTCAACCTTACAGGCAGAGGGAGAAGATACTGCCTCCTCCTCGGCAGAGGATCCTGAAGGTTCAGGCTTTGATTTTGCGATGATACCACCGTTCATTAGGCAGTAAAAGCTGCACTGGAATGGGAGGATCCGGAACCTCCTCAAAAGAAGGAGAAAACTTAAGTAAATGGGCCGCCCCCATGCGAGTTGCAACATTGCATGAAAATCGCTCTTTGGAAATCGCATAGCAGGAACACTTGTTCCCTCTACGTGATAATATAAAATGCCTCTGAAAGCACAGATCGCTTTTCAGTGCAATAGCAGAGCCTGCTGCAAGTGTTAACAAGCCTTTGGGTTCCATAGTAGGAACCTATTGAAGCAGGTAAGCTACCTTTCTTCCTATGACAGAAATAAGAGGCCTGTTTCAGGAGGAATGGGAGAAGGAGGAGAGAAAATTCTCCTCAACCAATAGGTTGCAGAAGTTGTAGCCACTCACGGAGGAGGATGCGGCTCCTTTATCTAACCCACCAAAGGTGGATGCGGCAGTCACCAGACTGGCCAAGAATGTGACACTTCCGATGGAAGACTCTTCCTCCTTTCGCTATATCCTTGATAGACGCATTGACATGGACTTAAGATAGTTTTAACTTGTGGCAGGTGGTTCTTGTAAGCCCGCCGTTGCTTTAACATCCGTAGCAAGTGCAATGCGAGTGTGGGCGCAGAACTTGGAGTATGCGATCAAAAAACAGCTGCCAAAAGAAAAAATCATCAAGGCTCTTGATGAGATAAAACTCTCGGTGGACTTTGTAGGTGAGGGAGCTATAGACATCATTCAATGGTCCACTAGAACCATGCTCAGCTCAGTCACAGCCAAAAGAGTGTTGTGGTTAAAAACCCTGGGCGGCCGACTCATCCTCAAAGCAGAATTGCTCTGAAACTGCCTTTTGATGGGAAGGCGCTGTTTGGCCAAAAACTGGGGACTACCATCTCCAGGGTCACAGGAGGAAAATCAGGTCTTCTGCCCCACGATCGAAAGTCCAGACGCCAAAGGGGGCAACCATCAAGAGGAGCGCCAAACAGGTACTGGGATTTCAGAGGCTTTCACCCATCCAAGGACTCCAGAAGTGGTGGGGTACACAGTCAACCTTCATAAGATTGCAAAGAGCTAAGGCCCTTTCGGCTCCCTCAGATACCCAGAAGCACTTTTATTGCCAGGCCCGCCCAGGAGGCAGTTGGAGCCAGGCTGCTCAAAGTGGTCCAGTTCTGGCAAGATCACTGCCAAAATCGGTGGATTCAGTCCACAGTGGCGCAAGGCCATTATTGGCTGTTCAAACGGCAGCCTCCAGAACTACCTAAAGGGGCTGAATTAATTTATCTGGATAGAGAGACTCAAGATGGAGTCTCTCCATACCATAATCCAGGTTTTTCAACCAGGGGACTGGAGGATTTCAGTGGACTTGCAGGAAGCCTACCAGCATGTCCCGATCCTTCAGTCATACCAACAGTTCCTCAGATTTGCGTTGGGGGACAGGCATTACCAAAGCCATCTGGAGCCTACACAGAATATGGTCTACCTAGGGGCCCAATTTAATACTCAGGTGGCCACAGTTTCTTTTGCCACTGCAGAAACTCTCCAAAATCAGGGAGTACTTACAACAGGCATTTGCTGCACCAGTAATGTCAGCATCCCAGTGCATGAGTCTTCTCGGGACCATGGCTTCATGTATCCCAATGATCCCCTGGGCTCACTGGAAACCCAAAGTTTTCCAACAAGGCTTCCTGATGCAGTGGAATAGAGTTCGTCTAGCTCAGCCAATCAGGATCACCAGCCGGTTCCGCCAGAGTCTCTGGTGGTAGACGAAGCAAGAAACGATAAACGGCATAATTCATTAGGGCCGCAGCCATGGATCATTGTTACCACAGATGCAAGTGCAGCAGGGCGGGGCACCACCTGCAAACAATTCAAGATCCAGGGCAGAGGGGAATTTCCCACACAGGGCCTAGTTTCCAATATTCTGGAACTTCGAGCAGCATTCATGGCATTGGCCACCGCGTTGCCTCATTTACAGGGTCGCCCAGTCCTGCTCCATCTGAACAACACGGCAACAGTGTCCTACATACAGCAACAAGCCACTCCCTCTTGAGAAAGGTGGAACCGATCATGACATTGGCACAACAATATCTCCCAGATTTGAAGGCCATATATCTTCCAGGCTGTCAGAAATTTTAGCGGATCACATATGCAGACAATTCAAGGATCCCAACAAGTGGTCCCTTCACCCCGAAGTGTTCAAACAGATCATCCACGAGTAGGGGTGTCCGCAACTGGACCTTTTTGCCTCATCAACCAACTTCAAGGTGAGCCAGTTCCTCTCACGCTATCCTCATCCGTTAGCGAAGGGGACGGACGCCTTGACCCATCCTTGGGTTGCACACCTGGCCTATGCCTTCCCTCCAATTTCTTTAATCCTGAAATCCCTAAGGAGATTGCTGACAGAGAACTTGACAGTCATCGCAGTATTACCTTACTGGCCTCGCAGACCATGTTTCTCTCTGGCAATGGATCTCAGCGTGTGCCCACTGGT
The DNA here is from genome assembly GCA_029206835.1 of Rana muscosa. Lineage (NCBI taxonomy): Eukaryota > Metazoa > Chordata > Amphibia > Anura > Ranidae > Rana > Rana muscosa. The sequence continues at coordinate 143,058,549 of CM055120.1, read as the reverse complement.
CACTCTGCCGGTGACTCCTCATCTCCTGTCGCAAGAAGATATCTTACATCCACAACCATCACGACTGGCCTTAGCCACCTGGAGATTTAAAGGCAGGGGTTACAATAGTCAGGATGTTCTCCAGAGGTTATTATAACTTTACAGAGTTCCAGAAAGGGGTCAACCAATGCCATCTACTCCAGAATATGGAATAGGTTCACAAGCTTTGCAGCTTGACGTCAGTTTGACCCTAGTGACCCAAATGTATCTCAAATCCTGTCTTTCCTGCAGTCCGGATTGGATATGGGGCTCAGCCTAAGTTTGCTTAAGGTGTAAATTTCAGCCATCTCGGCTTTTACCCAAAAGAAATGGGCAACAAACCTGCTGGTAGAGCACTTCATGAGAGCGGTACTTAGACTACGCCCTCCCAAGAGAAATAGGTTCCCTCAATGGGACCAGGCAGTAGTCCTCAATTTTCTAGCAAACCCTGTTTGTGCTCCGACAGAAGACATTACGGGATATCACCTTACAAATGGCTTTCCTAATAGCCATAACTTCAGGGGGAAGGGTGAACCTTATTCCATGTTCTTCCCAGACAGGGTTGTGCTGAGACCATTGCATCATTTTGTCCCAAAAGTGGCATTGATATTTCATCTCTCCGGTGAATGGGTGCTTCCAGCCTTCCCAGCGGAATCAGATGCTGATCTACACGAGTTGGACATTCCAAAAGTCCTCAAAGCCTATCTCAAGGCTACTTCGACATTCAGACGTTCTGACAGACTTTTCATCATACCTACCGGAAAATTTAAAGGGAAAGAGGCCTCGGCCAGAACCATCTCAGCCTGGATAGTAAAAACTATTCACCGGGCATATAGAGTGGCCGGGAAGGATCTGGAGGTGGTTAGAGCTCACTCAACCAGGGCGATGTGTTCTTCTTGGGCGGCACGGGCAGGAGTGTCTCTGGAGAAAGTCTGCAAAGCGGCTATCTGGTCATCACATCATACGTTCTTAAAACACTATAGGGCTGATCCAGCAGCTCTTACTACAGTAGAGATTGGGAGGAAAACTATCCAAGCTTCTATGTCTTTTGTCAAATAAAGACTAAGTTTGCAGCAATAAAGCCTCCCTCTTAAAGGCTCATTATGTATCATATGTATGCTGCCATGTTGGCATCAGGAAAATGGAAAATTGTATCAAATATTTATCGTCCTTTTCCTTTCCTAATGCCAATACATGGCAGCATATGAACCCTCCCTCTGATCTTTGTGCTTTATATGGAGAATGGGGGAGGTAGCTCTTAGTCAGACTTTTATAGAACGAAAACAGGTCCTGTGGGTGGATATAGGGGCGGAGCTATATGATGTGTATGGTGCCATGTATTGGCGACAGGAAAGGAAAATTACAGTAAGTATGTGATACAATTTTCCATTATTTGCTCCATTTTGTCACGCAAAAATATATCTTTAAAGTATTTTGTTATAGTGCAAAAAACACCTATAGATTTTGTCATGTATCTTTTTTTTTTTTTAAGTCCAAGTATGCATAATACATTCATAGTTAATTAAAGCACATACAGACCCTTTGGTATTCTATCCAAAACAAGAGTTTTGGAAGGCATTTTATTTTAAAAAACAAATGTATTTAACTTTAGGACTTTTATATGACCAAAAGTCAGGTCATCACCATCTTTGCTTCATTTGTCCTCTTTCCTTTTTTTCTCTGAGCCTAATGTTTGCTTCTTTTGCATTTTCTTTTGAAAGCCTAGGCAGTATTTATTAAATGGGTTTAAAAAAAAAACTTGTACTGGTCTATATATAAAATTAACCGATAAAACCAGTCATTTTCTAGGGCAGATCTGAATCTGATTGGTTGCACAGTGCCAACACAAACAGTTGCTTTTCCACTGATATCTAAACAAAACAGGTTTTCCTATGTCCGAAACTGTTATGGTTTGATTCTGGACTTGACTGACCTTGTAGATGTTCACTACTTTATGTTCAAAATGCCAAACATATGCCCAAGAGAAGCAAGCAAAATATGACTTTTTGATTTTCCAGCACTTATTTTTGCAAGAATACATTTATTTTAAGTATTATAGCCAGTGGTAACTGTCCACTTAAGTTCACTTTAATTGCCGGTACAGGCTAATGAGAGAGTATTTCTTATCCTTTCCATCTTTTATAAACAACCATATCTATTTTATAATTTTTTCCTAGAAATGGAAAAAACAGTACTATCTCTGTTTATTTCTGACGCACACATCTTTGGGGATTTTATAAGGCAAAACTTATTGTTCCCTAGTACAAAAGACAATGTGAGTGATGCAAGTAATTAAAAAAGCTAGGAAAACAGCACTTACAAATTTTAATATTTCAATACCAAAGATTTGTCTTGCTAAAATACATTTGCATTCCACCCAAAACAGAATGCACACCAATCTTATCATTTGCTCCATGCAAAAGATCACTATCCTGCCAGCAAACACAAGGTTCTCACATTTAGCATTCCTACAAAGTAAACTGCATTGAGGACTTCAACTAAGTCTTGTAAAAACGCTCTTGTGGTCTAGGCATGCATAATGGAGATCAAAGGGCTATAGAGTGCTTATATACAAAAACAGTGCTGTGCTAAATATAAAATTGCTCATAGAAAATAGTCCAATTATAGGAAAACTAAAAAAACATAAATCCGTGAAATTGCAGATGAATCCAGAAGACCCTCCACCTCGTGCATATACCGCCACCTCAAGCAATATAGACTCTTACCAGAGAACCTGGACCCTTTATTACAGAGGGTCAAACAGGCTTGATGTAATAATCTTGGCAGGGATCATCAGCTGGAGATGTGTCCTCAGAACAAATTAAGAACTTTCACTGGATAATCAGATCAGGTTCCATTCACCCCAGGACCAGATTTAACCATGCAAATGAAGGAGACGCCAGATAGTGTAAAATCCCAAAAGACTCATTTAATAAAAAGGTATTGCATTTACATTTGTTCAGTCAAAAACCAGCATTGTATACAACATAGGCGGCCACCATAAAAACATCCAGATACTGTAAACGGGAACGCGATAGCAGGAAATGGCTCCTTTACGGCCTGGTTTAGTCGCTAAGAGGACATCTTCCGGGGCATGAGCATCATTTCCTGCTATCGCAATATATAGGAAACAGGCAATTCAAGCCTCACTTTCATTCCTGCAGCCAAAGGAGAGGAGGGATGTGTCACATCCAAACCTCACTCTCATGCAAACAGGAACTAATATATAGGAAAAAGGCAATTTAAGCCTCGCTTTCATTCCTGCAGCTTATGGCTATTGGACATGGATGCTTGTGCATAACCAGCAAGAGCAGCCATAAAGAGCAAGTCATATATATATAGACATCAGAGTTACTCTACAAAGCTAAACCATGTACATTACATGAGTAGGGATGGGCCGAAAACCCCCCCGGTTCGGTTCGCACCAGAACATGCGAACAGGCAAAAAGTTCGAGCGAACATGAAAACCCTATTAAAGTCTATGGGACACAAACATGAAAAATCAAAAGTGCTAATTTTAAAGGCTTATATGCAAGTTATTGCCATAAAAAACGTGTATGGGGACTGCCGTAGAGGACATGTATCAACGCAAAAAAAAGTTTTTTAAAACAACCGTTTTTTCAGGAGCAGTGATTTTAATAATGCTTAAAGTGAAACAATAAAAATGAAATATTCCTTTAAATATCGTGCCTGGGAGGGGTCACCTTAGTCTGCCTGTAAAGTGGCGCATCTGTGCAATGTGTAGAATAGGGATGAGCTTCGTGTTCGAGTCGAACATACGTTCGACTCGAACATCGGCTGTTCGATCGTTCGACGAAGATCGAACGATTTGGGCCGTTCGCGCCAAATTCGAGTGACGCGAACGGCCCACAATGCACTACGCCATCGCAGTGTCATCCAGGCGCTGTGATTGGCCAAGCATGCACTGTGACCCCGCATGCTTGGCCAATCACAGCGCCGGCAGCGAGGAGAGCAATGATTGGCCACAGGCAGGATGCCTGTGGCCAATTATTGCTGAGGGTGTTTAGTACACGCCCCACACTATAAAAGGCCGCCAGCACGGCGGCCTAGTGTAGTGTGTTCCGGAGCAGGGATAGAGCAGCATAGGCAGGGACAGTGACTTTTATTTCTTTCTTGCTTAACCTGGATTCCTTTAGTTTAGGGAAAGAGAAGGATAGGTAGGGAGAGTGTCAGTGTGTTTTGTGCTTGTGCTATAGTGTGCTTAAAAAAAACATTTTTTCTAGGGACAGAAAACTGTAGGTAGGGAGAGTGTCAGTTTCTTTCACTGTGCAAGTCCTTGTTTCTAGGGACCTGGAAGGACAGTGAGTGAATTCTCCTTGTGCTATATTGTGCTTAAAAAAAACATTTTTTCTAGGGACAGAAAACTGTAGGTAGGGAGAGTGTCAGTTTCTTTCACTGTGCAAGTCCTTGTTTCCAGGGACCTGGAAGGACAGTGAGTGAATTCTCCTTGTGCTATATTGTGCTTAAAAAAAACATTTTTTCTAGGGACAGAAAACTGTAGGTAGGGAGAGTGTCAGTTTCTTTCACTGTGCAAGTCCTTGTTTCCAGGGACCTGGAAGGACAGTGAGTGAATTCTCCTTGTGCTATATTGTGCTTAAAAAAAACATTTTTTCTAGGGACAGAAAACTGTAGGTAGGGAGAGTGTCAGTTTCTTTCACTGTGCAAGTCCTTGTTTCCAGAGACCTGGAAGGACAGTGAGTGAATTCTCCTTGTGCTATATTGTGCTTAAAAAAAACATTTTTTCTAGGGACAGAAAACTGTAGGTAGGGAGAGTGTCAGTTTCTTTCACTGTGCAAGTCCTTGTTTCCAGGGACCTGGAAGGACAGTGAGTGAATTCTCCTTGTGCTATATTGTGCTTAAAAAAAACATTTTTTCTAGGGACAGAAAACTGTAGGTAGGGAGAGTGTCAGTTTCTTTCACTGTGCAAGTCCTTGTTTCCAGGGACCTGGAAGGACAGTGAGTGAATTCTCCTTGTGCTATATTGTGCTTTAAAAAAACATTTTTTCTAGGGACAGAAAACTGTAGGTAGGGAGAGTGTCAGTTTCTTTCACTGTGCAAGTCCTTGTTTCTAGGGACCTGGAAGGACAGTGAGTGAATTCTCCTTGTGCTATATTGTGCTTAAAAAAAACATTTTTTCTAGGGACAGAAAACTGTAGGTAGGGAGAGTGTCAGTTTCTTTCACTGTGCAAGTCCTTGTTTCCAGGGACCTGGAAGGACAGTGAGTGAATTCTCCTTGTGCTATATTGTGCTTAAAAAAAACATTTTTTCTAGGGACAGAAAACTGTAGGTAGGGAGAGTGTCAGTTTCTTTCACTGTGCAAGTCCTTGTTTCTAGGGACCTGGAAGGACAGTGAGTGAATTCTCCTTGTGCTATATTGTGCTTAAAAAAAACATTTTTTCTAGGGACAGAAAACTGTAGGTAGGGAGAGTGTCAGTTTCTTTCACTGTGCAAGTCCTTGTTTCCAGGGACCTGGAAGGACAGTGAGTGAATTCTCCTTGTGCTATATTGTGCTTAAAAAAACATTTTTTCTAGGGACAGAAAACTGTAGGTAGGGAGAGTGTCAGTTTCTTTCACTGTGCAAGTCCTTGTTTCTAGGGACCTGGAAGGACAGTGAGTGAATTGTCCTTGTGCTATATTGTGCTTAAAAAAAACATTTTTTCTAGGGACAGAAAACTGTAGGTAGGGAGAGTGTCAGTTTCTTTCACTGTGCAAGTCCTTGTTTCCAGGGACCTGGAAGGACAGTGAGTGAATTCTCCTTGTGCTATATTGTGCTTAAAAAAAACATTTTTTCTAGGGACAGAAAACTGTAGGTAGGGAGAGTGTCAGTTTCTTTCACTGTGCAAGTCCTTGTTTCCAGGGACCTGGAAGGACAGTGAGTGAATTCTCCTTGTGCTATATTGTGCTTAAAAAAAACATTTTTTCTAGGGACAGAAAACTGTAGGTAGGGAGAGTGTCAGTTTCTTTCACTGTGCAAGTCCTTGTTTCCAGGGACCTGGAAGGACAGTGAGTGAATTCTCCTTGTGCTATATTGTGCTTAAAAAAAACATTTTTTCTAGGGACAGAAAACTGTAGGTAGGGAGAGTGTCAGTTTCTTTCACTGTGCAAGTCCTTGTTTCTAGGGACCTGGAAGGACAGTGAGTGAATTCTCCTTGTGCTATATTGTGCTTAAAAAAAACATTTTTTCTAGGGACAGAAAACTGTAGGTAGGGAGAGTGTCAGTTTCTTTCACTGTGCAAGTCCTTGTTTCCAGGGACCTGGAAGGACAGTGAGTGAATTCTCCTTGTGCTATATTGTGCTTAAAAAAAACATTTTTTCTAGGGACAGAAAACTGTAGGTAGGGAGAGTGTCAGTTTCTTTCACTGTGCAAGTCCTTGTTTCAAGGGACAGAGAAGGACACCTGAAGGTAGCCCTTATTGCTTTTTTCCCATCTCCCTGCAGGCCATCTATTAGAATGTCTGGAAGGCAAACAAGGAGAGGCAGACAGTCAGGAGGCAATAAAAGAGGGCAAGCAGGCTCTGTGTCTGGGGGCAACAGTGCTGGTCGTGGACGCGGTGCATTGTCATCAGCACATGGCCATGGGACACGCTTGTCCTTCTTTTCGGCAGCTGGACATGTTGAGCCACATCATGCCGAAGACTTGGTAGAGTGGATGACCAAGCCCTCCTCCTCATCCTCTCTCACCCAGGCTCAGGGTACTGGCAAAGCAGCTGCCAAAGCGTCCTCTTCCCTGGTATCAATGTCAGACTCATCATCAGTCACTCCTTCCCTAGACCCACCATGTCCTCCTCCTGAGGAGTCCCCCGAACTGTTTGAGCACAGTGTTGGGTACATGCTCCAGGAGGATGCCCAGCGTTTCGAAGGGTCTGATGATGAAACCCAGCTACAGGAAGGCAGTAGGGTGAGAGCAGACAGAGGGGATGCTCAAGAAGGACACCAATCTGGCAGTCATGTTCCAGCAGCTGCAGCATACTGCCAGATTGGCTCCAGTGATGAGGAGGGAGGGGATGATGAGGTCACTGACTCCACCTGGGTGCCTAATAGGAGAGAGGAGGAGGAGGAGGATGAGGAGGAGGCACATCTCCAACGAGGCAGGATGCCCTTTGGTGGCCAGCGTAAGGGCAGTACACCGACGGAATCACACCGCAGAGCTCCGCCTGTGCAGGGCGCTGCCTCTGCCCGTCATTCAAAAAGTTCCTTGGTGTGGGCCTTTTTTGAGGCTAGTGCATCAGATAGCACAGCTGCTGTTTGCAACATATGTCTCAAGCGTATATCGCGTGGCCAAAACATCAGCCGCTTGGGTACCACATGCCTGACCAGACATATGTTGACCTGCCATGCAGCTCGTTGGCAAGCCTACCTCAAAGACCCACACCAAAGAACAAAGCGGAACTCTCCTTGCACCGCATCAGCTGGGATCTCCAACCCCACTATAACTTCAGTCCTCTCAGAAACATGCACTGAGAGGAATGAAGGTGTAGAATTAGGTGTGTCACAGCCAAGTACTTGCGGCCACTCTGCTAGCAGTACACCGACGTCCGATTCTAGCAGGCAAATTTCCCTGCCCCAGCTGCTGGACCGTCGAAAGAAGTTCACTCCCAGCCATCCACATGCCCAGCGGTTGAATGCTAGCTTGGCTAAATTGCTAGCGCTTCAACTGCTGCCTTTTCAGTTGGTAGACTCGGCCCCCTTCCGTGAGTTTGTGCAATGTGCGGTTCCTCAGTGGCAGGTTCCCAAACGCCACTTTTTCTCACGGAAGGCTATTCCGGCTCTCTACCGGCATGTGGAAGGCAATGTCTTGGCCTCGCTGGACAGGGCGGTCAGCGGTAAGGTGCATATTACCGCTGACTCATGGTCCAGCAGGCATGGACAGGGACGTTACCTTTCTTTCACGGCCCATTGGGTCACTCTTTTGGCAGCTGGGAAGGATGCAGGACAAGGTGCAGTAGTGTTGGAGGTTGTCCCACCGCCACGCCTCCAAAATGCTACTACTGGTTGTGACACACCTCTCTCCTCCACCCCCTCCTCTTCTTCTTCCTCCATGGCCTCTTCCTGTGGTTTGTCCTATGAACCAGCGGTGCTCCGTAGCCGTTCACGGGGCTACGCAAGTACGCAGGCAAAAAGATGCCATGCCGTGCTTGCGCTGGTGTGTTTGGGGGACAGAAGCCACACTGGGGCAGAGGTCCTGTCTGCTCTGCAGGGCCAGGCTGAGAGGTGGTTGACGCCACGCCAGCTTAAGCCAGGAATGGTGGTTTGCGACAATGGCACCAACCTCCTCTCCGCCCTCCGACAGGGACAACTGACCCATGTGCCCTGTGTGGCTCACGTCCTTAACCTGGTGGTGCAGCGGTTCTTGGGCAGGTACCCGGGCTTACAGGATGTCCTGAGGCAGGCCAGGAAAGTCTGTGTGCATTTCCGCAGATCTTATAATGCCAGTGCTCGCCTGGCTGAGCTGCAAAAGGAGTTGAACCTGCCCAAGAACCGCCTTATATGTGACATGCCCACCAGGTGGAACTCAACGTTGGCCATGCTGCAGCGGCTGCACACGCAGCAGAGGGCCATCAATGAGTACCTGTGCGACTACGGCACCAGGACAGGGTCAGGGGAGCTTGGTTTTTTTTCTCCACGCCAGTGGGGCATGATCAGGGATGCATGCACTGTCCTGGCACCATTTGAGGAGGCCACGAGGATGGTGAGCAGTGACAGTGCATGCATCAGTGACACTGTACCTCTTGTCCACCTGTTGGAGCACACGCTGCGTGGAATAATGGACAGGGCACTTGAGGCAGAACAGAGGCAGGAAGAGGAGGACTTCCTTGCCTCTCAAGGCCCCCTTTACCCAGACAGTGTTCCTTCTGTCCCACCCATCGCACAGGAAGAGGAAGAGGAGGAGGAGGAGGAGGAGGAGGATTGTGTCAGCATGGAGGTGGAGGCTGGCACTCAGCATCATCAGCAGCAGTCTTTTAGGGATGATTTACAGTCCCAAGAAACCAGTGGACTTGTACGTGGCTGGGAGGAGGTGACTGCGGATCATGTCGTCCTTAGTGACCCAGAGGACTCCGGAGCGAATGCCTCAGCAAACCTACGCTGCATGGCCTCCCTGATCCTGCAAAGTCTGCGGAAGGATCCTCGTATTCTTCGGATCAAGGAGAGGGACCATTACTGGCTGGCCACTCTCCTTGATCCACTGTACAAGGGTAAGGTTGCGGACCTTATGTTACCGTCGCAGAGGGAGCAGAGGATGAGACAACTCCGGGAGGCCTTGCAGAAAGGTCTGTGCAACGCGTTCCCAGAGACTGGGAGGTTACAAACTCCTGGTCCAGGACAACGAGTTGCTGAGGCTTCGGCCAGTCAAAGAAGGAGCGGTGGGGAAGGTGGCCGTCTGACCGATGCGTTCAGACAATTCTTTAGTCCGCAGCCCCAAAGTATGATTGGTTCCAGCAACCATCGCCAGCGTCTGATAAACATGGTGCAGGAATATGTAGGGGCAAGGTCAGACTTGGACACCTTCCCCACCAAAAATCCTCTGGCTTACTGGGTCTTGAGGATGGATCACTGGCCAGAGCTTGCACAGTATGCAATTGAGCTACTGGCCTGTCCTGCATCCAGCGTTCTTTCGGAACGCACATTCAGTGCTGCTGGAGGATTTGTCACGGATCACAGGGTGCGCCTGTCCACCGACTCGGTTGATCGACTGACTTTCATCAAGATGAACCAGTCTTGGATCACCACCAGCTACCACACACCTGATGCTGATATAACAGACTAATTGATTTTAACATGTCACGTCCCTTCAAGACTGATGCTGATGCTGAGTGCCTGTGCTGTTATGTTGACTGGCTATCCTCCTCCTCCGAGTCCTCAATGATACGATTGATGATGATAGCTTGGAAGATCATTTTTGTTTATGGGTGCCGCCACCAGTGGCTAAGGCCCAATTTTTCAGCCCCTGTTTTACAGGGGCGTGTACTTACAATTTTTTTAGCAATAATTTGCCATAGGGCTCATTGCTGTGCTCCAAGTACAGTATCTGTGAGGGGTTGTAGTGTTGTGCCACCAGTGCCTAAGGCCCAATTTTTCAGACCCTGTTTAACAGGGGCGTGTCATTACAAATTTTGAAGCAATACTTTGCAACAGGGCTCATTGCTGTGCTCCAAGTACAGTATCTGTGAGGGGTTGTAGTGTTGTGCCACCAGTGCCTAAGGCCCAATTTTTCAGCCCCTGTTCAACAGGGGCGTGTCATTACAATTTTTGAAGCAATACTTTGCAACAGGGCTCATTGCTGTGCTCCAAGTACAGTATCTGTGAGGGGTTGTAGTGTTGTGCCACCAGTGCCTAAGGCCCAATTTTTCAGCCCCTGTTCAACAGGGGCATGCAATTACAATTCTTGATGTAATAATTCACAGCAGGGCCCATTCCTGCACCCACCAAGAGTAAGTCTGAGGGCTTACAGTGTTGTGGCAACGCCACCACCACCACCACCACCACGAAAGGCCCAATTTTTCAGCCCCTGTTCAAAAGGGGCATGTAATTACAATTCTTGATCTAATAATTCACAGCAGGGCCCATTCCTGCACCCACCAAGAGTAACTCTGAGGGCTTACAGTGTTGTGGCAACACCACCACCACCACCACCACCACGAAAAGCCCAATTTTTCAGCCCCTGTTCAACAGGGGCATGCAATTACAATTCTTGATCTAATAATTCACAGCAGGGCCCATTGCTGCACCCACCAAGAGTAACTGTCAGGGCTTACAGTGTTGTGGCACCAGCACCACCATCAAAGCCCCAATTTTTACTACCACTGTTCAACAATTATATGTAATTAAAATTCCTGATATAATAGTTGACAGCAGGGCGTTCCAGCACCAACCAAGAGTAACTGTGAGTGCTTACAGTGTTGTGCCAACACCAACAACTAAGGGGCCTATTTCTGCAGAGTATATACGGCAGGTCCCTACTTTCAAACATCCAACTTACAAACGACTCCTACTTGCAAACGAAAGAAGACAACAGGAAGTGAGAGGAAATCTACCCCTAGGAAGGAAAATTCTCTCCTGTAAGAATAAATATGGGAGAAAGGTGTCTCCTCTGTACTGATGCTTTATCAGCAATCCTTGTTTCAAGAAAAACACCACATTTCAAAAACAGTTGTCATTGGGACGGAAAGTGAGGTGAAATGTTCTGAACAGGGGCACAGACAGCAAAACAAATGTTACAGGGGTGATAACCCTTACCTATGTTTCCCAAAAAGTTTAAAAATAGATTTTTGGGCTGGAGCTACACTTAAACAATGTACCTGTTCAAAATTACAAACACATTCTACATAAGAACAAACCTACAGTCCCTGTCTTGTATGCACCGCCTGTATACGGCTGTTCAGAGTATATAGGGCCTTTTTTATTTTATGTGCGGGGTTCCCCTTAATATCCATACAAGACCCAAAAGGGCTGGTAATGGGCTGGGGTAGGGGGGGGGGTCATGGGGTAGCTATGCCATTTTTCTTAAAGATTTTCATCCATATTACCGGGACCAGACATTACATTAAAGCCGCAAGAAGTTTTAAATGGCTTTTTTTTCCTTTAGAAGTGTCATTTTGTGCAGGGACAGTTCTAAACACGGGAAACACGTGGCACTTCACAGGCATACTTTAGACACCCCCCAGGTACAATATTTAAAGGAATATTTGACTTTTTTTTTTCACTTTATGCATCATTAAAATGACTTCTCCCGAAAAACGACCGTTTTTAAAACTTCTTTTTGCATTGATACATGTCCCCTGGTGCAGAACCCGGGTTCCCAAACCCTTTTTAGGACAATAACATGCATAATAGTTGTTATAATTAGCACTTTAGAATTCGAACGTTCGCATCCATTGTATTTAATAGGGTTCTAATGTTCGTACGAACTTTCGGTCCGTTCGCGGGTTCTGGTGCGAACCGAACCCGGGGGTGTTCGGCTCATCACTAGTGTAGAACAGTGCCTCAGCAAAATGACATTTCTAAAGGAAAAAATTTAATTTAAACTTGCTTGTGGCTGTAATGCTCCTGCAATGTAGATGAAAAATCAAGGAAAAATTGGCGTGGGTTCCCCCCAAAATCCATAACAGACCCTTATCCGTGCATGCAGCCTGGAGGACAGGATAGGGGTGGGGGCTAGCGAGCACCCCCCTCCTGAAAAATACCAGGCCACATGCCCTCAACATGGGAGGGTGCTTTGGGGTCCCCCCAAAGCACCTTGTCCCCATGTTGATGGGGACAACATCCTCTTCCCGACAACCCTGGCCATTGGCTGTCAGGGTCTGCGGGTGGGGGGCTTCAACAAGGGGGCTCCCATATCCCTAGCCCACCCTCTATGTGAATGGCTATCGGGTACATTGTACCCCTACCCATTCAACAAAAAGTGTCAAAAAGTAAAAACCACAATAGACAGTTTTTGACAATTCCTTTATACAAAAAAAGGAAAAAAAAGTGTCCCGCGATGTACATCCATCGTCAATCACGCCGTCCAATGGACCCCCCAAAAAAGAAAAAACTCTGCCTATAGGCAAGGGTGGGGCCACCCGCTGACATAACCGGATGACCCCCCTCTGACATCACATGACATCAGAAGGGGGTGGGGTCACTAGGGTCTTTTGGGCGGCATGATTGAAGATGGATGGACATCGCGGGACACTTTCTTGTATTGGTTTTTACTTTTGGACACTTTTTTTGGTGAATGGGTAGGGGTACAATGTACCCAATACTCATTCACATAGGGGGAGCCGGGATCTGGGGGTCCCCTTGTTAAAGGGGCTTCCAGATTCTGATAAGCCCCCTATCCGCAGACCCTGACAACCAATGGTCAGGGTAGTCGGGAAGAGGCTCTATGTTGAGTGCAAGGGGCCTGGTATGGTTCAGGTGGGGGGGGTACTAGCTCATTCCCCTCCTCTTTCCTGGCCTGCCTGCTTGGATAAGGGTCTGGTATGGATTTTTGGGGGGAACCCACGCCAATTTTTTATTTTTTTTGCGGTGGAGTTTCCCTTAAAATCTATGCCAGACCCAAAGGGCCTAATATGGATTTTGAGGGGGACCCCACGCCAATTTTTTTTACATTTTCGCCTGGAGTTCCCCTTAAAATCTATTCCAGACCCAAAGAGCCTGGTATGGATTTTGAGGGACCCTATGCTGTTTTATTCTTAATTTTGTCAAAGGATTCCCCTTAACCACTTCAATGCACTGTATTATATACTCTGCACTCCACTATATACCTTACACTGTATTATATATTCTACACTGACTTCACTATATACTCTGAACTGCATTATATATACTATACGGACTGCACTGTATACTCTGCAGAAAAATTGGGCCTAGGGTGTTGGTGGTGCCAGAACACTGTAACCCCTCACATTTACTCTTGTTGGGTGCAGGAACGGGCCCTGCTGTTAAAAATGTGTTCAATAATTGAAATTACATGCCCCTGTTAAACAGGGGCAGAAAAATTTGGCCTTGGGTGTTGGTGGTGCCCTAAACCAAAAATATTGTTGGAAGCTAGCATCATAAAGATTCAGGAATAGGATAGGCAGTCTTTAAGGGATCCCAGATCCCTAGAAAATTCAATCAGTTACATCAGCATCAGGGGCTTGATAGCTGCTGATCCAGGACTGATTCATTTTTATAAATGTGAGCCTATCAACAGAGTCTGTGGACAGGCACACTCTTTGATCCATTACAAACCCTCCAGCAGCACTAAATGTCTGTTTATAAAGCACGCTGGATGCAGGACAGGCCAGTGGCTTGATTGCATATTAGGCAAGTTCTGGACAGTGGTACATCCTCAAGACCCAGTAACCCAGTGGATGCTCAGTTGGAAAGGTCTCTAAGTCTGCTCTTGCCCCTAGATATTCCTGCACCATATAATGCAGATGCTGCCGATGGTTGCTTGAACCTATCAGCCCTGAGTGCTGAGGACTAAAAAATTGTTTAAAGGCATCGGTCAGCTGGCCACCTTCTCCACCGCTCTTCCTCTGACCGAATAAAGCCTCAGAAACATGTTATCCAGCACCAGGAAATGGTAACCTCCCAGGGTCTGGAAAGGCATACACAAATTTTTCTTCAAGGCGTCCTGAAGATGTTTAATCCTCTGCTCCCTCTGAGAAGGCAGGATGAGCTCTGCAACTTTACCCTTGTAACGTGGATCAAGAAGGGTTGCCAACCAGTAATGATCCCTCTCCTTGATACCACAAATCCTAGGGTCCTTTTGCAGGCTTTGCAGAATCAGGGAGCCCATGCAGTGTAAGTTTGCAGAGGCATGAGAGTTTCTCTGGGTCACTAAGGATGACATTGTCAGGAACTACCTCCTCCCAGCCATGTACAACTCCTTGGGTTTCTGGGGACTGAAACCCATCCCTTGAAGACTGCTGTGTGTTATCCTCTACATCCATGCTGACACATTCCTCCTCCTCCTCTTCTTCCTGTGTGTTTGGCAACCCCGCAGGAATGCTATCTGGATAAAGGGGGCCTTGAGAGGAAAGGAAGTCCTCCTCTTCCTCCCGCTGTTCTGCCTCAAAAGAAGCCAAGTTCCCCTGACCCTCTCCTGGTGCCAACCCCACACAGGTACTCATGGATGGCACTCTGCTGTGTGTGTGTGCAGCCGCTGCAGCATTGTCAATGTTGAGTTCCACCTGGTGGGCATGTCACAAATGAGGCGGTTGGTGAGCAGGTTGAATTCCCTTTGAATGTCAGCCAGCCGAGCACTGGCATTGTATGACCATTGGGAAATTACCACAGACTTTTCTTGCCTGCCTCAGCAGATCATGTAACCCAGGGTACCTGGTCAAGAAACGCTGCACCACCAAATTCAGGACGTGTGTCAAGCATGGAATATGGGTCAAGTGTCCCTGTCGGAGGGCGGAGAGGTTGGTGCCAGTGTCACATACAACCATTCCCGGCTCAAGCTGCCATGGCATCAACCACCTCTGAGCCTGCCTCTGCAGAGATGACAGAATCTCTGCCCCAGTGTGGCTCCAGTCCCCTAGACAGACCAACTGAAGCACTGCATGGCATCTTTTAGTTTTAGTAATTTTGCAGAAGAGACCATAGAGAAAGTATAAGAGGAGGGGGTGGAGCAGACAGATGTGGCAGAATAACCACCAGCTTTTTGGAGATGTGGTGGTGGAACAAGCCCCAACACTGAACCCTGTTCTGCATCCTTCGCAGCTGTCAGCAGAGTTACCCAGTGCACTGTGAAGGAAAGGTAACGTCCCTGATCATGCCTGCTGGACCATGAGTCAGTGGTAATATGAACCTTGCAGCTGACCGCCCTGTCCAAGTAGGCCAAAACATTGCCTTCCACATAACAGAGAGTTGGAATGGCCTTACGTGAAAACAGATTTCTTTTTGGAGCCTGCCACTGTGGTACAGCACATTTCACAAATTCACGAATGGGGACAGAGTCTACCAACTGAAAAGGCAGCAGTTGTAGTGCTAGCAATTTGGCCAAGCTAGCATTTAGACGCTAACCATGTGGATGGCTAGGACAGTATTTTTTTTTGTTGTTCAGCAACTGGGGTAGCAAAATTTGCCTGCTGAAATCAACTGGGGTCGTACTACTAGAAGATTGGCTGCAAAAACCTGTGGAACCTATTGCTATATCTTCATTCCTCTCAGAGCAGGTTTTTGAGAGGACTTGAGGTATATTAGGGGTTGAGATCTCAGATGAGGGGCAAGGAGAAGTTCGCCTATTTTTATGATGTGGGCCTTTAGGTGCTGTTGCCAATGGACTGCATGGTAGGTCATCATATGTCTTGTCAAGCATGTGGTGCCCAAGCGGGTGCTGTTCTTGCCACGCTTGATCTGCTTCAGACATAGATTGCAAACAGCAACTGTGCGATCTACTGCACATGTGTCTAAAAAAGCCCACACCAATGATCTTTTGAAAGTCAGTGGGGAGTCAGTAGTGCCCTGCACATGTGGAGCTCTGTGGTGTGATGCAATAGGGTGACTGCCCTTAAGCTGGCCCTTGGAGGACCTCCTGCCTCGGAGTTGTGCCTCCTTCTCTTCCGTCTCCTCACTTCCCTCCACTCTTCTCTCAGGAACCCAAGTACAGTCAGTGACCTCATCATCCCCTCCCCCTAGTCACTGGAGCAAATTTGGCAGTATGTTGTAGCTGGGGGAACATGACTGCTAGTGAGAACGGCTTAGTGGCATGTGAGCATCTGCCTCTCCTTGGTGGCTTTCCCCACTCCACTGTATTATATACTGTACACCGACTGCACTGTATTATGCACTGTACACTGACTGCAATGTATTATATACTGTACACACTGTATTATATACTGTGTACAATGCCTACACTGTATTATATACTGTACACCGGCTGCACTGTATTATATACTGTATACCGCCTGAAGTGTATTATATACTGTACACACTGTATTATATACTGTGCACACCGCCTGCACTGTATTATATACTGTGCACCGCCTGCACTGTATTGAATACTGTACACCGCCTAAAGTGAATTATATACTGTACACACTGTATTATATACTGTGTACACTGCCTGCACTGTATTTTATACTGTTCACCGCCTGAAGTGTATTATATACTGTACACCGACTGCACTGTATTATATACTGTACACTGCCTGCACTTATATACTGTACACCGACTGCACTGTATTATATACTGTATGCTGCCTGCACTTACATTCGATTTGAACATTGGGACCATCCCTATACATGAATGCAGAGGCATTAACCACTTAAGCCCCGGACCAATACGCAGCATAAAGACCAGAGGTGATTTTACAATTTGGCACTGTGCTGCTTTAACTGGAAATTGTGCGGACATGCAATGTTGTACCCAAACAAAATTTGTGTCCTTTTCTTCCCACAAATAGAGCTTTCTTTTAATGGTATTTGATTGCCTCTGCGATTTTTTTTTTTTTTGCGATGTAAACGGAAAAAAACGAAAATTAAAAAAAATATATATATTTTCTACTTTTTGTTATAAGAAAAATCGAACTCAATTTTAGTCATACAATTAGGCCAAAATGTATTCAGCCACATGTTTTCAGTAAAAAAAAATGTCAATAAGCGTATATTTATTGGTTTGCGCAAAAGTTATAGCGTTTACAAACTAGGGTACATTTTCCGGAATTTACACAGCTTTTAATTTATGACTGCCTATCTCATTTCTTGAGGTGCTAAAATGGCAGGGCAGTACAAAACCCCCCCAAATGACCCCATTTTGGAAAGTAGACACCCCAAGGAAATTGCTGCGAGGCATGTTGAGCCCATTGAATATTTTTTTTTGTCCCAAGTGATTGAATAATGACAAAAAAAAATAAAAATTACAAAAAGTTGTCACTAAATGATATATTGCTCACACATGCCATGGTTATATGTGGAATTACACCCCAAAATACATTACTCTTTCGTCCATGGACCGACACAGCTTCTCTATTGACAAAGTGGGTATTATCCGTTAATTAGGAGTGACTAGGCAGAAAAACTTGTAAAAAGTGTTGCATCACACCTTCTACAGTACCGCCCAGGGGGCGGACCCTCTGGGTATACCCTCTCAGTCTGCACATCGCAGATCAGTTTTTTTCTGTCTAGCAAGGAGTAGGACATGGCTCCCTTCGGGCTCATTGGTCCGGGGAAAAAAGATATATATATTTTTATTTTTTTGCTACATTTGTTGTTTCCTGCGATCTTCGATCAACTGCCGACTGGGTGACAGGCTGGATCCTCGATCCTTGTAGTCTCCCCAGTTTCGGCCATCGAGCGTGTGCCGACCCTAGCTACGCGCTGGGTTTTCCACGACATGCCCGTCGCTCCACGGGTGGCCGGTGAGCCTACGCTCCAGGGCCTGCATCGGACCGCTCAGCTTCGGCTGACCTTACGGCCGAGTCGCAGCAGCCTGGCCGGTGAGCTTACGCTCCAAGGCTTGCATCGGACCGCTCAGCTTCGGCTGACCTTACGGCCGAGTCGCAGCAGCCTGTCCGGTGAGCGTCATGCTCCAGGGCATACATATGATCGTCCCTTCTGGGTCCAATCACAGCATGCCTGGCCAACAGTCACCTTCCGTGCGCGGACGATGATCTGTTTGGAATGTCTTCCAGCAGAATACATGCAGGATAGGTAAGTAAAACTCCCCTGCCTCGGCTGGGTGATTTAGCTGGACATTCCTGGAGAGATCAAGTAAGTGGTTGTGGCCCCTTTCTTCCCTCTCTCCCTGCCTTTCCCTCCTCCCTGGGCTTCTAGCTAAAGGTTGCTGGGTGCTGGGGGTCACCTAGGGGGTCCCACTGGAGCGGGGCTGGCTGTAACTAACATTTAAAAGAAATGTCATTTTTGCTTACCTGTGTTTCTGTGTCTCCATGCTGTCGGCGGCCATTTTGAGGTGGTCCATGCCAAGTTTGGCCTCTTGTAACTGCCTGGCGGCCATCTTCCTGTAGTTCGGCCACACCCACTGGCCCCTATCAGGTGATCGGCGGCCATGTTTGTCCACCCTGTATGCAGATATTGCCGTTCGGCGGCCATCTTTTTTGTGGGCTATGGCTGCCTGACCTCTATCTTCTGTCGGCGGCCATTTTCTTAGAGCCCACATTATCTTCCATACAGACGGTTTTGGCAACCATTTTGCGAGAGCCTCCGGCCTCTAGGGTGCATTACACTGGCGCGAAAATTCACACAGGAAGTGCTGATAAAAGAAGCAGACTGACACAGCAGCAAGGGGACAGCATCATAGGCGCAGCATAGCAGTACCTATCCAGGGTGGTGAGTCCTCTGGGTGACCCAGCATCTCTGCAGCGCAGGAGGGTGGCCTATTGATATCTTGCCTGGAGCCCTGTGAGTGTCAGCGTGTGGTCAGCATGGCATCTGAGCCAGATGTCTTCTCCCCTGAAACACCAGATTTAGCAGCTGGTGTCCCTGAGGTGTCTATGGACGCTATGTCGGCAATCCTAGAGGCGTTTGCTGCCAGGGTGGAAGCAGCACACGGGAATACAGGGGGTAGTAAACGCCCCATCCCCTGCAAGCTTCTGGGGATAATTCTGGTGCAGAACCAGGTCCAGCTACGGCTCGGGGCCCAGATTCTGACGCACCAGAGACTGCAGACCGTGACCGGACAGTGAGAATGACTCAAAGTCCAGGTCAGTACGCGAGACGGCTTTGGTATCTGACCTTATTACTGCAGTGCGGGATATGCTAAAATTGGAAAATACTGCAGAAGCAGCAGAGACTCCGGTCCACTTGGGTTTCATAGACCTGCCCGCACTGCTAAGGTGTTCCCTTGTGTGTCTTTTGATAAACTCTTATACAAGGAATGGGAGAACCCACTGAGGGTCTTTACAGCCCCAAAGAGGTTTGCGGTACGGTACCCCTTTTGAGGAGAGTTTTCTGAAGAAATGGACCTCTCCCCCCTATAGTGGACCCTCCGGTGTCCAGACTTAATAGAGCCACCACAATTCCTGTAGAAGGGGCTCCTGTTTTCTAGGACCCTGTGGATAAGAAGGCTGAAGCACTCGCTTGTTACCTATACTCAGTGGTAGGCTCGGCAGTACGCCCGGCATTGGCGGGGGCCCTAGTGTCTCACACACTTACTGAATGGGCAAGATTGCTACTCCAGGGGTTAAGGAGCGAGATGCTCCTCCTGATGAGATAACATTGGCCGACCTGTTGGTCCAGGGCCTTAGGTTTGTCTGCGAGTCAGACATGAATACTATTCCCCTGCTGTCTAAAACTTCGGTTTATGCAGTAGCAATACGCCACCTGATCTGGCTAAAAGGCTGGTCTGCGGACCAGACTTCCAAGAAAGCCCTGTTGGATCTGCCTTTTAAGGGCGACAGACTTTTTGGGGCTTCTCTGGATGACATCATCAAGGATGCCACAGGAAGTAAAAGCACTTTGCTTCCCCAAATTAGCAAGGGTAAGGGGCCACGCCAAGGGCAAGGGCCCTCCTTTACTGCACACAAGTGGTTTTTTCGTCCCCCTAGGGCGACAGGGAAAAGACCCCAGGCCGATAAAGCGCCTGCCCAAGGACAAAAGCGTCCCTGGTCCCGCATACCCAATAAGCCTGCGGACAAATTTGCGTCCGCATGAAGGTCCACCCCCACCCAGCTCTCGGGTGGGGAGACGTCTTCGCAAATTCGCGACTCAGTGGACAGCACTAATCTCCGACAGGTGTGTTTGCGAAGTAATCTCCTCAGGCTACAAGATAGTTTCTCTCTTGTCCACCGGACAGATTCAACACCTCCAATCTCCAGCTACTACCGACCCGTCGGGAGGCCCTGTATGGGGCGGTCCAGGGTCTACTGGAACGCGGGGTAGTTATTCCAGTTCCAGAACTGGAACGGGGTTTTTACTCAAATCTGTTCATTGTGCCGAAGAAGGAGGGGGTTCGTCCAAGCTTGGATCTCAGAGCCCTCAATTGCTTTGTGAAGGTACAAAGTTTTCGGATGGAGTCGGTTCGATCTGTAGTCACGGCTCTCCATCCGGGGGACTTTCTGGCCTCCTTGGACATCAAGGACGCATACCTGCATGTCCCCATATACTCCAGACACCAGAGGTTTCTGCGATTTGCTATCGGGAAGAACTACTACCAGTTTGTGGCCCTCCCGTTTGGCCTTGCCTCAGCACCCAGGACGTTCACCAAGGTGCTCGCTCCGATTCTGGCACTTCTAAGACAGCGGGGTATCGCTATCACAGGTTACTTGGACGACCTTCTGCTGAAGGGCCCTTCAAGCTCAGAATTAGAGGTAAGCGTGTCCATTACCTGTCAGACTCTTCGAGACTGTGGTTGGATACTAAACACGCAAAAGTCAGTATTGGTGCCCACTCAACGCCTAGTGTACCTGGGGTTGATTCTGGATTCCTCAGAGGCAAAGGTATTCCTCCCTGTGGAGAAGTTGCAGACCCTCCGGGCTGCAGTACGGCAGCTGACTTCCAGGAATTGGTCGTCACTCCGTTTTTGCATGCGAGTGTTGGGCCTCATGGTAGCCTCCTTCGAGGCGGTCCCATATGCTCAATACCACACTCGAGTGTTACAGAGGGAAGTTCTGTCCAGATGGAACAGATGCCCTTCATCTCTGGATTATCAAATCCGAGTGAGCCACCTAGTCAGGAGATCCCTGGTATGGTGGCTGACAGCACCGGCTCTAATGGCCGGGAAGTCATTTCTTCCGGTTTACTGGATAGTGATCACGACGGACGCCAGCCTTACAGGTTGGGGGGGAGTCTGGGGTGTCCAGTCGGCGCAAGGTCGCTGGACCCCAGAGGAAGCCCTCCTGCCGATCAATGTCCTGGAGATCCGGGCGATCAAGCTGTGCCTCTTCAAATGGTCTCAGAGACTGCAAGGGCGTCCAGTCAGGATCCAGTCAGACAACGCCACAGCAGTGGCATATGTCAATCATCAAGGAGGAACAAGAAGCTCAGCTGCAGCATCGGAGATCGCTCGCATCCTGAAGTGGGCAGAGAGGAGCGTACCGGCACTGTCGGCCGTGTACATTCCGGGTGTGGAAAACTGGCAGGCGGACTACCTGAGCCGCCAGATGCTGGACCAGGGAGAATGGTCCTTACACCCGGAGGTGTTCCAACTCCTCTGCCAAAGATGGGGCACACCAGACGTAGATCTTCTGGCTTCCCGACTCAATCGGAAGGTATTGAGGTTTGTGGCCCGGTCAAGAGACCCATGGGCAGACGCAACGGACGCGTTGGTAGCATCGTGGGGCCAGTATCGGCTAATCTATGCCTTCCCTCCCTTAAGGCTTCTTCCTCTTCTGCTCCGCAGAGTGGAGGCAGAGGGAATTCCAATGATCCTAATCGCTCCAGATTGGCCTCAGCGTCCTTGGTACGCCGATCTAGTACGTCTGGTAGCAGACGTCCCCTGGCGCCTACCACTACGGAAGGACCTGCTGTCGCAAGGTCCCATATTCCATCCTGCTTTACAGTCATTGGCTTTAACGGCATGGCTGTTGAGAACCAGGTACTGAGAGACCGGGGCCTGTCAGACTCAGTAATTTCTACTATGAGAAGTGCTCGGAAACCGTCCTCTAGGAAGGTCTATCACCGCACTTGGAGGGCCTACATCTCCATGTGTGAGGAAATGAAATGGCATCCGCGTACCTATTTGGTTTCCAGAATCCTGCTGTTTTTACAGCATGGGGTAGACCAAAGGCTTGCCCTAAGTACGATTAAGGGACAGATATCTGCCCTGGCTGTCTTTTTTCAGCGACCCCTGGCGACTCACTCTCTCGTGAGTACATTTGTGCAGGGGGTTCGACATGTGGCCCCTCCGGTCCGCCCCCCGTTACCTCCGTGGGACTTGAACCTGGTCCTCTCGGTGCTTCAGAAGGCACCGTTTGAGAATATTAGAGATATTCCCCTGTTGACACTTTCTCAGAAGGTGGTCTTTTTGGTGGCTGTTACGTCAGTTAGACGAGTCTCTGAGCTGGCAGCCTTGTCCTGCAAGGCTCCCTATTTGATTTTCCACAAGGATAAGGTGGTGCTGCGGCCGCAGCCTTCCTTTCTTCCGAAGGTCGTTTCGGCTTTTCATCTCAACGAAGACATTGTACTTCCATCCTTGTGTCCTCAGCCGTCGAATCCTAAGGAGTCGGCGTTGCATTCCTTGGACGTTGTCCGAGCTTTGAGAGTATACATATCTGCTACTTCCCTGTTCCGGAAGTCAGACTCACTGTTTGTTTCGGTGGCTGGTCCCAAGAAGGGCCAAGCAGTCTCATCGGCCACCATCTCTAGGTGGATCCGACAGATAGTAATCCAGGCTTACGCCTTAAAGGGTCAGGCGCCCCCCTTTCCTGTCACGGCGCATTCGACCAGGGCAATAGGTGCCTCTTGGGCTTTCCGACATCAAGCGTCTGTTTCCCAACTATGTAAAGCGGCGACTTGGTCGTCCGCTCACACTTTCACAAAATTCTACAAAGTTGATGTAGGTGCATCTTCGGATGCCTCTTTCGGCCGCAAGGTTTTGCAGGCGGCTGTTTAGAGTTGCAACTCCTCCGTTGGAGGAGTGCTGTTTTGTGTTTTGGGGTGAAGTTTGTTTTTATGCTGTTACCACCCCTCGTTTTTTTCTCTGACACTGCTTTGGGACGTCCCACTTTGTCAATAGAGAAGCTGTGTCGGTCCATGGACGAAAGAGTAAATAGGATTTTTTACTCACCGTAAAATCCTTTTCTCTGAGTCCATGGACCGACACAGCACCCACCCCTCCTTTTAAGTTTGTACTGCTTTTTGACGAACTGATCTGCGATGTGCAGACTGAGAGGGTATACCCAGAGGGTCCGCCCCCTGGGCGGTACTGTAGAAGGTGTGATGCAACACTTTTTACAAGTTTTTCTGCCTAGTCACTCCTAATTAACGGATAATACCCACTTTGTCAATAGAGAAGCTGTGTCGGTCCATGGACTCAGAGAAAAGGATTTTACGGTGAGTAAAAAATCCTATTTTTGCTGCTTCTCCTGAGTATGGGGATACCACATGTGTGGGAGTTTTTAGGAGCCTAGCCGTGTACGGGACCCTGAAAACCAATCACCGCCTTCAGGATTTCTAAGGGCGCAAATTTTTGATTTCACTCCTCACTACCTATCACAGTTTCGAAGGCCATAAAATGCCAAAATAGCACAAAACCCCCCTAAATTACCCCATTTTGGAAAGTAGACACCCAAGCTATTTGCTGAGAGGCATGGTGAGTATTTTACAGCTCTCATTTGTTATTGAAAATGAAGAAAGAAAATAATTTTTTTTTCTTTTTTCAATTTTTCAAAACTTTGTGACAAAAAGCGAGATCTGCAAAATACTCACCATACCTCTCAGCAAATAGCTTTGGGTGTCTACTTTCCAAAATGGGGTCATTTGGGGGGGTTTGTGCCATCTGGGCATTCCATGGCCTCCGAAACTGTGATAGGCAGTGAGGAGTGAAATCAAAAATGTACACCCTTAGAAAGCCTGAAGGCGGTGCTTGGTTTTTGGGGTCCTGTACTGTGCTGACCTAGGCTCCCAAAAAGGGAGCCTAGGTCCCTGCTGATCTAGGCTCCCTGTACCTACTCACCTAGGCTCCCAAAAAGTCTCACGCATGTGGTATCCCCGTACTCAGGAGAAGCAACAGAATGTATTTTGGGGTGTAATTCCACATATGCCCATGGCATGTTTGAGCAATGTATCATTTAGTGACAACTTTGTGCAAAAAAAAAAATATTTTTTCCGCAACTTGTGTCAACATATAAAATATTCCATGGACTCGACATGCCTCTCAGCAAATAGCTTGGGGTGTCTACTTTCCAAAATGGGGTCATTTGGGGGGGTTTTGAACTGTCCTGGCATTTTATACACAACATTAGGAAGCTTACATCCACTCTTCTAACCACTTGAAGACAAAGCCCTTTTTGACACTTTTTGTTTACATGAAAACATATTTTTTTTTGCAAGAAAATTATGTTGAACCCCCAAACATTCTATATATTTTTAAAGCAAAGGCCCTACAGATTAAAATGGTGGGTGTTGCATTTTTTTTTCCCACACAGTATTTGCGCAGCGATTTTTCAAATGCATTTTTTGGGGAAAAATACACTTTTTTTAATTTTAATGCACTAAAACACACTATATTGCCCAAATGTTAGATAAAATAAAAAAGATGATCTTAGGCCGAGTACATGGATACCAAACACGACATGCTTTAAAGTTTTGCACAAACGCGCAGTGGCGACAAACTACATACATTTTTAAAAGCCTTTAAAAGCCTTTACAGGTTACCACATTAGATTCACAGAGGAGATCTACTGCTAAAATTACTGCCCTCGATCTGACCTTCGCGGTGATACCTCACATGCATGATGCAATTGCTGTTTACATATGACGCCAGACCGAAGCTTGCGTTCGCCTTTGCGCAAGAGCAGGGCGGGACAGGGGTGCTTTTTTTTTTTTTTTTTTTTTTTTTATTATTAATTTTGCATTTTTATTTTATTTTTAAACTGTTCCTTACATATTTTTTTTTAATAATTTTTATTATTATCTCAGGGAATGTAAATATCCCCTATTATAGCAATAGGTAGTGACAGGTACTCTTTTTTTAAAAAAACTGGGGTCTATTAGACCCTAGATCTTTCCTCTGCCCTTAAAGCATCTAAACACACCAAGATCGGTGTGATAAAATGCTTTCCCAATTTCCCAATGTCGCTTTTTATATCTGGGGGGGGGATTCCCTCCCACTGCTTGTAAAAGCAGTCCAGAGGCTAATTAGCCGCTAGGATTGCTTTTACATGAAAGCCGGCCACTGGCTGAAAATAATGATACCAAGATGATACCTAAACCCACAGGCATCATTCTGGTATAACCATTCAA
Organism: Rana muscosa; assembly: GCA_029206835.1. Classification (NCBI taxonomy): domain Eukaryota; kingdom Metazoa; phylum Chordata; class Amphibia; order Anura; family Ranidae; genus Rana; species Rana muscosa. The sequence continues at coordinate 143,033,173 of CM055120.1, read as the reverse complement.
AGTCCAGCAACATACCAGTACGTTGCTGGTCCTTGTTGGACATGTATTGTAATCTTTTTTTTCATGCAGCCTGTTGGCTGAACGAAAAAAAGAGTTTGATCGGTGGGTATGCCCACCATTAGAATACCTCCCTTCATTCACCCACTTCTAATGATGGGCATACATGCACTTGGGTGGCCTGGGCTGGACGGAGGGGCAAAACGCAGGTGCTAGCAGGTATCTGGGCTGATCCCGCTAACACTGCGTTTTTGGGAACCCTAAACTGCTGGGGACGCTAGTATAGATCTGATCAGATCAGATATTGATCTGTTCAGATACAATACCACTAAGGGAGGTGTATGCTTCACGTGTGGGTGTTAGCGCTACTGGCACTAACCTGACGCTGCCTGGGGCAACGCAGACCCTCTATAACACTAAAACCTAATTGATATCACCCACCGGGCGATCAGGGGGTTAAACCTTTATTGGGTTATATACAGCGGGTGCCCTGACACTATAAAAAGCAAACTAACTAACCAGCGTCACCCGTAACACTTATACGGTGATCACTGGTGAAAGGGTTAACTAGGGGCAATCAGGGGGTTAAAACCTTTATTAGGTAATATATGGGGGTACCTGACGCTATATAAAAACCTGACATGGAACCTAAATAACAAAATAACTAACTGGCTAACCAGTGTCACCAGTGACACTTATACGGTGATCACTGGTGAAAGGGTTAACTCTAGGGGCAATCAGGGGGTTAAAACCTTTATTAGATAATATATGGGGGTACCTGACGCTATAATAACCTGGCGGCACCAGCATAACTAATACAGCGATCAGAAAAACTATCGCTTAGTGACACTGGCAAAAGGGGGTGAAAGGGTTACCTGGGGGGGCGATCAAGGGGTTAAACCTTTATTAGGTAATATATGGGGGTACCTGATGCTATAAAAACCTGGCGGCGAACCTAAAAAAATAACTGACTACCTAGCGGCACCAGCATAACTAATACAGCGATCAGAAAAACAATCGCTTAGTGACACTGGCAAAAGGGGGTGAAAGGGTTACCTGGGGGGTGATCAAGTGGTTAAACCTTTATTAGGTAATATATGGGTGTACCTGACGCTATAAAAACCTGGCGGCGAATCTAAAAAAATAACTGACTACCTAGCGGCACCAGCATAACTAATACAGCGATCAGAAAAACGATCGCTTAGTGACACTGGCAAAAGGGGGTGAAAGGGTTACCTGGGGGGCGATCAAGGGGTTAAACCTTTATTAGGTAATATATGGGGGTACCTGACTGTTCTGTCCATCAGATGTCTATATTCTAAATATCTGCATTTGTGTTGATTAAAATGACATTAATGTTGTAATTTCTATGGAAATCATTTGCAGAGCGTAGGCGCCATCTAGTGTCCCTTTTTGGTATTGTTTCAGTTTGTTCATTATTAAATGCATTAAATGTATAACCCAGGAAGTGATTAGAAAGCAAAGTATTCTGGGTAAAATCTCACAGGAAGAGACACATTTACCATGCTTTTCAAGACACTGCAGGAAGCAGGATGTGTCTTATTTCAATCTCTTACCATCAACCCTTAGAGAACTTAAAAAGTAAGTTTTTACTGTCCCATATTGTACTGTATATCTTTGTCTCTGCAATGTATGCTAAATGTATGGGATATTGTACTCATCAAGGTTTATTCTTGTTATTTGTAGTTTCACCTAGCTTGTTCCAATAAACTGCGATTGAAGAAATATGGTATTATGTTTATGGGATAAGAATGGTTTAACTGAATGTCCTTGAGACAGAACACTGATGCTATAAAAACCTGGTGGCGAACCTAAAAAAATAACTGACTACCTAGCAGCACCAGCATAACTAATACAGCGATCAGAAAAACGATCGCTTAGTGACACTGGCAAAAGGGGGTGAAAGGGTTACCTGGGGGGTGATCAAGGGGTTAAACCTTTATTAGGTAATATATGGGGGTACCTGACGCTATAAAAACCTGGCAGCGAACCTAAAAAAATAACTGACTACCTAGTGGCACCACCGACACTAATACAGCGATCAGAAAAATGATCGCTTAGTGACAGTGGTGCTAGGGGGTGAAAGGGTTACCTGGGGGCGATCAAGGGGTTAAACCTTTATTAGGGGGGTTAGGGGGCTACCCTGGACCTAAAGGGACCTAACACTAACTGCCCTGACACTTTTACAGTTACAAATGTCACTGTTTGCAGTGATCAGTAAATAAATGATCACTGCAATCAGTGACACTGTGACTGGGGGCTGAGGGGTGATCTGGGGGGTGATCTGGGGGTGACTGGGGGGCCATTGTGTGCCTATGTGTCCTGGTGTCAGTGTACTGTTTGTGCACTTACTTGATGTCTTCTCTCCACGGCGCTCCGGTCTATGTGAGCGCAGCAGGAGAGATGACATCACTTCCTCCTGCCTGTGTTTACATTACACAGGCAGAGGAAGCATTTGATTCGCCGGGAGCGATCGCGAGGGGGTGGCCAGAAACCAATGGCCGCCCAGTCATCATGGATTGCTCCCGGAGAGATACCGACCGCCCACTGTACCGGAGGGGGGTCCGATCGGACCCCCCACCCATACGAAGGCAGTCACGTACAGGTAAGTGATTGTGCCTGTCCGTGCCATTTTGCCGATGTATATGTACAGTGAGCGGTCGTTAAGTGGTTAAAGGTTCACAGCAATTCACAATAAGATATGTTTGAGTTAGTTTTTGTTCTAATGACAAGCCACATAGAGACGTAGAGAGAGACAAAAGGAATGAAAGCAAAGGCAAAGAGCACGAAAGACGAATGGATAGTGATAGGTATGGAAGGGGATAAATGGATTCAGCCATGGGGAGGAAAAAGAGAGAGGTCAGTATCTACCTGTCTTATAATAAGGCATAAGATTGGGTCCATGGGTCCCAGATTTTATTATATTTCCCAAGGTTATCATGGCTTCAAGCTTGTAGGTGGGGCCTAACCAGTGTACCCAAGTACTGGGAGGAGTAAACACATGTGGATACTTAGACGTTTATATTGTAGAAGTTGAATGACCACAGAAATAAGTGCAATGGAACTATATACTGTATATTGCAGATATTAAACTTCTTCAGGAAGAAAATGTAATGTTTATCTGCAAGGCATTCTTTCAATAATGAAATAACATGAGTTTACAGACCATAAAATGTGTAGAAAGCACTTTTTGTATAAGATTACTTTATCACCCTGTGATCTCCCAAATTTGTGTCGTTATCGGATGCCATTGGGAGAGTTTTAGGAAGCTGGCAGGAGAGACACTTTGGGGTTGATTTACTAAAACTGGAGAGTGTAAAATCTGGTACAGCTGTGCATGGTAGCCAATCAGCTTCTAACTTCAGGTTGTTCAATTAAGCTTTGACAATAAAACCTGGAAGCTGATTGGTTTCTATGCAGAGCTGCACCATATTTTGCTCTCTCCAGCTTTTGTAAATCAACCCCTTTGTTTTTGTTTTTTCATAAATATTTTTATTGTTTTTTCAAGAAAGGAAATAATTACAAAGTGTACATATATTGTATATGTAAAATTGTATCAGTGGAAAACACACAGTAACAGTCAAAAATAGAAGGAAATAATAAATTAAATACGATTAATTAACAGATTTAGAAGAGTTTCTAATGAAATATCATAAGTGTAAAAAATCTACCAACATTTTGAGGTAAATAAGATGTAATCCCAGGGGACCATATTTTTTTTAAATTTGTGTATATTACCACAAACGATAGCAGTAAGTTTTTCGTTAGAGATAAACCTTTTCGGTTTGAGATTTAACAAGGCTTCTAGTGGGTTTTGGGAAAGTTGTTTAACAAATATGGTAAAAATCATTAGGTATATCAGACCAGAATTGTTTTATTTTAGGACATTCCCACCAAATATGTAAAAAGATCCTATATCAAAGCAGCCTTTAAAACATTTATTGGATATAGTTGGTTTAATTTAAGCTAGACGTTTGGCATTGGCAACCAAGTACCATCTCATGAGCAATTTATAGTTAGATTCAATTGCAGCTGTATTAATAGAGCAATGGGAAGTAGTATACCAGATTTGTTTCCAATCATTGTCCGTTATAGGTTTACCAAGATCGTTTTGCCATTTTGACATGTATGAATGAGTTTTTTTTTCATCAAGTATAGATGAATAAATCAATGAGAAGACGTTTAGTAGTAGGATCATGTTTACAAAAATTTTCAAAAAGAGTGAGGGATTTTTGATTGTAAGAAGATCCTATAGTTACGTATAATTGATAAGAGGACATTAAGTTACCTTTACTTTTGTATTTATCCCAAATAAGCAATGAATGATTGATACCATGTAACCTGGTGCTGTTCTTGCCACGCTTGATCTGCTTCAGACATAGATTGCAAACAGCAACTGTGCGATCTACTGCACATGTGTCTAAAAAAGCCCACACCAATGATCTTTTGAAAGTCAGTGGGGAGTCAGTAGTGCCCTGCACCTGTGGAGCTCTGTGGTGTGAGGCAATAGGGTGACTGCCCTTAAGCTGGCCCCTGGAGGACCTCCTGCCTCGGAGTTGTGCCTCCTTCTCTTCCGTCTCCTCACTTCCCTCCACTCTTCTCTCAGGAACCCAAGTACAGTCAGTGACCTCATCATCCCCTCCCCCCTAGTCACTGGAGCCATTTGGCAGTATGTTGTAGCTGGGGGAACATGACTGCTAGTGAGAACGGCTTAGTGGCATGTGAGCATCTGCCTCTCCTTGGTGGCTTTCCCCACTCCACTGTATTATATACTGTACACCGACTGCACTGTATTATGTACTGTACACTGACTGCAATGTATTATATACTGTACACACTGTATTATATACTGTGTACAATGCCTACACTGTATTATATACTGTACACCGGCTGCACTGTATTATATACTGTATACCGCCTGAAGTGTATTATATACTGTACACACTGTATTATATACTGTGTACACCGCCTGCACTGTATTATATACTGTGCACCGCCTGCACTGTATTGAATACTGTACACCGCCTAAAGTGAATTATATACTGTACACACTGTATTATATACTGTGTACACTGCCTGCACTGTATTTTATACTGTTCACCGCCTGAAGTGTATTATATACTGTACACCGACTGCACTGTATTATATACTGTACACTGTCTGCACTTATATACTGTACACCGACTGCACTGTATTATATACTGTATGCTGCCTGCACTTACATTCGATTTGAACATTGGGACCATCCCTATACATGAATGCAGAGGCATTAACCACTTAAGCCCCGGACCAATACGCAGCATAAAGACCAGAGGTGATTTTACAATTTGGCACTGTGCTGCTTTAACTGGAAATTGTGCGGACATGCAATGTTGTACCCAAACAAAATTTGTGTCCTTTTCTTCCCACAAATAGAGCTTTCTTTTAATGGTATTTGATTGCCTCTGCGATTTTTTTTTTTTTTGCGATGTAAACGGAAAAAAACGAAAATTAAAACAAATATATATATTTTCTACTTTTTGTTATAAGAAAAATCGAACTCAATTTTAGTCATACAATTAGGCCAAAATGTATTCAGCCACATGTTTTCAGTAAAAAAAAATGTCAATAAGCGTATATTTATTGGTTTGCGCAAAAGTTATAGCGTTTACAAACTAGGGTACATTTTCCGGAATTTACACAGCTTTTAATTTATGACTGCCTATCTCATTTCTTGAGGTGCTAAAATGGCAGGGCAGTACAAAACCCCCCCAAATGACCCCATTTTGGAAAGTAGACACCCCAAGGAAATTGCTGCGAGGCATGTTGAGCCCATTGAATATTTTTTTTTGTCCCAAGTGATTGAATAATGACAAAAAAAAAAAAAAATTACAAAAAGTTGTCACTAAATGATATATTGCTCACACATGTCATGGTTATATGTGGAATTACACCCCAAAATACATTTTGCTGCTTCTCCTGAGTATGGGGATACCACATGTGTGGGAGTTTTTAGGAGCCTAGCCGTGTACGGGACCCTAAAAACCAATCACCGCCTTCAGGATTTCTAAGGGCGCAAATTTTTGATTTCACTCCTCACTACCTATCACAGTTTCGAAGGCCATAAAATGCCAAAATAGCACAAAACCCCCCTAAATTACCCCATTTTGGAAAGTAGACACTAGGGATGAGCTCGGTGTTCGAGTCGAACATACGTTCGACTCGAACATCGGCTGTTCGATCGTTCGACGAAGATCGAATGATTTGGGCCGTTCGCGCCTAATTCGAGTGACGCGAACGGCCCACAATGCACTACGCCATCGCAGTGTCATCCAGGCGCTGTGATTGGCCAAGCATGCACTGTGACCCCGCATGCTTGGCCAATCACAGCGCCGGCAGCGAGGAGAGCAATGATTGGCCACAGGCAGGATGCCTGTGGCCAATTATTGCTGAGGGTGTTTAGTACACGCCCCACACTATAAAAGGCCGCCAGCACGGCGGCCTAGTGTAGTGTGTTCCGGAGCAGGGAAAGAGAAGCATAGGCAGGGACAGTGACATTCATTTTTTCTTGCTTAACCTGGATTCCTTTAGTTTAGGGAAAGAGAAGGATAGGTAGGGAGAGTGTCAGTGTGTTTTACTGTGCGAATCCTTGTTTCTAGGGACAGGGAAGGACAGTGAGGGAAATTCTCCTTGTGCTATAGTGTGCTTTAAAAAAACATTTTTTCTAGGGACAGAAAACTATAGGTAGGGAGAGTGTCAGTGTGTTTTACTGTGCGAATCCTTGTTTCTAGGGACAGGGAAGGACAGTGAGGAAAAATTCTCCTTGTGCTATAGTGTGCTTTTAAAAAAAAAATTTCTAGGGACAGAAAACTATAGGTAGGGAGAGTCTCAGTGTGTTTTACTGTGCGAATCCTTGTTTCTAGGGACAGGGAAGGACAGTGAGGGAAATTCTCCTTGTGCTATAGTGTGCTTTAAAAAAACATTTTTTCTAGGGACAGAAAACTATAGGTAGGGAGAGTGTCAGTGTGTTTTACTGTGCGAATCCTTGTTTCTAGGGACAGGGAAGGACAGTGAGGGAAATTCTCCTTGTGCTATAGTGTGCTTTAAAAAAACATTTTTTCTAGGGACAGAAAACTATAGGTAGGAAGAGTGTCAGTTTCTTTCACTGTGATAATCCTTGTTTCTAGGGACAGGGAAGGACAGTGAGGGAAATTCTCCTTGTGCTATAGTGTGCTTTAAAAAAACATTTTTTCTAGGGACAGAAAACTATAGGTAGGGAGAGTGTCAGTGTGTTTTACTGTGCGAATCCTTGTTTCTAGGGACAGGGAAGGACAGTGAGGGAAATTCTCCTTGTGCTATAGTGTGCTTTAAAAAAACATTTTTTCTAGGGACAGAAAACTATAGGTAGGGAGAGTGTCAGTGTGTTTTACTGTGCGAATCCTTGTTTCTAGGGACAGGGAAGGACAGTGAGGGAAATTCTCCTTGTGCTATAGTGTGCTTTAAAAAAACATTTTTTCTAGGGACAGAAAACTATAGGTAGGAAGAGTGTCAGTTTCTTTCACTGTGATAATCCTTGTTTCTAGGGACAGGGAAGGACAGTGAGGGAAATTCTCCTTGTGCTATAGTGTGCTTTAAAAAAACATTTTTTCTAGGGACAGAAAACTATAGGTAGGGAGAGTGTCAGTGTGTTTTACTGTGCGAATCCTTGTTTCTAGGGACAGGGAAGGACAGTGAGGGAAATTCTCCTTGTGCTATAGTGTGCTTTAAAAAAACATTTTTTCTAGGGACAGAAAACTATAGGTAGGAAGAGTGTCAGTTTCTTTCACTGTGATAATCCTTGTTTCTAGGGACAGGGAAGGACAGTGAGGGAAATTCTCCTTGTGCTATAGTGTGCTTTAAAAAAACATTTTTTCTAGGGACAGAAAACTATAGGTAGGAAGAGTGTCAGTTTCTTTCACTGTGATAATCCTTGTTTCTAGGGACAGGGAAGGACAGTGAGGGAAATTCTCCTTGTGCTATAGTGTGCTTTAAAAAAACATTTTTTCTAGGGACAGAAAACTATAGGTAGGGAGAGTGTCAGTGTGTTTTACTGTGCGAATCCTTGTTTCTAGGGACAGGGAAGGACAGTGAGGGAAATTCTCCTTGTGCTATAGTGTGCTTTAAAAAAACATTTTTTCTAGGGACAGAAAACTATAGGTAGGAAGAGTGTCAGTTTCTTTCACTGTGATAATCCTTGTTTCTAGGGACAGGGAAGGACAGTGAGGGAAATTCTCCTTGTGCTATAGTGTGCTTTAAAAAAACATTTTTTCTAGGGACAGAAAACTATAGGTAGGAAGAGTGTCAGTTTCTTTCACTGTGATAATCCTTGTTTCTAGGGACAGGGAAGGACAGTGAGGGAAATTCTCCTTGTGCTATAGTGTGCTTTAAAAAAACATTTTTTCTAGGGACAGAAAACTATAGGTAGGAAGAGTGTCAGTTTCTTTCACTGTGATAATCCTTGTTTCTAGGGACAGGGAAGGACAGTGAGGGAAATTCTCCTTGTGCTATAGTGTGCTTTAAAAAAACATTTTTTTCTAGGGACAGAAAACTATAGGTAGGGAGAGTGTCAGTGTGTTTTACTGTGCGAATCCTTGTTTCTAGGGACAGGGAAGGACAGTGAGGGAAATTCTCCTTGTGCTATAGTGTGCTTTAAAAAAACATTTTTTCTAGGGACAGAAAACTATAGGTAGGGAGAGTGTCAGTGTGTTTTACTGTGCGAATCCTTGTTTCTAGGGACAGGGAAGGACAGTGAGGGAAATTCTCCTTGTGCTATAGTGTGCTTTAAAAAAACATTTTTTCTAGGGACAGAAAACTATAGGTAGGAAGAGTGTCAGTTTCTTTCACTGTGATAATCCTTGTTTCTAGGGACAGGGAAGGACAGTGAGGGAAATTCTCCTTGTGCTATAGTGTGCTTTAAAAAAACATTTTTTCTAGGGACAGAAAACTATAGGTAGGAAGAGTGTCAGTTTCTTTCACTGTGATAATCCTTGTTTCTAGGGACAGGGAAGGACAGTGAGGGAAATTCTCCTTGTGCTATATTGTGCTTTAAAAAAACATTTTTTCTAGGGACAGAAAACTATAGGTAGGGAGAGTGTCAGTGTGTTTTACTGTGCGAATCCTTGTTTCTAGGGACAGGGAAGGACAGTGAGGGAAATTCTCCTTGTGCTATAGTGTGCTTTAAAAAAACATTTTTTCTAGGGACAGAAAACTATAGGTAGGAAGAGTGTCAGTTTCTTTCACTGTGATAATCCTTGTTTCTAGGGACAGGGAAGGACAGTGAGGGAAATTCTCCTTGTGCTATAGTGTGCTTTAAAAAAACATTTTTTCTAGGGACAGAAAACTATAGGTAGGAAGAGTGTCAGTTTCTTTCACTGTGATAATCCTTGTTTCTAGGGACAGGGAAGGACAGTGAGGGAAATTCTCCTTGTGCTATAGTGTGCTTTAAAAAAACATTTTTTCTAGGGACAGAAAACTATAGGTAGGGAGAGTGTCAGTGTGTTTTACTGTGCGAATCCTTGTTTCTAGGGACAGGGAAGGACAGTGAGGGAAATTCTCCTTGTGCTATAGTGTGCTTTAAAAAAACATTTTTTCTAGGGACAGAAAACTATAGGTAGGAAGAGTGTCAGTTTCTTTCACTGTGATAATCCTTGTTTCTAGGGACAGGGAAGGACAGTGAGGGAAATTCTCCTTGTGCTATAGTGTGCTTTAAAAAAACATTTTTTCTAGGGACAGAAAACTATAGGTAGGAAGAGTGTCAGTTTCTTTCACTGTGATAATCCTTGTTTCTAGGGACAGGGAAGGACAGTGAGGGAAATTCTCCTTGTGCTATAGTGTGCTTTAAAAAAACATTTTTTCTAGGGACAGAAAACTATAGGTAGGAAGAGTGTCAGTTTCTTTCACTGTGATAATCCTTGTTTCTAGGGACAGGGAAGGACAGTGAGGGAAATTCTCCTTGTGCTATATTGTGCTTTAAAAAAACATTTTTTCTAGGGACAGAAAACTATAGGTAGGGAGAGTGTCAGTGTGTTTTACTGTGCGAATCCTTGTTTCTAGGGACAGGGAAGGACAGTGAGGGAAATTCTCCTTGTGCTATAGTGTGCTTTAAAAAAACATTTTTTCTAGGGACAGAAAACTATAGGTAGGAAGAGTGTCAGTTTCTTTCACTGTGATAATCCTTGTTTCTAGGGACAGGGAAGGACAGTGAGGGAAATTCTCCTTGTGCTATAGTGTGCTTTAAAAAAACATTTTTTCTAGGGACAGAAAACTATAGGTAGGAAGAGTGTCAGTTTCTTTCACTGTGATAATCCTTGTTTCTAGGGACAGGGAAGGACAGTGAGGGAAATTCTCCTTGTGCTATAGTGTGCTTTAAAAAAACATTTTTTCTAGGGACAGAAAACTATAGGTAGGGAGAGTGTCAGTGTGTTTTACTGTGCGAATCCTTGTTTCTAGGGACAGGGAAGGACAGTGAGGGAAATTCTCCTTGTGCTATAGTGTGCTTTAAAAAAACATTTTTTCTAGGGACAGAAAACTATAGGTAGGAAGAGTGTCAGTTTCTTTCACTGTGATAATCCTTGTTTCTAGGGACAGGGAAGGACAGTGAGGGAAATTCTCCTTGTGCTATAGTGTGCTTTAAAAAAACATTTTTTCTAGGGACAGAAAACTATAGGTAGGAAGAGTGTCAGTTTCTTTCACTGTGATAATCCTTGTTTCTAGGGACAGGGAAGGACAGTGAGGGAAATTCTCCTTGTGCTATAGTGTGCTTTAAAAAAACATTTTTTCTAGGGACAGAAAACTATAGGTAGGAAGAGTGTCAGTTTCTTTCACTGTGATAATCCTTGTTTCTAGGGACAGGGAAGGACAGTGAGGGAAATTCTCCTTGTGCTATAGTGTGCTTTAAAAAAACATTTTTTTCTAGGGACAGAAAACTATAGGTAGGGAGAGTGTCAGTGTGTTTTACTGTGCGAATCCTTGTTTCTAGGGACAGGGAAGGACAGTGAGGGAAATTCTCCTTGTGCTATAGTGTGCTTTAAAAAAACATTTTTTCTAGGGACAGAAAACTATAGGTAGGGAGAGTGTCAGTGTGTTTTACTGTGCGAATCCTTGTTTCTAGGGACAGGGAAGGACAGTGAGGGAAATTCTCCTTGTGCTATAGTGTGCTTTAAAAAAACATTTTTTCTAGGGACAGAAAACTATAGGTAGGAAGAGTGTCAGTTTCTTTCACTGTGATAATCCTTGTTTCTAGGGACAGGGAAGGACAGTGAGGGAAATTCTCCTTGTGCTATAGTGTGCTTTAAAAAAACATTTTTTCTAGGGACAGAAAACTATAGGTAGGAAGAGTGTCAGTTTCTTTCACTGTGATAATCCTTGTTTCTAGGGACAGGGAAGGACAGTGAGGGAAATTCTCCTTGTGCTATAGTGTGCTTTAAAAAAACATTTTTTCTAGGGACAGAAAACTATAGGTAGGGAGAGTGTCAGTGTGTTTTACTGTGCGAATCCTTGTTTCTAGGGACAGGGAAGGACAGTGAGGGAAATTCTCCTTGTGCTATAGTGTGCTTTAAAAAAAACATTTTTTCTAGGGACAGAAAACTATAGGTAGGAAGAGTGTCAGTTTCTTTCACTGTGATAATCCTTGTTTCTAGGGACAGGGAAGGACAGTGAGGGAAATTCTCCTTGTGCTATAGTGTGCTTTAAAAAAACATTTTTTCTAGGGACAGAAAACTATAGGTAGGAAGAGTGTCAGTTTCTTTCACTGTGATAATCCTTGTTTCTAGGGACAGGGAAGGACAGTGAGGGAAATTCTCCTTGTGCTATAGTGTGCTAAAGCATTCCTCATCAACCATCTTTGAAATCCTTGTTTTTTGGACAGTCAGGGAAATTGTCGTTGTGCCATTCTGTGCAAAAGCAATCATCCTCAACCATATTTAGAAATCCTTAAGTAAAGGGACAGAGAAGGACACCTGAAGGTAGCCCTTATTGCTTTTTTCCCCATCTCCCTGCAGGCCATCTATTAGAATGTCTGGAAGGCAAACAAGGAGCGGCAGACAGTCAGGAGGCAATAAAAGAGGGCAAGCAGGCTCTGTGTCTGGGGGCAACAGTGCTGGTCGTGGACGCGGTGCATTGTCATCAGCACATGGCCATGGGACACGCTTGTCCTTCTTTTCGGCAGCTGGACATGTTGAGCCACATCATGCCGAAGACTTGGTAGAGTGGATGACCAAGCCCTCCTCCTCCTCCTCATCCTCTCTCACCCAGGCTCAGGGTACTGGCAAAGCAGCTGCCAAAGCGTCCTCTTCCCTGGTATCAATGTCAGACTCATCATCAGTCACTCCTTCCCTAGACCCACCATGTCCTCCTCCTGAAGAGTCCCCGAACTGTTTGAGCACAGTGTTGGGTACATGCTCCAGGAGGATGCCCAGTGTTTCGAAGGGTCTGATGATGAAACCCAGCTACAGGAAGGCAGTAGCGTGAGAGCAGACAGAGGGGATGCTCAAGAAGGACACCAATCTGGCAGTCATGTTCCATCAGCTGCAGCATACTGCCAGATTGGCTCCAGTGATGAGGAGGGAGGGGATGATGAGGTCACTGACTCCACGTGGGTGCCTAATAGGAGAGAGGAGGAGGAGGAGGATGAGGAGGAGGCACATCTCCAACGAGGCAGGATGCCCTTTGGTGGCCAGCGTAAGGGCAGTACACCGACGGAATCACACCGCAGAGCTCCGCCTGTGCAGGGCGCTGCCTCTGCCCGTCATTCAAAAAGTTCTTTGGTGTGGGCCTTTTTTGAGGCTAGTGCATCAGATCGCACAGCTGCTGTTTGCAACATATGTCTCAAGCGTATATCGCGTGGCCAAAACATCAGCCACTTGGGTACCACATGCCTGACCAGACATATGTTGACCTGCCATGCAGCTCGTTGGCAAGCCTACCTCAAAGACCCACACCAAAGAACAAAGCGGACCTCTCCTTGCACCGCATCAGCTGGGATCTCCAACCCCACTATAACTTCAGTCCTCTCTGAAACATGCACTGAGAGGAATGAAGGTGTAGAATTAGGTGTGTCACAGCCAAGTACTTGCGGCCACTCTGCTAGCAGTACACCGACGTCCGATTCTAGCAGGCAAATTTCCCTGCCCCAGCTGCTGGACCGTCGAAAGAAGTTCACTCCCAGCCATCCACATGCCCAGCGGTTGAATGCTAGCTTGGCTAAATTGCTAGCGCTTCAACTGCTGCCTTTTCAGTTGGTAGACTCGGCCCCCTTCCGTGGGTTTGTGCAATGTGCGGTTCCTCAGTGGCAGGTTCCCAAACGCCACTTTTTCTCACGGAAGGCTATTCCGGCTCTCTACCGGCATGTGGAAGGCAATGTCTTGGCCTCGCTGGACAGTGCGGTCAGCGGTAAGGTGCATATTACCGCTGACTCATGGTCCAGCAGGCATGGACAGGGACGTTACCTTTCTTTCACGGCCCATTGGGTCACTCTTTTGGCAGCTGGGAAGGATGCAGGACAAGGTGCAGTAGTGTTGGAGGTTGTTCCACCGCCACGCCTCCAAAATGCTACTACTGGTTGTGACACACCTCTCTCCTCCACCCCCTCCTCTTCTTCTTCCTCCATGGCCTCTTCCTGTGGTTTGTCCTCGGAACCAGCGGTGCTCCGTAGGCGTTCAAGGGGCTACGCAAGTATGCAGGCAAAAAGATGCCATGCCGTGCTTGCGCTGGTGTGTTTGGGGGACAGAAGCCACACTGGGGCAGAGGTCCTGTCTGCTCTGCAGGGGCAGGCCGAGAGGTGGTTGACGCCACGCCAGCTTAAGCCAGGAATGGTGGTTTGCGACAATGGCACCAACCTCCTCTCCGCCCTCCGACAGGGACAACTGACCCATGTGCCCTGTGTGGCTCACGTCCTTAACCTGGTGGTGCAGCGGTTCTTAGGCAGGTACCCGGGCTTACAGGATGTCCTGAGGCAGGCCAGGAAAGTCTGTGTGCATTTCCGCAGATCTTATAATGCCAGTGCTCGCCTGGCTGAGCTGCAAAAGGAGTTGAACCTGCCCAAGAACCGCCTTATATGTGACATGCCCACCAGGTGGAACTCAACGTTGGCCATGCTGCAGCGGCTGCACACGCAGCAGAGGGCCATCAATGAGTACCTGTGCGACTACGGCACCAGGACAGGGTCAGGGGAGCTTGGTTTTTTTTCTCCACGCCAGTGGGGCATGATCAGGGATGCATGCACTGTCCTGGCACCATTTGAGGAGGCCACGAGGATGGTGAGCAGTGACAGTGCATGCATCAGTGACACTGTACCTCTTGTCCACCTGTTGGAGCACACGCTGCGTGGACTAATGGACAGGGCACTTGAGGCAGAACAGAGGCAGGAAGAGGAGGACTTCCTTGCCTCTCAAGGCCCCCTTTACCCAGACAGTGTTCCTTCTGTCCCACCCATCGCACAGGAAGAGGAGGAGGAGGAGGAGGAGGATTGTGTCAGCATGGAGGTGGAGGCTGGCACTCAGCATCATCAGCAGCAGTCTTTTAGGGATGATTTACAGTCCCAAGAAACCAGTGGACTTGTACGTGGCTGGGAGGAGGTGGCTGCGGATCATGTCGTCCTTAGTGACCCAGAGGACTCCGGAGCGAATGCCTCAGCAAACCTACGCTGCATGGCCTCCCTGATCCTGCAAAGTCTGCGGAAGGATCCTCGTATTCTTCGGATCAAGGAGAGGGACCATTACTGGCTGGCCACTCTCCTTGATCCACGGTACAAGGGTAAGGTTGCGGACCTTATGTTACCGTCGCAGAGGGAGCAGAGGATGAGACAACTCCGGGAGGCCTTGCAGAAAGGTCTGTGCAACGCGTTCCCAGAGACTGGGAGGTTACAAACTCCTGGTCCTGGACAACGAGTTGCTGAGGCTTCGGCCAGTCAAAGAAGGAGCGGTGGGGAAGGTGGCCGTCTGACCGATGCGTTCAGACAATTCTTTAGTCCGCAGCCCCAAAGTATTATCGGTTCCAGCAACCATCGCCAGCGTCTGATAAACATGGTGCAGGAATATCTAGGGGCAAGGTCAGACTTGGACACCTTCCCCACCGAAAATCCTCTGGCTTACTGGGTCTTGAGGATGGATCACTGGCCAGAGCTTGCACAGTATGCAATTGAGCTACTGGCCTGTCCTGCATCCAGCGTTCTTTCGGAACGCACATTCAGTGCTGCTGGAGGATTTGTCACGGATCACAGGGTGCGCCTGTCCACCGACTCGGTTGATCGACTGACTTTCATCAAGATGAACCAGTCTTGGATCACCACCAGCTACCACACACCTGATGCTGATATAACAGACTAATTGATTTTAACATGTCACATCCCTTCAAGACTGATGCTGATGCTGAGTGCCTGTGCTGTTATGTTGACTGGCTATCCTCCTCCTCCGAGTCCTCAATGATACGATTGATGATGATAGCTTGGAAGATCATTTTTGTTTATGGGTGCCGCCACCAGTGGCTAAGGCCCAATTTTTCAGCCCCTGTTTTACAGGGGCGTGTAATTACAATTTTTTTAGCAATAATTTGCCATAGGGCTCATTGCTGTGCTCCAAGTACAGTATCTGTGAGGGGTTGGAGTGTTGTGGCACCAGTGCCTAAGGCCCAATTTTTCAGCCCCTGTTTAACAGGGGCGTGTCATTACAATTTTTGAAGCAATACTTTGCAACAGGGCTCATTGCTGTGCTCCAAGTACAGTATCTGTGAGGGGTTGTAGTGTTGTGCCACCAGTGCCTAAGGCCCAATTTTTCAGCCCCTGTTCAACAGGGGCATGTAATTACAATTCTTGATCTAATAATTCACAGCAGGGCCCATTCCTGCACCCACCAAGAGTAACTCTGAGGGCTTACAGTGTTGTGGCAACGCCACCACCACCACCACCACGAAAGGCCCAATTTTTCAGCCCCTGTTCAAAAGGGGCATGTAATTACAATTCTTGATCTAATAATTCACAGCAGGGCCCATTCCTGCACCCACCAAGAGTAACTCTGAGGGCTTACAGTGTTGTGGCAACACCACCACCACCACCACCACCACGAAAGGCCCAATTTTTCAGCCCCTGTTCAACAGGGGCATGCAATTACAATTCTTGATCTAATAATTCACAGCAGGGCCCATTGCTGCACCCACCAAGAGTAACTGTCAGGGCTTACAGTGTTGTGGCACCAGCACCACCATCAAAAGCCCAATTTTTACTACCACTGTTCAACAATTATATGTAATTAAAATTCCTGATATAATAGTTGACAGCAGGGCGTTCCAGCACCAACCAAGAGTAACTGTGAGTGCTTACAGTGTTGTGCCAACACCAACAACTAAGGGGCCTATTTCTGCAGAGTATATACGGCAGGTCCCTACTTTCAAACATCCAACTTACAAACGACTCCTACTTGCAAACGCAAGAAGACAACAGGAAGTGAGAGGAAATCTACCCCTTGGAAGGAAAATTCTCTCCTGTAAGAATTAATATTGGAGAAAGGTGTCTCCTCTGTACTGATGCTTTATCAGCAATCCTTGTTTCAAGAAAAACACCACATTTCAAAAACAGTTGTCATTGGGACGGAAAGTGAGGTGAAATGTTCTGAACAGGGGCACAGACAGCAAAACAAATGTTACAGGGGTGATAACCCTTACCTATGTTTTCCAAAAAGTTTAAAAATAGATTTTTGGGCTGGAGCTACACTTAAACAATGTACCTGTTCAAAATTACAAACAGATTCTACATAAGAACAAACCTACAGTCCCTGTCTTGTATGCACCGCCTGTATACGGCTGTTCAGAGTATATAGGGCCTTTTTTATTTTATGTGCGGGGTTCCCCTTAATATCCATACAAGACCCAAAGGGGCTGGTAATGGGCTGGGGTAGGGGGGGGGGGGTCATGGGGTAGCTATGCCATTTTTCTTAAAGATTTTCATCCATATTACCGGGACCAGACATTACATTAAAGCCGCAAGCAGTTTTAAATGGCTTTTTTTTCCTTTAGAAGTGTCATTTTGTGCAGGGACAGTTCTAAACACGGGAAACTTGTGGCACTTCACAGGCATACTTTAGACACCCCCCAGGTACGATATTTAAAGGAATATTTGACTTTTTTTTTTTCACTTTATGCATCATTAAAATGACTGCTCCCGAAAAACGACCGTTTTTAAAACTTATTTTTGCATTGATACATGTCCCCTGGTGCACAACCCGGGTTCCCAAACCCTTTTTAGGACAATAACATGCATAATAGTTGTTATAATTAGCAGTTTAGAATTCGAACGTTCGCATCCATTGTATTTAATAGGGTTCTAATGTTCGTACGAACTTTCGGTCCGTTCGCGGGTTCTGGTGCGAACCGAACCCGGGGGTGTTCGGCTCATCACTAGTAGACACCCAAGCTATTTGCTGAGAGGCATGGTGAGTATTTTACAGCTCTCATTTGTTATTGAAAATGAAGAAAGAAAATAATTTTTTTTTTTTTTTCAATTTTCAAAACTTTGTGACAAAAAGCGAGATCTGCAAAATACTCACCATACCTCTCAGCAAATAGCTTTGGGTGTCTACTTTCCAAAATGGGGTCATTTGGGGGGGTTTGTGCCATCTGGGCATTCCATGGCCTCCGAAACTGTGATAGGCAGTGAGGAGTGAAATCAAAAATGTACACCCTTAGAAAGCCTGAAGGCGGTGCTTGGTTTTTGGGGTCCTGTACTGTGCTGACCTAGGCTCCCAAAAAGGGAGCCTAGGTCCCTGCTGATCTAGGCTCCCTGTACCTACTCACCTAGGCTCCCAAAAAGTCTCACGCATGTGGTATCCCCGTACTCAGGAGAAGCAACAGAATGTATTTTGGGGTGTAATTCCACATATGCCCATGGCATGTTTGAGCAATGTATCATTTAGTGAAAACTTTGTGCAAAAAAAAAAAAATTTTTTCCGCAACTTGTGTCAACATATAAAATATTCCATGGACTCGACATGCCTCTCAGCAAATAGCTTGGGGTGTCTACTTTCCAAAATGGGGTCATTTGGGGGGGTTTTGAACTGTCCTGGCATTTTATACACAACATTAGGAAGCTTACATCCACTCTTCTAACCACTTGAAGACAAAGCCCTTTTTGACACTTTTTGTTTACATGAAAACATATTTTTTTTGCAAGAAAATTATGTTGAACCCCCAAACATTCTATATATTTTTAAAGCAAAGGCCCTACAGATTAAAATGGTGGGTGTTGCATTTTTTTTCCCACACAGTATTTGTGCAGCGATTTTTCAAATGCATTTTTTGGGGAAAAAATACACTTTTTTTAATTTTAATGCACTAAAACACACTATATTGCCCAAATGTTAGATAAAATAAAAAAGATGATCTTAGGCCGAGTACATGGATACCAAACACGACATGCTTTAAAGTTTTGCACAAACGCGCAGTGGCGACAAACTACATACATTTTTAAAAGCCTTTAAAAGCCTTTACAGGTTACCACATTAGATTCACAGAGGAGATCTACTGCTAAAATTACTGCCCTTGATCTGACCTTCGCGGTGATACCTCACATGCATGATGCAATTGCTGTTTACATATGACGCCAGACCGAAGCTTGCGTTCGCCTTTGCGCAAGAGCAGGGCGGGACAGGGGTGCTTTTTTTTTTTTTTTTTTTTTATTATTAATTTTGCATTTTTATTTTATTTTTAAACTGTTCCTTACATATTTTTTTTTTATAATTTTTATTATTATCTCAGGGAATGTAAATATCCCCTATTATAGCAATAGGTAGTGACAGGTACTCTTTTTTTAAAAAAACTGGGGTCTATTAGACCCTAGATCTTTCCTCTGCCCTTAAAGCATCTAAACACACCAAGATCGGTGTGATAAAATGCTTTCCCAATTTCCCAATGTCGTTTTCTATATCTGGGGGGGGGGGACTCCCTCCCACTGCTTGTAAAAGCAGTCCAGAGGCTAATTAGCCGCTAGGATTGCTTTTACATGAAAGCCGGCCACTGGCTGAAAATAATGATACCAAGATGATACCTAAACCCACAGGCATCATTCTGGTATAACCATTCAAAGTCCAGCAACATACCAGTACGTTGCTGGTCCTTGTTGGACATGTATTGTAATCTTTTTTTTCATGCAGCCTGTTGGCTGAACGAAAAAAAGAGTTTGATCGGTGGGTATGCCCACCATTAGAATACCTCCCTTCATTCACCCACTTCTAATGATGGGCATACATGCACCATTTATATATGCCGAACCATGGGGGCATCCTCCTGCAAAAGTTATGCCGCGTACACACGGTCAGACTTTTCCACGGGCAAGCCTCCGTCGGAATTTCGACCGTATGTACGCGGCATTAGGAGAAAAATCGCTCCTCCGCCCCTGCTGCCCCCATGCTTTGGCATATATGCTCTTTTCTTTAACTGTGGGGGTGAAATCATCTCCTACAGCACTGGAGTCGCAGGGATCAGGCCTGTCTCTGCGAACGCTGCAGTTATGCGTGTTGTGTTTTGTAAGTGACAGTGATCGATCGATACTGCACTTGGGTGGCCTGGGCTGGACGGAGGGGCAAAACGCAGGTGCTAGCAGGTATCTGGGCTGATCCCGCTAACACTGAGTTTTTGGGAACCCTAAACTGCTGGGGACGCTAGTATAGATCTGATCAGATCAGATATTGATCTGTTCAGATACAATACCACTAAGGGAGGTGTATGCTTCACGTGTGGGTGTTAGCGCTACTGGCACTAACCTGACGCTGCCTGGGGCAACGCAGACCCTCTATAACACTAAAACCTAATTGATATCACCCACCGGGCGATCAGGGGGTTAAACCTTTATTGGGTTATATACGGCGGGTGCCCTGACACTATAAAAAGCAAACTAACTAACCAGCGTCACCCGTAACACTTATACGGTGATCACTGGTGAAAGGGTTAACTAGGGGCAATCAGGGGGTTAAAACCTTTATTAGGTAATATATGGGGGTACCTGACGCTATATAAAAACCTGACAGGGAACCTAAATAACAAAATAACTAACTGGCTAACCAGTGTCACCAGTGACACTTATACGGTGATCACTGGTGAAAGGGTTAACTCTAGGGGCAATCAGGGGGTTAAAACCTTTATTAGATAATATATGGGGGTACCTGACGCTATAATAACCTGGCGGCACCAGCATAACTAATACAGCGATCAGAAAAACTATCGCTTAGTGACACTGGCAAAAGGGGGTGAAAGGGTTACCTGGGGGGGGCGATCAAGGGGTTAAACCTTTATTAGGTAATATATGGGGGTACCTGATGCTATAAAAACCTGGCGGCGAACCTAAAAAAATAACTGACTACCTAGCGGCACCAGCATAACTAATACAGCGATCAGAAAAACAATCGCTTAGTGACACTGGCAAAAGGGGGTGAAAGGGTTACCTGGGGGGTGATCAAGTGGTTAAACCTTTATTAGGTAATATATGGGTGTACCTGACGCTATAAAAACCTGGCGGCGAATCTAAAAAAAATAACTGACTACCTAGCGGCACCAGCATAACTAATACAGCGATCAGAAAAACGATCGCTTAGTGACACTGGCAAAAGGGGGTGAAAGGGTTACCTGGGGGGCGATCAAGGGGTTAAACCTTTATTAGGTAATATATGGGGGTACCTGACTGTTCTGTCCATCAGATGTCTATATTCTGATTATCTGCATTTGTGTTGATTAAAATGACATTAATGTTGTAATTTCTATGGAAATCATTTGCAGAGCGTAGGCGCCATCTAGTGTCCCTTTTTGGTATTGTTTCAGTTTGTTCATTATTAAATGCATTAAATGTATAACCCAGGAAGTGATTAGAAAGCAAAGTATTCTGGGTAAAATCTCACAGGAAGAGACACATTTACCATGCTTTTCAAGACACTGCAGGAAGCAGGATGTGTCTTATTTCAATCTCTTACCATCAACCCTTAGAGAACTTAAAAAGTAAGTTTTTACTGTCCCATATTGTACTGTATATCTTTGTCTCTGCAATGTATGCTAAATGTATGGGATATTGTACTCATCAAGGTTTATTCTTGTCATTTGTAGTTTCACCTAGCTTGTTCCAATAAACTGCGATTGAAGAAATATGGTATTATGTTTATGGGATAAGAATGGTTTAACTGAATGTCCTTGAGACAGAACACTGATGCTATAAAAACCTGGTGGCGAACCTAAAAAAATAACTGACTACCTAGCAGCACCAGCATAACTAATACAGCGATCAGAAAAACGATCGCTTAGTGACACTGGCAAAAGGGGGTGAAAGGGTTACCTGGGGGGTGATCAAGGGGTTAAACCTTTATTAGGTAATATATGGGGGTACCTGACGCTATAAAAACCTGGCAGCGAACCTAAAAAAATAACTGACTACCTAGCGGCACCACCGACACTAATACAGCGATCAGAAAAATGATCGCTTAGTGACAGTGGTTCTAGGGGGTGAAAGGGTTACCTGGGGGCGATCAAGGGGTTAAACCTTTATTAGGGGGGTTAGGGGGCTACCCTGGACCTAAAGGGACCTAACACTAACTGCCCTGACACTTTTACAGTTACAAATGTCACTGTTTGCAGTGATCAGTAAATAAATGATCACTGCAATCAGTGACACTGTGACTGGGGGCTGAGGGGTGATCTGGGGGTGACTGGGGGGCCATCGTGTGCCTATGTGTCCTGGTGTCAGTGTACTGTTTGTGCACTTACTTGATGTCTTCTCTCCACGGCGCTCCGGTCTATGTGAGCGCAGCAGGAGAGATGACATCACTTCCTCCTGCCTGTGTTTACATTACACAGGCAGAGGAAGCATTTGATTCGGCGGGAGTGATCGCGAGGGGGTGGCCAGAAACCAATGGCCGCCCAGTCATCATGGATTGCTCCCGGAGAGATACCGACCGCCCACTGTACCGGAGGGGGGTCCGATCGGACCCCCCACCCATACGAAGGCAGTCACGTACAGGTAAGTGATTGTGCCTGTCCGTGCCATTTTGCCGATGTATATGTACAGTGAGCGGTCGTTAAGTGGTTAAAGGTTCACAGCAATTCACAATAAGATATGTTTGAGTTAGTTTTTGTTCTAATGACAAGCCACATAGAGACGTAGAGAGAGACAAAAGGAATGAAAGCAAAGGCAAAGCGCACGAAAGACGAATGGATAGTGATAGGTATGGAAGGGGATAAATGGATTCAGCCATGGGGAGGAAAAAGAGAGAGGTCAGTATCTACCTGTCTTATAATAAGGCATAAGATTGGGTCCATGGGTCCCAGATTTTATTATATTTCCCAAGGTTATCATGGCTTCAAGCTTGTAGGTGGGGCCTAACCAGTGTACCCAAGTACTGGGAGGAGTAAACACATGTGGATACTTAGACGTTTATATTGTAGAAGTTGAATGACCACAGAAATAAGTGCAATGGAACTATATACTGTATATTGCAGATATTAAACTTCTTCAGGAAGAAAATGTAATGTTTATCTGCAAGGCATTCTTTCAATAATGAAATAACATGAGTTTACAGACCATAAAATGTGTAGAAAGCACTTTTTGTATAAGATTACTTTATCACCATGTGATCTCCCAAATTTGTGTCGTTATCGGATGCCATTGGGAGAGTTTTAGGAAGCTGGCAGGAGAGACACTTTGGGGTTGATTTACTAAAACTGGAGAGTGTAAAATCTGGTACAGCTGTGCATGGTAGCCAATCAGCTTCTAACTTCAGGTTGTTCAATTAAGCTTTGACAATAAAACCTGGAAGCTGATTGGTTTCTATGCAGAGCTGCACCATATTTTGCTCTCTCCAGCTTTTGTAAATCAACCCCTTTGTTTTTGTTTTTTCATAAATATTTTTATTGTTTTTTCAAGAAAGGAAATAATTACAAAGTGTACATATATTGTATATGTAAAATTGTATCAGTGGAAAACACACAGTAACAGTCAAAAATAGAAGGAAATAATAAATTAAATACGATTAATTAACAGATTTAGAAGAGTTTCTAATGAAATATCATAAGTGTAAAAAATCTACCAACATTTTGAGGTAAATAAGATGTAATCCCAGGGGACCATATTTTTTAAATTTGTGTATATTACCACAAACGATAGCAGTAAGTTTTTCGTTAGAGATAAACCAATTAATTTTGCTTATAACCAAAGTGGAATTGGGAGTAGAAGACCACCATGCTTTAGCCAAAGATTGTTTAGCAGCAGTGAAAAAAAAATGTTAATTAGTAAAGCTTTTCGGTTTGAGATTTAACAAGGCTTCTAGTGGGTTTTGGGAAAGTTGTTTAACAAATATGGTAAAAATCATTAGGTATATCAGACCAGAATTGTTTTATTTTAGGACATTCCCACCAAATATGTAAAAAGATCCTATATCAAAGCAGCCTTTAAAACATTTATTGGATATAGTTGGTTTAATTTAAGCTAGACGTTTGGCATTGGCAACCAAGTACCATCTCATGAGCAATTTATAGTTAGATTCAATTGCAGCTGTATTAATAGAGCAATGGGAAGTAGTATACCAGATTTGTTTCCAATCATTGTCCGTTATAGGTTTACCAAGATCGTTTTGCCATTTTGACATGTATGAATGAGTTTTTTTTTCATCAAGTATAGATGAATAAATCAATGAGAAGACGTTTAGTAGTAGGATCATGTTTACAAAAATTTTCAAAAAGAGTGAGGGATTTTTGATTGTAAGAAGATCCTATAGTTACGTATAATTGATAAGAGGACATTAAGTTACCTTTACTTTTGTATTTATCCCAAATAAGCAATGAATGATTGATACCATGTAACCTGGTGCTGTTCTTGCCACGCTTGATCTGCTTCAGACATAGATTGCAAACAGCAACTGTGCGATCTACTGCACATGTGTCTAAAAAAGCCCACACCAATGATCTTTTGAAAGTCAGTGGGGAGTCAGTAGTGCCCTGCACCTGTGGAGCTCTGTGGTGTGATGCAATAGGGTGACTGCCCTTAAGCTGGCCCCTGGAGGACCTCCTGCCTCGGAGTTGTGCCTCCTTCTCTTCCGTCTCCTCACTTCCCTCCACTCTTCTCTCAGGAACCCAAGTACAGTCAGTGACCTCATCATCCCCTCCCCCCTAGTCACTGGAGCAAATTTGGCAGTATGTTGTAGCTGGGGGAACATGACTGCTAGTGAGAACGGCTTAGTGGCATGTGAGCATCTGCCTCTCCTTGGTGGCTTTCCCCACTCCACTGTATTATATACTGTACACCGACTGCACTGTATTATGTACTGTACACTGACTGCAATGTATTATATACTGTACACACTGTATTATATACTGTGTACAATGCCTACACTGTATTATATACTGTACACCGGCTGCACTGTATTATATACTGTATACCGCCTGAAGTGTATTATATACTGTACACACTGTATTATATACTGTGTACACCGCCTGCACTGTATTATATACTGTGCACCGCCTGCACTGTATTGAATACTGTACACCGCCTAAAGTGAATTATATACTGTACACACTGTATTATATACTGTGTACACTGCCTGCACTGTATTTTATACTGTTCACCGCCTGAAGTGTATTATATACTGTACACCGACTGCACTGTATTATATACTGTACACTGCCTGCACTTATATACTGTACACCGACTGCACTGTATTATATACTGTATGCTGCCTGCACTTACATTCGATTTGAACATTGGGACCATCCCTATACATGAATGCAGAGGCATTAACCACTTAAGCCCCGGACCAATACGCAGCATAAAGACCAGAGGTGATTTTACAATTTGGCACTGTGCTGCTTTAACTGGAAATTGTGCGGACATGCAATGTTGTACCCAAACAAAATTTGTGTCCTTTTCTTCCCACAAATAGAGCTTTCTTTTAATGGTATTTGATTGCCTCTGCGATTTTTTTTTTTTTGCGATGTAAACGGAAAAAAACGAAAATTAAAACAAATATATATATTTTCTACTTTTTGTTATAAGAAAAATCGAACTCAATTTTAGTCATACAATTAGGCCAAAATGTATTCAGCCACATGTTTTCAGTAAAAAAAAATGTCAATAAGCGTATATTTATTGGTTTGCGCAAAAGTTATAGCGTTTACAAACTAGGGTACATTTTCCGGAATTTACACAGCTTTTAATTTATGACTGCCTATCTCATTTCTTGAGGTGCTAAAATGGCAGGGCAGTACAAAACCCCCCCAAATGACCCCATTTTGGAAAGTAGACACCCCAAGGAAATTGCTGCGAGGCATGTTGAGCCCATTGAATATTTTTTTTTGTCCCAAGTGATTGAATAATGACAAAAAAAAATAAAAATTACAAAAAGTTGTCACTAAATGATATATTGCTCACACATGTCATGATTATATGTGGAATTACACCCCAAAATACATTTTGCTGCTTCTCCTGAGTATGGGGATACCACATGTGTGGGAGTTTTTAGGAGCCTAGCCGTGTACGGGACCCTGAAAACCAATCACCGCCTTCAGGATTTCTAAGGGCGCAAATTTTTGATTTCACTCCTCACTACCTATCACAGTTTCGAAGGCCATAAAATGCCAAAATAGCACAAAACCCCCCTAAATTACCCCATTTTGGAAAGTAGACACTAGGGATGAGCTCGGTGTTCGAGTCGAACATACGTTCGACTCGAACATCGGCTGTTCGATCGTTCGACGAAGATCGAATGATTTGGGCCGTTCGCGCCTAATTCGAGTGACGCGAACGGCCCACAATGCACTACGCCATCGCAGTGTCATCCAGGCTCTGTGATTGGCCAAGCATGCACTGTGACCCCGCATGCTTGGCCAATCACAGCGCCGGCAGCGAGGAGAGCAATGATTGGCCACAGGCAGGATGCCTGTGGCCAATTATTGCTGAGGGTGTTTAGTACACGCCCCACACTATAAAAGGCCGCCAGCACGGCGGCCTAGTGTAGTGTGTTCCGGAGCAGGGAAAGAGAAGCATAGGCAGGGACAGTGACATTCATTTTTTCTTGCTTAACCTGGATTCCTTTAGTTTAGGGAAAGAGAAGGATAGGTAGGGAGAGTGTCAGTGTGTTTTACTGTGCGAATCCTTGTTTCTAGGGACAGGGAAGGACAGTGAGGGAAATTCTCCTTGTGCTATAGTGTGCTTTAAAAAAACATTTTTTCTAGGGACAGAAAACTATAGGTAGGGAGAGTGTCAGTGTGTTTTACTGTGCGAATCCTTGTTTCTAGGGACAGGGAAGGACAGTGAGGGAAATTCTCCTTGTGCTATAGTGTGCTTTAAAAAAACATTTTTTCTAGGGACAGAAAACTATAGGTAGGGAGAGTGTCAGTGTGTTTTACTGTGCGAATCCTTGTTTCTAGGGACAGGGAAGGACAGTGAGGGAAATTCTCCTTGTGCTATAGTGTGCTTTAAAAAAACATTTTTTCTAGGGACAGAAAACTATAGGTAGGGAGAGTGTCAGTGTGTTTTACTGTGCGAATCCTTGTTTCTAGGGACAGGGAAGGACAGTGAGGGAAATTCTCCTTGTGCTATAGTGTGCTTTAAAAAAACATTTTTTCTAGGGACAGAAAACTATAGGTAGGAAGAGTGTCAGTTTCTTTCACTGTGATAATCCTTGTTTCTAGGGACAGGGAAGGACAGTGAGGGAAATTCTCCTTGTGCTATAGTGTGCTTTAAAAAAACATTTTTTCTAGGGACAGAAAACTATAGGTAGGGAGAGTGTCAGTGTGTTTTACTGTGCGAATCCTTGTTTCTAGGGACAGGGAAGGACAGTGAGGGAAATTCTCCTTGTGCTATAGTGTGCTTTAAAAAAACATTTTTTCTAGGGACAGAAAACTATAGGTAGGGA
This sequence comes from Rana muscosa, assembly GCA_029206835.1. NCBI lineage: Eukaryota > Metazoa > Chordata > Amphibia > Anura > Ranidae > Rana > Rana muscosa. The sequence goes on along the minus strand of CM055120.1, from coordinate 143,006,267 downwards.
GAGTGTCAGTGTGTTTTACTGTGCGAATCCTTGTTTCTAGGGACAGGGAAGGACAGTGAGGGAAATTCTCCTTGTGCTATAGTGTGCTTTAAAAAAACATTTTTTCTAGGGACAGAAAACTATAGGTAGGGAGAGTGTCAGTGTGTTTTACTGTGCGAATCCTTGTTTCTAGGGACAGGGAAGGACAGTGAGGGAAATTCTCCTTGTGCTATAGTGTGCTTTAAAAAAACATTTTTTCTAGGGACAGAAAACTATAGGTAGGAAGAGTGTCAGTTTCTTTCACTGTGATAATCCTTGTTTCTAGGGACAGGGAAGGACAGTGAGGGAAATTCTCCTTGTGCTATAGTGTGCTTTAAAAAAACATTTTTTCTAGGGACAGAAAACTATAGGTAGGGAGAGTGTCAGTGTGTTTTACTGTGCGAATCCTTGTTTCTAGGGACAGGGAAGGACAGTGAGGGAAATTCTCCTTGTGCTATAGTGTGCTTTAAAAAAACATTTTTTCTAGGGACAGAAAACTATAGGTAGGAAGAGTGTCAGTTTCTTTCACTGTGATAATCCTTGTTTCTAGGGACAGGGAAGGACAGTGAGGGAAATTCTCCTTGTGCTATAGTGTGCTTTAAAAAAACATTTTTTCTAGGGACAGAAAACTATAGGTAGGAAGAGTGTCAGTTTCTTTCACTGTGATAATCCTTGTTTCTAGGGACAGGGAAGGACAGTGAGGGAAATTCTCCTTGTGCTATAGTGTGCTTTAAAAAAACATTTTTTCTAGGGACAGAAAACTATAGGTAGGAAGAGTGTCAGTTTCTTTCACTGTGATAATCCTTGTTTCTAGGGACAGGGAAGGACAGTGAGGGAAATTCTCCTTGTGCTATAGTGTGCTTTAAAAAAACATTTTTTCTAGGGACAGAAAACTATAGGTAGGAAGAGTGTCAGTTTCTTTCACTGTGATAATCCTTGTTTCTAGGGACAGGGAAGGACAGTGAGGGAAAATCTCCTTGTGCTATAGTGTGCTTTAAAAAAACATTTTTTCTAGGGACAGAAAACTATAGGTAGGGAGAGTGTCAGTGTGTTTTACTGTGCGAATCCTTGTTTCTAGGGACAGGGAAGGACAGTGAGGGAAATTCTCCTTGTGCTATAGTGTGCTTTAAAAAAACATTTTTTCTAGGGACAGAAAACTATAGGTAGGGAGAGTGTCAGTGTGTTTTACTGTGCGAATCCTTGTTTCTAGGGACAGGGAAGGACAGTGAGGGAAATTCTCCTTGTGCTATAGTGTGCTTTAAAAAAACATTTTTTCTAGGGACAGAAAACTATAGGTAGGAAGAGTGTCAGTTTCTTTCACTGTGATAATCCTTGTTTCTAGGGACAGGGAAGGACAGTGAGGGAAATTCTCCTTGTGCTATAGTGTGCTTTAAAAAAACATTTTTTCTAGGGACAGAAAACTATAGGTAGGAAGAGTGTCAGTTTCTTTCACTGTGATAATCCTTGTTTCTAGGGACAGGGAAGGACAGTGAGGGAAATTCTCCTTGTGCTATAGTGTGCTTTAAAAAAACATTTTTTCTAGGGACAGAAAACTATAGGTAGGGAGAGTGTCAGTGTGTTTTACTGTGCGAATCCTTGTTTCTAGGGACAGGGAAGGACAGTGAGGGAAATTCTCCTTGTGCTATAGTGTGCTTTAAAAAAAACATTTTTTCTAGGGACAGAAAACTATAGGTAGGAAGAGTGTCAGTTTCTTTCACTGTGATAATCCTTGTTTCTAGGGACAGGGAAGGACAGTGAGGGAAATTCTCCTTGTGCTATAGTGTGCTTTAAAAAAACATTTTTTCTAGGGACAGAAAACTATAGGTAGGAAGAGTGTCAGTTTCTTTCACTGTGATAATCCTTGTTTCTAGGGACAGGGAAGGACAGTGAGGGAAATTCTCCTTGTGCTATAGTGTGCTAAAGCATTCCTCATCAACCATCTTTGAAATCCTTGTTTTTTGGACAGTCAGGGAAATTGTCGTTGTGCCATTCTGTGCAAAAGCAATCATCCTCAACCATATTTAGAAATCCTTAAGTAAAGGGACAGAGAAGGACACCTGAAGGTAGCCCTTATTGCTTTTTTCCCCATCTCCCTGCAGGCCATCTATTAGAATGTCTGGAAGGCAAACAAGGAGAGGCAGACAGTCAGGAGGCAATAAAAGAGGGCAAGCAGGCTCTGTGTCTGGGGGCAACAGTGCTGGTCGTGGACGCGGTGCATTGTCATCAGCACATGGCCATGGGACACGCTTGTCCTTCTTTTCGGCAGCTGGACATGTTGAGCCACATCATGCCGAAGACTTGGTAGAGTGGATGACCAAGCCCTCCTCCTCCTCCTCATCCTCTCTCACCCAGGCTCAGGGTACTGGCAAAGCAGCTGCCAAAGCGTCCTCTTCCCTGGTATCAATGTCAGACTCATCATCAGTCACTCCTTCCCTAGACCCACCATGTCCTCCTCCTGAGGAGTCCCCCGAACTGTTTGAGCACAGTGTTGGGTACATGCTCCAGGAGGATGCCCAGCGTTTCGAAGGGTCTGATGATGAAACCCAGCTACAGGAAGGCAGTAGCGTGAGAGCAGACAGAGGGGATGCTCAAGAAGGACACCAATCTGGCAGTCATGTTCCAGCAGCTGCAGCATACTGCCAGATTGGCTCCAGTGATGAGGAGGGAGGGGATGATGAGGTCACTGACTCCACGTGGGTGCCTAATAGGAGAGAGGAGGAGGAGGAGGATGAGGAGGAGGCACATCTCCAACGAGGCAGGATGCCCTTTGGTGGCCAGCGTAAGGGCAGTACACCGACGGAATCACACCGCAGAGCTCCGCCTGTGCAGGGCGCTGCCTCTGCCCGTCATTCAAAAAGTTCTTTGGTGTGGGCCTTTTTTGAGGCTAGTGCATCAGATCGCACAGCTGCTGTTTGCAACATATGTCTCAAGCGTATATCGCGTGGCCAAAACATCAGCCGCTTGGGTACCACATGCCTGACCAGACATATGTTGACCTGCCATGCAGCTCGTTGGCAAGCCTACCTCAAAGACCCACACCAAAGAACAAAGCGGACCTCTCCTTGCACCGCATCAGCTGGGATCTCCAACCCCACTATAACTTCAGTCCTCTCTGAAACATGCACTGAGAGGAATGAAGGTGTAGAATTAGGTGTGTCACAGCCAAGTACTTGCGGCCACTCTGCTAGCAGTACACCGACGTCCGATTCTAGCAGGCAAATTTCCCTGCCCCAGCTGCTGGACCGTCGAAAGAAGTTCACTCCCAGCCATCCACATGCCCAGCGGTTGAATGCTAGCTTGGCTAAATTGCTAGCGCTTCAACTGCTGCCTTTTCAGTTGGTAGACTCGGCCCCCTTCCGTGGGTTTGTGCAATGTGCGGTTCCTCAGTGGCAGGTTCCCAAACGCCACTTTTTCTCACGGAAGGCTATTCCGGCTCTCTACTGGCATGTGGAAGGCAATGTCTTGGCCTCGCTGGACAGGGCGGTCAGCGGTAAGGTGCATATTACCGCTGACTCATGGTCCAGCAGGCATGGACAGGGACGTTACCTTTCTTTCACGGCCCATTGGGTCACTCTTTTGGCAGCTGGGAAGGATGCAGGACAAGGTGCAGTAGTGTTGGAGGTTGTTCCACCGCCACGCCTCCAAAATGCTACTACTGGTTGTGACACACCTCTCTCCTCCACCCCCTCCTCTTCTTCTTCCTCCATGGCCTCTTCCTGTGGTTTGTCCTCGGAACCAGCGGTGCTCCGTAGGCGTTCAAGGGGCTACGCAAGTACGCAGGCAAAAAGATGCCATGCCGTGCTTGCGCTGGTGTGTTTGGGGGACAGAAGCCACACTGGGGCAGAGGTCCTGTCTGCTCTGCAGGGCCAGGCCGAGAGGTGGTTGACGCCACGCCAGCTTAAGCCAGGAATGGTGGTTTGCGACAATGGCACCAACCTCCTCTCCGCCCTCCGACAGGGACAACTGACCCATGTGCCCTGTGTGGCTCACGTCCTTAACCTGGTGGTGCAGCGGTTCTTGGGCAGGTACCCGGGCTTACAGGATGTCCTGAGGCAGGCCAGGAAAGTCTGTGTGCATTTCCGCAGATCTTATAATGCCAGTGCTCGCCTGGCTGAGCTGCAAAAGGAGTTGAACCTGCCCAAGAACCGCCTTATATGTGACATGCCCACCAGGTGGAACTCAACGTTGGCCATGCTGCAGCGGCTGCACACGCAGCAGAGGGCCATCAATGAGTACCTGTGCGACTACGGCACCAGGACAGGGTCAGGGGAGCTTGGTTTTTTTTCTCCACGCCAGTGGGGCATGATCAGGGATGCATGCACTGTCCTGGCACCATTTGAGGAGGCCACGAGGATGGTGAGCAGTGACAGTGCATGCATCAGTGACACTGTACCTCTTGTCCACCTGTTGGAGCACACGCTGCGTGGACTAATGGACAGGGCACTTGAGGCAGAACAGAGGCAGGAAGAGGAGGACTTCCTTGCCTCTCAAGGCCCCCTTTACCCAGACAGTGTTCCTTCTGTCCCACCCATCGCACAGGAAGAGGAGGAGGAGGAGGAGGAGGAGGATTGTGTCAGCATGGAGGTGGAGGCTGGCACTCAGCATCATCAGCAGCAGTCTTTTAGGGATGATTTACAGTCCCAAGAAACCAGTGGACTTGTACGTGGCTGGGAGGAGGTGGCTGCGGATCATGTCGTCCTTAGTGACCCAGAGGACTCCGGAGCGAATGCCTCAGCAAACCTACGCTGCATGGCCTCCCTGATCCTGCAAAGTCTGCGGAAGGATCCTCGTATTCTTCGGATCAAGGAGAGGGACCATTACTGGCTGGCCACTCTCCTTGATCCACGGTACAAGGGTAAGGTTGCGGACCTTATGTTACCGTCGCAGAGGGAGCAGAGGATGAGACAACTCCGGGAGGCCTTGCAGAAAGGTCTGTGCAACGCGTTCCCAGAGACTGGGAGGTTACAAACTCCTGGTCCTGGACAACGAGTTGCTGAGGCTTCGGCCAGTCAAAGAAGGAGCGGTGGGGAAGGTGGCCGTCTGACCGATGCGTTCAGACAATTCTTTAGTCCGCAGCCCCAAAGTATGATCGGTTCCAGCAACCATCGCCAGCGTCTGATAAACATGGTGCAGGAATATCTAGGGGCAAGGTCAGACTTGGACACCTTCCCCACCGAAAATCCTCTGGCTTACTGGGTCTTGAGGATGGATCACTGGCCAGAGCTTGCACAGTATGCAATTGAGCTACTGGCCTGTCCTGCATCCAGCGTTCTTTCGGAACGCACATTCAGTGCTGCTGGAGGATTTGTCACGGATCACAGGGTGCGCCTGTCCACCGACTCGGTTGATCGACTGACTTTCATCAAGATGAACCAGTCTTGGATCACCACCAGCTACCACACACCTGATGCTGATATAACAGACTAATTGATTTTAACATGTCACATCCCTTCAAGACTGATGCTGATGCTGAGTGCCTGTGCTGTTATGTTGACTGGCTATCCTCCTCCTCCGAGTCCTCAATGATACGATTGATGATGATAGCTTGGAAGATCATTTTTGTTTATGGGTGCCGCCACCAGTGGCTAAGGCCCAATTTTTCAGCCCCTGTTTTACAGGGGCGTGTAATTACAATTTTTTTAGCAATAATTTGCCATAGGGCTCATTGCTGTGCTCCAAGTACAGTATCTGTGAGGGGTTGGAGTGTTGTGGCACCAGTGCCTAAGGCCCAATTTTTCAGCCCCTGTTTAACAGGGGCGTGTCATTACAATTTTTGAAGCAATACTTTGCAACAGGGCTCATTGCTGTGCTCCAAGTACAGTATCTGTGAGGGGTTGTAGTGTTGTGCCACCAGTGCCTAAGGCCCAATTTTTCAGCCCCTGTTCAACAGGGGCATGTAATTACAATTCTTGATCTAATAATTCACAGCAGGGCCCATTGCTGCACCCACCAAGAGTAACTCTGAGGGCTTACAGTGTTGTGGCAACGCCACCACCACCACCACCACGAAAGGCCCAATTTTTCAGCCCCTGTTCAAAAGGGGCATGTAATTACAATTCTTGATCTAATAATTCACAGCAGGGCCCATTCCTGCACCCACCAAGAGTAACTCTGAGGGCTTACAGTGTTGTGGCAACGCCACCACCACCACCACCACGAAAGGCCCAATTTTTCAGCCCCTGTTCAAAAGGGGCATGTAATTACAATTCTTGATCTAATAATTCACAGCAGGGCCCATTCCTGCACCCACCAAGAGTAACTCTGAGGGCTTACAGTGTTGTGGTAACGCCACCACCACCACCACCACGAAAGGCCCAATTTTTCAGCCCCTGTTCAAAAGGGGCATGTAATTACAATTCTTGATCTAATAATTCACAGCAGGGCCCATTCCTGCACCCACCAAGAGTAACTCTGAGGGCTTACAGTGTTGTGGCAACACCACCACCACCACCACCACCACGAAAGGCCCAATTTTGCAGCCCCTGTTCAACAGGGGCATGCAATTACAATTCTTGATCTAATAATTCACAGCAGGGCCCATTGCTGCACCCACCAAGAGTAACTGTCAGGGCTTACAGTGTTGTGGCACCAGCACCACCATCAAAGGCCCAATTTTTACTACCACTGTTCAACAATTATATGTAATTAAAATTCCTGATATAATAGTTGACAGCAGGGCGTTCCAGCACCAACCAAGAGTAACTGTGAGTGCTTACAGTGTTGTGCCAACACCAACAACTAAGGGGCCTATTTCTGCAGAGTATATACGGCAGGTCCCTACTTTCAAACATCCAACTTACAAATGACTCCTACTTGCAAACGCAAGAAGACAACAGGAAGTGAGAGGAAATCTACCCCTTGGAAGGAAAATTCTCTCCTGTAAGAATTAATATGGGAGAAAGGTGTCTCCTCTGTACTGATGCTTTATCAGCAATCCTTGTTTCAAGAAAAACACCACATTTCAAAAACAGTTGTCATTGGGACGGAAAGTGAGGTGAAATGTTCTGAACAGGGGCACAGACAGCAAAACAAATGTTACAGGGGTGATAACCCTTACCTATGTTTTCCAAAAAGTTTAAAAATAGATTTTTGGGCTGGAGCTACACTTAAACAATGTACCTGTTCAAAATTACAAACAGATTCTACATAAGAACAAACCTACAGTCCCTGTCTTGTATGCACCGCCTGTATACGGCTGTTCAGAGTATATAGGGCCTTTTTTATTTTATGTGCGGGGTTCCCCTTAATATCCATACAAGACCCAAAGGGGCTGGTAATGGGCTGGGGTAGGGGGGGGGGTCATGGGGTAGCTATGCCATTTTTCTTAAAGATTTTCATCCATATTACCGGGACCAGACATTACATTAAAGCCGCAAGCAGTTTTAAATGGCTTTTTTTTCCTTTAGAAGTGTCATTTTGTGCAGGGACAGTTCTAAACACGGGAAACACGTGGCACTTCACAGGCATACTTTAGACACCCCCCAGGTACGATATTTAAAGGAATATTTGACTTTTTTTTTTTCACTTTATGCATCATTAAAATGACTGCTCCCGAAAAACGACCGTTTTTAAAACTTCTTTTTGCATTGATACATGTCCCCTGGTGCACAACCCGGGTTCCCAAACCCTTTTTAGGACAATAACATGCATAATAGTTGTTATAATTAGCACTTTAGAATTCGAACGTTCGCATCCATTGTATTTAATAGGGTTCTAATGTTCGTACGAACTTTCGGTCCGTTCGCGGGTTCTGGTGCGAACCGAACCCGGGGGTGTTCGGCTCATCACTAGTAGACACCCAAGCTATTTGCTGAGAGGCATGGTGAGTATTTTACAGCTCTCATTTGTTATTGAAAATGAAGAAAGAAAATATTTTTTATTTTTTTTTTCAATTTTCAAAACTTTGTGACAAAAAGCGAGATCTGCAAAATACTCACCATACCTCTCAGCAAATAGCTTTGGGTGTCTACTTTCCAAAATGGGGTCATTTGGGGGGGTTTGTGCCATCTGGGCATTCCATGGCCTCCGAAACTGTGATAGGCAGTGAGGAGTGAAATCAAAAATGTACACCCTTAGAAAGCCTGAAGGCGGTGCTTGGTTTTTGGGGTCCTGTACTGTGCTGACCTAGGCTCCCAAAAAGGGAGCCTAGGTCCCTGCTGATCTAGGCTCCCTGTACCTACTCACCTAGGCTCCCAAAAAGTCTCACGCATGTGGTATCCCCGTACTCAGGAGAAGCAACAGAATGTATTTTGGGGTGTAATTCCACATATGCCCATGGCATGTTTGAGCAATGTATCATTTAGTGAAAACTTTGTGCAAAAAAAAAAAAAAAATGTTTCCGCAACTTGTGTCAACATATAAAATATTCCATGGACTCGACATGCCTCTCAGCAAATAGCTTGGGGTGTCTACTTTCCAAAATGGGGTCATTTGGGGGGGTTTTGAACTGTCCTGGCATTTTATACACAACATTAGGAAGCTTACATCCACTCTTCTAACCACTTGAAGACAAAGCCCTTTTTGACACTTTTTGTTTACATGAAAACATATTTTTTTTGCAAGAAAATTATGTTGAACCCCCAAACATTCTATATATTTTTAAAGCAAAGGCCCTACAGATTAAAATGGTGGGTGTTGCATTTTTTTTCCCACACAGTATTTGCGCAGCGATTTTTCAAATGCATTTTTTGGGGAAAAAATACACTTTTTTTAATTTTAATGCACTAAAACACACTATATTGCCCAAATGTTAGATAAAATAAAAAAGATGATCTTAGGCCGAGTACATGGATACCAAACACGACATGCTTTAAAGTTTTGCACAAACGCGCAGTGGCGACAAACTACATACATTTTTTAAAGCCTTTAAAAGCCTTTACAGGTTACCACATTAGATTCACAGAGGAGATCTACTGCTAAAATTACTGCCCTCGATCTGACCTTCGCGGTGATACCTCACATGCATGATGCAATTGCTGTTTACATATGACGCCAGACCGAAGCTTGCGTTCGCCTTTGCGCAAGAGCAGGGCGGGACAGGGGTGCTTTTTTTTTTTTTTTTTTTATTATTAATTTTGCATTTTTATTTTATTTTTAAACTGTTCCTTACATATTTTTTTTTTATAATTTTTATTATTATCTCAGGGAATGTAAATATCCCCTATTATAGCAATAGGTAGTGACAGGTACTCTTTTTTTAAAAAAACTGGGGTCTATTAGACCCTAGATCTTTCCTCTGCCCTTAAAGCATCTAAACACACCAAGATCGGTGTGATAAAATGCTTTCCCAATTTCCCAATGTCGTTTTCTATATCTGGGGGGGGGGGGACTCCCTCCCACTGCTTGTAAAAGCAGTCCAGAGGCTAATTAGCCGCTAGGATTGCTTTTACATGAAAGCCGGCCACTGGCTGAAAATAATGATACCAAGATGATACCTAAACCCACAGGCATCATTCTGGTATAACCATTCAAAGTCCAGCAACATACCAGTACGTTGCTGGTCCTTGTTGGACATGTATTGTAATCTTTTTTTTCATGCAGCCTGTTGGCTGAACGAAAAAAAGAGTTTGATCGGTGGGTATGCCCACCATTAGAATACCTCCCTTCATTCACCCACTTCTAATGATGGGCATACATGCACCATTTATATATGCCGAACCATGGGGGCATCCTCCTGCAAAAGTTATGCCGCGTACACACGGTCAGACTTTTCCACGGGCAAGCCTCCGTCGGAATTTCGACCGTATGTACGCGGCATTAGGAGAAAAATCGCTCCTCCGCCCCTGCTGCCCCCATGCTTTGGCATATATGCTCTTTTCTTTAACTGTGGGGGTGAAATCATCTCCTACAGCACTGGAGTCGCAGGGATCAGGCCTGTCTCTGCGAACGCTGCAGTTATGCGTGTTGTGTTTTGTAAGTGACAGTGATCGATCGATACTGCACTTGGGTGGCCTGGGCTGGACGGAGGGGCAAAACGCAGGTGCTAGCAGGTATCTGGGCTGATCCCGCTAACACTGAGTTTTTGGGAACCCTAAACTGCTGGGGACGCTAGTATAGATCTGATCAGATCAGATATTGATCTGTTCAGATACAATACCACTAAGGGAGGTGTATGCTTCACGTGTGGGTGTTAGCGCTACTGGCACTAACCTGACGCTGCCTGGGGCAACGCAGACCCTCTATAACACTAAAACCTAATTGATATCACCCACCGGGCGATCAGGGGGTTAAACCTTTATTGGGTTATATACGGCGGGTGCCCTGACACTATAAAAAGCAAACTAACTAACCAGCGTCACCCGTAACACTTATACGGTGATCACTGGTGAAAGGGTTAACTAGGGGCAATCAGGGGGTTAAAACCTTTATTAGGTAATATATGGGGGTACCTGACGCTATATAAAAACCTGACAGGGAACCTAAATAACAAAATAACTAACTGGCTAACCAGTGTCACCAGTGAAACTTATACGGTGATCACTGGTGAAAGGGTTAACTCTAGGGGCAATCAGGGGGTTAAAACCTTTATTAGATAATATATGGGGGTACCTGACGCTATAATAACCTGGCGGCACCAGCATAACTAATACAGCGATCAGAAAAACTATCGCTTAGTGACACTGGCAAAAGGGGGTGAAAGGGTTACCTGGGGGGGCGATCAAGGGGTTAAACCTTTATTAGGTAATATATGGGGGGTACCTGATGCTATAAAAACCTGGCGGCGAACCTAAAAAAATAACTGACTACCTAGCGGCACCAGCATAACTAATACAGCGATCAGAAAAACAATCGCTTAGTGACACTGGCAAAAGGGGGTGAAAGGGTTACCTGGGGGGTGATCAAGTGGTTAAACCTTTATTAGGTAATATATGGGTGTACCTGACGCTATAAAAACCTGGCGGCGAATCTAAAAAAAATAACTGACTACCTAGCGGCACCAGCATAACTAATACAGCGATCAGAAAAACGATCGCTTAGTGACACTGGCAAAAGGGGGTGAAAGGGTTACCTGGGGGGCGATCAAGGGGTTAAACCTTTATTAGGTAATATATGGGGGTACCTGACTGTTCTGTCCATCAGATGTCTATATTCTGATTATCTGCATTTGTGTTGATTAAAATGACATTAATGTTGTAATTTCTATGGAAATCATTTGCAGAGCGTAGGCGCCATCTAGTGTCCCTTTTTGGTATTGTTTCAGTTTGTTCATTATTAAATGCATTAAATGTATAACCCAGGAAGTGATTAGAAAGCAAAGTATTCTGGGTAAAATCTCACAGGAAGAGACACATTTACCATGCTTTTCAAGACACTGCAGGAAGCAGGATGTGTCTTATTTCAATCTCTTACCATCAACCCTTAGAGAACTTAAAAAGTAAGTTTTTACTGTCCCATATTGTACTGTATATCTTTGTCTCTGCAATGTATGCTAAATGTATGGGATATTGTACTCATCAAGGTTTATTCTTGTCATTTGTAGTTTCACCTAGCTTGTTCCAATAAACTGCGATTGAAGAAATATGGTATTATGTTTATGGGATAAGAATGGTTTAACTGAATGTCCTTGAGACAGAACACTGATGCTATAAAAACCTGGTGGCGAACCTAAAAAAATAACTGACTACCTAGCAGCACCAGCATAACTAATACAGCGATCAGAAAAACGATCGCTTAGTGACACTGGCAAAAGGGGGTGAAAGGGTTACCTGGGGGGTGATCAAGGGGTTAAACCTTTATTAGGTAATATATGGGGGTACCTGACGCTATAAAAACCTGGCAGCGAACCTAAAAAAATAACTGACTACCTAGCGGCACCACCGACACTAATACAGCGATCAGAAAAATGATCGCTTAGTGACAGTGGTTCTAGGGGGTGAAAGGGTTACCTGGGGGCGATCAAGGGGTTAAACCTTTATTAGGGGGGTTAGGGGGCTACCCTGGACCTAAAGGGACCTAACACTAACTGCCCTGACACTTTTACAGTTACAAATGTCACTGTTTGCAGTGATCAGTAAATAAATGATCACTGCAATCAGTGACACTGTGACTGGGGGCTGAGGGGTGATCTGGGGGTGACTGGGGGGCCATCGTGTGCCTATGTGTCCTGGTGTCAGTGTACTGTTTGTGCACTTACTTGATGTCTTCTCTCCACGGCGCTCCGGTCTATGTGAGCGCAGCAGGAGAGATGACATCACTTCCTCCTGCCTGTGTTTACATTACACAGGCAGAGGAAGCATTTGATTCGCCGGGAGTGATCGCGAGGGGGTGGCCAGAAACCAATGGCCGCCCAGTCATCATGGATTGCTCCCGGAGAGATACCGACCGCCCACTGTACCGGAGGGGGGTCCGATCGGACCCCCCACCCATACGAAGGCAGTCACGTACAGGTAAGTGATTGTGCCTGTCCGTGCCATTTTGCCGATGTATATGTACAGTGAGCGGTCGTTAAGTGGTTAAAGGTTCACAGCAATTCACAATAAGATATGTTTGAGTTAGTTTTTGTTCTAATGACAAGCCACATAGAGACGTAGAGAGAGACAAAAGGAATGAAAGCAAAGGCAAAGCGCACGAAAGACGAATGGATAGTGATAGGTATGGAAGGGGATAAATGGATTCAGCCATGGGGAGGAAAAAGAGAGAGGTCAGTATCTACCTGTCTTATAATAAGGCATAAGATTGGGTCCATGGGTCCCAGATTTTATTATATTTCCCAAGGTTATCATGGCTTCAAGCTTGTAGGTGGGGCCTAACCAGTGTACCCAAGTACTGGGAGGAGTAAACACATGTGGATACTTAGACGTTTATATTGTAGAAGTTGAATGACCACAGAAATAAGTGCAATGGAACTATATACTGTATATTGCAGATATTAAACTTCTTCAGGAAGAAAATGTAATGTTTATCTGCAAGGCATTCTTTCAATAATGAAATAACATGAGTTTACAGACCATAAAATGTGTAGAAAGCACTTTTTGTATAAGATTACTTTATCACCATGTGATCTCCCAAATTTGTGTCGTTATCGGATGCCATTGGGAGAGTTTTAGGAAGCTGGCAGGAGAGACACTTTGGGGTTGATTTACTAAAACTGGAGAGTGTAAAATCTGGTACAGCTGTGCATGGTAGCCAATCAGCTTCTAACTTCAGGTTGTTCAATTAAGCTTTGACAATAAAACCTGGAAGCTGATTGGTTTCTATGCAGAGCTGCACCATATTTTGCTCTCTCCAGCTTTTGTAAATCAACCCCTTTGTTTTTGTTTTTTCATAAATATTTTTATTGTTTTTTCAAGAAAGGAAATAATTACAAAGTGTACATATATTGTATATGTAAAATTGTATCAGTGGAAAACACACAGTAACAGTCAAAAATAGAAGGAAATAATAAATTAAATACGATTAATTAACAGATTTAGAAGAGTTTCTAATGAAATATCATAAGTGTAAAAAATCTACCAACATTTTGAGGTAAATAAGATGTAATCCCAGGGGACCATATTTTTTTTAAATTTGTGTATATTACCACAAACGATAGCAGTAAGTTTTTCGTTAGAGATAAACCAATTAATTTTGCTTATAACCAAAGTGGAATTGGGAGTAGAAGACCACCATGCTTTAGCCAAAGATTGTTTAGCAGCAGTGAAAAAAAAATGTTAATTAGTAAAGCTTTTCGGTTTGAGATTTAACAAGGCTTCTAGTGGGTTTTGGGAAAGTTGTTTAACAAATATGGTAAAAATCATTAGGTATATCAGACCAGAATTGTTTTATTTTAGGACATTCCCACCAAATATGTAAAAAGATCCTATATCAAAGCAGCCTTTAAAACATTTATTGGATATAGTTGGTTTAATTTAAGCTAGACGTTTGGCATTGGCAACCAAGTACCATCTCATGAGCAATTTATAGTTAGATTCAATTGCAGCTGTATTAATAGAGCAATGGGAAGTAGTATACCAGATTTGTTTCCAATCATTGTCCGTTATAGGTTTACCAAGATCGTTTTGCCATTTTGACATGTATGAATGAGTTTTTTTTTCATCAAGTATAGATGAATAAATCAATGAGAAGACGTTTAGTAGTAGGATCATGTTTACAAAAATTTTCAAAAAGAGTGAGGGATTTTTGATTGTAAGAAGATCCTATAGTTACGTATAATTGATAAGAGGACATTAAGTTACCTTTACTTTTGTATTTATCCCAAATAAGCAATGAATGATTGATACCATGTAACCTGGTGCTGTTCTTGCCACGCTTGATCTGCTTCAGACATAGATTGCAAACAGCAACTGTGCGATCTACTGCACATGTGTCTAAAAAAGCCCACACCAATGATCTTTTGAAAGTCAGTGGGGAGTCAGTAGTGCCCTGCACCTGTGGAGCTCTGTGGTGTGATGCAATAGGGTGACTGCCCTTAAGCTGGCCCCTGGAGGACCTCCTGCCTCGGAGTTGTGCCTCCTTCTCTTCCGTCTCCTCACTTCCCTCCACTCTTCTCTCAGGAACCCAAGTACAGTCAGTGACCTCATCATCCCCTCCCCCCTAGTCACTGGAGCAAATTTGGCAGTATGTTGTAGCTGGGGGAACATGACTGCTAGTGAGAACGGCTTAGTGGCATGTGAGCATCTGCCTCTCCTTGGTGGCTTTCCCCACTCCACTGTATTATATACTGTACACCGACTGCACTGTATTATGTACTGTACACTGACTGCAATGTATTATATACTGTACACACTGTATTATATACTGTGTACAATGCCTACACTGTATTATATACTGTACACCGGCTGCACTGTATTATATACTGTATACCGCCTGAAGTGTATTATATACTGTACACACTGTATTATATACTGTGTACACCGCCTGCACTGTATTATATACTGTGCACCGCCTGCACTGTATTGAATACTGTACACCGCCTAAAGTGAATTATATACTGTACACACTGTATTATATACTGTGTACACTGCCTGCACTGTATTTTATACTGTTCACCGCCTGAAGTGTATTATATACTGTACACCGACTGCACTGTATTATATACTGTACACTGCCTGCACTTATATACTGTACACCGACTACACTGTATTATATACTGTATGCTGCCTGCACTTACATTCGATTTGAACATTGGGACCATCCCTATACATGAATGCAGAGGCATTAACCACTTAAGCCCCGGACCAATACGCAGCATAAAGACCAGAGGTGATTTTACAATTTGGCACTGTGCTGCTTTAACTGGAAATTGTGCGGACATGCAATGTTGTACCCAAACAAAATTTGTGTCCTTTTCTTCCCACAAATAGAGCTTTCTTTTAATGGTATTTGATTGCCTCTGCGATTTTTTTTTTTTTGCGATGTAAATGGAAAAAAACGAAAATTAAAACAAATATATATATTTTCTACTTTTTGTTATAAGAAAAATCGAACTCAATTTTAGTCATACAATTAGGCCAAAATGTATTCAGCCACATGTTTTCAGTAAAAAAAAATGTCAATAAGCGTATATTTATTGGTTTGCGCAAAAGTTATAGCGTTTACAAACTAGGGTACATTTTCCGGAATTTACACAGCTTTTAATTTATGACTGCCTATCTCATTTCTTGAGGTGCTAAAATGGCAGGGCAGTACAAAACCCCCCCAAATGACCCCATTTTGGAAAGTAGACACCCCAAGGAAATTGCTGCGAGGCATGTTGAGCCCATTGAATATTTTTTTTTGTCCCAAGTGATTGAATAATGACAAAAAAAAAAAAAAAATTACAAAAAGTTGTCACTAAATGATATATTGCTCACACATGTCATGGTTATATGTGGAATTACACCCCAAAATACATTTTGCTGCTTCTCCTGAGTATGGGGATACCACATGTGTGGGAGTTTTTAGGAGCCTAGCCGTGTACGGGACCCTGAAAACCAATCACCGCCTTCAGGATTTCTAAGGGCGCAAATTTTTGATTTCACTCCTCACTACCTATCACAGTTTCGAAGGCCATAAAATGCCAAAATAGCACAAAACCCCCCTAAATTACCCCATTTTGGAAAGTAGACACTAGGGATGAGCTCGGTGTTCGAGTCGAACATACGTTCGACTCGAACATCGGCTGTTCGATCGTTCGACGAAGATCGAATGATTTGGGCCGTTCGCGCCTAATTCGAGTGACGCGAACGGCCCACAATGCACTACGCCATCGCAGTGTCATCCAGGCGCTGTGATTGGCCAAGCATGCACTGTGACCCCGCATGCTTGGCCAATCACAGCGCCGGCAGCGAGGAGAGCAATGATTGGCCACAGGCAGGATGCCTGTGGCCAATTATTGCTGAGGGTGTTTAGTACACGCCCCACACTATAAAAGGCCGCCAGCACGGCGGCCTAGTGTAGTGTGTTCCGGAGCAGGGAAAGAGAAGCATAGGCAGGGACAGTGACATTCATTTTTTCTTGCTTAACCTGGATTCCTTTAGTTTAGGGAAAGAGAAGGATAGGTAGGGAGAGTGTCAGTGTGTTTTACTGTGCGAATCCTTGTTTCTAGGGACAGGGAAGGACAGTGAGGGAAATTCTCCTTGTGCTATAGTGTGCTTTAAAAAAACATTTTTTCTAGGGACAGAAAACTATAGGTAGGGAGAGTGTCAGTGTGTTTTACTGTGCGAATCCTTGTTTCTAGGGACAGGGAAGGACAGTGAGGGAAATTCTCCTTGTGCTATAGTGTGCTTTAAAAAAACATTTTTTCTAGGGACAGAAAACT
The DNA here is from genome assembly GCA_029206835.1 of Rana muscosa. NCBI lineage: Eukaryota > Metazoa > Chordata > Amphibia > Anura > Ranidae > Rana > Rana muscosa. The sequence continues at coordinate 142,989,511 of CM055120.1, read as the reverse complement.
ATAGGTAGGGAGAGTGTCAGTGTGTTTTACTGTGCGAATCCTTGTTTCTAGGGACAGGGAAGGACAGTGAGGGAAATTCTCCTTGTGCTATAGTGTGCTTTAAAAAAACATTTTTTCTAGGGACAGAAAACTATAGGTAGGAAGAGTGTCAGTTTCTTTCACTGTGATAATCCTTGTTTCTAGGGACAGGGAAGGACAGTGAGGGAAATTCTCCTTGTGCTATAGTGTGCTTTAAAAAAACATTTTTTCTAGGGACAGAAAACTATAGGTAGGAAGAGTGTCAGTTTCTTTCACTGTGATAATCCTTGTTTCTAGGGACAGGGAAGGACAGTGAGGGAAATTCTCCTTGTGCTATAGTGTGCTTTAAAAAAACATTTTTTCTAGGGACAGAAAACTATAGGTAGGGAGAGTGTCAGTGTGTTTTACTGTGCGAATCCTTGTTTCTAGGGACAGGGAAGGACAGTGAGGGAAATTCTCCTTGTGCTATAGTGTGCTTTAAAAAAACATTTTTTCTAGGGACAGAAAACTATAGGTAGGAAGAGTGTCAGTTTCTTTCACTGTGATAATCCTTGTTTCTAGGGACAGGGAAGGACAGTGAGGGAAATTCTCCTTGTGCTATAGTGTGCTTTAAAAAAACATTTTTTCTAGGGACAGAAAACTATAGGTAGGAAGAGTGTCAGTTTCTTTCACTGTGATAATCCTTGTTTCTAGGGACAGGGAAGGACAGTGAGGGAAATTCTCCTTGTGCTATAGTGTGCTTTAAAAAAACATTTTTTCTAGGGACAGAAAACTATAGGTAGGGAGAGTGTCAGTGTGTTTTACTGTGCGAATCCTTGTTTCTAGGGACAGGGAAGGACAGTGAGGGAAATTCTCCTTGTGCTATAGTGTGCTTTAAAAAAACATTTTTTCTAGGGACAGAAAACTATAGGTAGGGAGAGTGTCAGTGTGTTTTACTGTGCGAATCCTTGTTTCTAGGGACAGGGAAGGACAGTGAGGGAAATTCTCCTTGTGCTATAGTGTGCTTTAAAAAAACATTTTTTCTAGGGACAGAAAACTATAGGTAGGAAGAGTGTCAGTTTCTTTCACTGTGATAATCCTTGTTTCTAGGGACAGGGAAGGACAGTGAGGGAAATTCTCCTTGTGCTATAGTGTGCTTTAAAAAAACATTTTTTCTAGGGACAGAAAACTATAGGTAGGAAGAGTGTCAGTTTCTTTCACTGTGATAATCCTTGTTTCTAGGGACAGGGAAGGACAGTGAGGGAAATTCTCCTTGTGCTATAGTGTGCTTTAAAAAAACATTTTTTCTAGGGACAGAAAACTATAGGTAGGGAGAGTGTCAGTGTGTTTTACTGTGCGAATCCTTGTTTCTAGGGACAGGGAAGGACAGTGAGGGAAATTCTCCTTGTGCTATAGTGTGCTTTAAAAAAACATTTTTTCTAGGGACAGAAAACTATAGGTAGGGAGAGTGTCAGTGTGTTTTACTGTGCGAATCCTTGTTTCTAGGGACAGGGAAGGACAGTGAGGGAAATTCTCCTTGTGCTATAGTGTGCTTTAAAAAAACATTTTTTCTAGGGACAGAAAACTATAGGTAGGAAGAGTGTCAGTTTCTTTCACTGTGATAATCCTTGTTTCTAGGGACAGGGAAGGACAGTGAGGGAAATTCTCCTTGTGCTATAGTGTGCTTTAAAAAAACATTTTTTCTAGGGACAGAAAACTATAGGTAGGAAGAGTGTCAGTTTCTTTCACTGTGATAATCCTTGTTTCTAGGGACAGGGAAGGACAGTGAGGGAAATTCTCCTTGTGCTATAGTGTGCTTTAAAAAAACATTTTTTCTAGGGACAGAAAACTATAGGTAGGGAGAGTGTCAGTGTGTTTTACTGTGCGAATCCTTGTTTCTAGGGACAGGGAAGGACAGTGAGGGAAATTCTCCTTGTGCTATAGTGTGCTTTAAAAAAAACATTTTTTCTAGGGACAGAAAACTATAGGTAGTGTGACAGCAGGAAGGTAAAGTCACCTGGTTGCATCCAGGGGGGTAGATATATTTCGCCCAGATTCAGGCTTTACACCGACTTATACAACTAGGTGGAGAGTTGTATAAGCCCAGCTGAGGCTAGTAGGCTCATGGATGACTCATACCTCTAGGGAGAGTGCTGGGCGTCGTGCAGACAGAGATGAGGAGACCAGCTGAAGCTTGTCAGCTCATTTAGGCCTCTATAAGAACTCCCAGCTTCATTAGATGTTAGCTCATGCCTGGAACCAGACCTGTGTGGACTGTCTAGGGAGAGTGAACCCCTGTGCGGTGAGACAAAGCCTGTGTGGCTATTTGCTTGGACATTTAAAACCAGGGACTTAGGGACTAGGACAGCACTAGGCTGATCCCAGTTGTTAGTTAGGAAACCTGTATGTTTAGTCAGAGGTCAAGTTGACCAGGATTTATTTTATTTATGTTTCTTTTGCTTTGCTGTGTTTTGTCACTGTAAATAGAAAATAAACCGCACCTTTTTGATTTTGAAAACCACAACCTCCGTTTGCTAGGCCTGTTTTTGTGTGGGGAGCCCATCCCGGGGGTCACACACACCCGCTGCCGAGCTAACCCCCTCACAGTTGGTGGAGAATGCAGGCAGTTTTTTTTAAGCCAGCATGGAGGAGATACTGAAACAGCTGGCTCTAGCAAATGCCAATCAACAGCAGACAAATGCAGGTTTGCAAAGGAGCCTTGCAGCCCAGCAGCAAGCTCATCAACAGAGCCTTGCAGCCCAGCAGCAAGCTCACCAACAGAGTCTGGAAGCTCAGCAACAAGCCCAGCAGCAATCTGAGGCCCGCTTCATAGACCTGTTACAGAAGCAAGAGCAGAGACTACAACAAATGGAAGCAGTAATGCAGCAACGTCCGCAGACCAGTGAGGAAAGCCGTCCCACTAATACCGCGTCCTTTGGGGTGAGTCGTTTATTGACAAAAATGACTGGAGAGGATGATCCAGAGGTATTTTTGACCACATTTGAAAGGACCGCTGAAAGAGAAAAGTGGCCTGAGGAGCAGTGGGCTGGACTGGTGGCTCCTCTGTTAACTGGTGAATCGCAGAAAGCTTACTATGACCTAGAGCCTAACCAAGCAAAAGACTATGTGATGCTAAAAGCTGAAATTTTGGCAAGGCTGGGTGTCACCCAGGCTGTCCGGGCTCAGCGTGTGCATAACTGGACTTTCCAGCTTGGAAAACCCCCCAGGTCTCAAATGTATGATCTCATTCACCTGAGCAGAAAGTGGCTACAGCCAGAGACTTTGTCCGCACCAAAGATTGTGGAACGTGTTGTAATGGATCGGTTTTTGAGAGCTCTTCCTACTGCCATCCAAAAGTGGGTAAGCCATGGAGACCCAGAGACGGCCGATGGTCTTGTGGATCGTGTGGAGAAATACTTGGCTACAGAGAACCTGACGGCCTCTTCCAGAGACACTCGGACTTTCCACCCTAAGACCAGACCATCCCCAGGGGCGGATAAGAGGATTCCAAGGGGTGAGGGTGGAGAGAGTGAGAGGGTGGGAGCTCTACCTCAAGTTTGGCGAGAACAGCCTGGGAAATCAGCGGCTCAAGAGGCGGCAAGAAGGATCGTTTGCTACCGCTGCCGGCAAGCGGGACATATTGCAGCCAATTGCCCGGTTGTGGAGGAACCCATGCAGTGTGACTTTCTGACGGGCAGACGTCAGTCGCTGTGTGCGATAGTCGCATGCACTGCCATTCGAGGAACTGAGAAACATTTATGCAAAATGTGTGTTAATGGTAGAAATGTTGTGGTATTGCTGGATTCAGGTAGCCTTGTGACCCTGATAAAGGCTGAGTTAGTTAAAACAGAGGTCTTTGGGAATAGCAAGGTAGCTGTTATTTGTGTGCATGGGGACACCCGAGAGTATCCAGTGACTACAGTGTGTTTCGAGACCCCCAAAGGTACCCTCTCTCATCCAGTGGGCTTAGTATCTCAGTTACCGCATGACGCCATTGTGGGAAGGGATTTTCCGAAGTTCTGGGAACTGTGGGATGATCCTGAGCCCCCCACTGGTGCCCCTATGTACCAGGAATGTGATAGCCAGAACTCCCCTGAGAGTGGTGAGGACTCTCCGGAATTTCCCTTAACAGTATTGGCAGGGGAGACTCAAGAAACTGGAGAGGAGCCCACCTCCTCAGACGAAAACCTACCGTCTGTGGAGTTTTCTGATCTTGAGGTTCACAGGGAAAACTTTGCCACAGAACAGTTGAAAGACCCCGCCCTAATAAAGGCACGGGAAAACGTAGTGAAAATAGATGGCGAGTTAGTGAACCCAGATAATACCTGCACTTACCCATACTTCAGCGTAGAGAAGGACCTACTGTATCGGGTGGCAAAAAGGGCAGAAGAAACCGTTGAGCAGCTTGTGGTGCCCAAACCTTACAGGAAGTTGGTGTTGGAGTTGGCCCATGGGCACATTCTTGGAGGTCATCTGGGGACAGAGAAAACCCGAGAGAGGGTATTACAGAGATTCTATTGGCCGGGGGTGATGAAGGACATAGAAAATTATTGTTCCTCCTGCCCTGTGTGTCAGAGGTCGGCCCCGATGCCACATTTCCGTAGCCCGCTGGTCCCTCTACCCATCATTGAGGTCCCGTTTGAGAGGATCGCCATGGATTTGGTAGGGCCTATAATCAAGTCCGCTAGGGGGCACCAGTACATATTAGTTATAATGGACTATGCCACCCGTTATCCAGAAGCGATCCCTCTCCGAAATACCTCGGCCAAAACCATAGCCAAAGAGCTATCTCTTGTGTTTAGCCGGGTGGGTATTTGTAAAGAACTGCTTACGGACCAAGGTACACCCTTTATGTCCCGGGTTATGAAGGAGCTGTGTAAATTGTTCAAAGTGATGCAATTACGTACATCTGTGTATCACCCCCAAACCGATGGGCTGGTTGAAAGATTCAACAAAACCCTAAAACAAATGTTGAAGAAAGTGGTGGATAGAGATGGAAAGGATTGGGACTGTCTACTTCCTTATTTGATGTTTGCTATTAGGGAGGTGCCCCAATCCTCTACGGGATTCTCCCCCTTTGAGTTACTGTATGGGAGACACCCAAGAGGGCTGTTGGATATTGCCAAGGAAACTTGGGAAAGTGAGAGTTCTCCCCACAGGAGTGTGATTGAGCATGTCGCCCTGATGCAAGACCGAATTGCACAGGTAATGCCCATCGTGAAGGAACATTTGGCCCAAGCGCAGTTAGCACAGCAGAGAGTGTACAACCGTGGAGCCAAGACCCGTACCTTTTCCCCGGGGGATAGGATACTGGTACTTGTCCCTACGGTTGAAAGTAAATTCCTTGCCAAATGGCAAGGCCCCTATGAGATAATGGAAAAAGTGAGCGAAGTGAATTACAAGGTCAGACAACCAGGAAGGCGAAAGCCCGAACAGATCTATCACGTTAATCTGTTGAAAGCCTGGAGGGATAGAGAGTCCCTAGTCGCAGACACTTGGTCACCAGCTCAAACTGGTTGCGTGATTCCTGAGGTTGGAATAGCAGCCACCTTGTCACAACCCCAACAACAGGAGGTTAAGGAGTTTGTGCTTCGCAACAAGGAGGTATTCTCTGAGCTGCCGGGACAAACATCTGGGGTAGAGCATGACATCATTACCCCGCCCGGTGAAAAGGTGAAGTTAAAACCCTATCGGATCCCAGAGGCCCGACGGGAGGCAATACGGGAGGAAGTACAGAAAATGCTGAACTTAGGGGTGATAGAGGAGTCCCAAAGTGATTGGTCTAGTCCCATTGTGTTGGTGCCTAAACCGGATGGGAGCTGGCGATTTTGTAACGATTTTCGTCAGTTGAACAAAGTTACAAAATTTGACACCTACCCCATGCCACGTATAGATGAGTTGATCGACCGGCTGGGAACAGCCCGATACATGACGACTCTTGACCTCACAAAAGGGTATTGGCAAATCCCCCTGGCCAAGTCGGCCAAAGAGAAAACCGCATTTGTAACCCCAGACGGGGCGTTCCAATATAAAAGAATGCCGTTCGGGTTACAGAATGCGCCGGCCACATTCCAGCGGAAAATGGACCAGATGCTGAGGCCCCATCGGAAGTATGCTGCGGCTTACCTGGATGACGTAATTGTCCATAGCACAGATTGGGCCTCACATCTGCCAAAAGTGCAAGCAGTCCTGGACTCTGTTCGGGAAGCGGGGTTTACGGCTAACCCCAAGAAGTGTACCATTGGGCAGGAGGAGGCCAAATATCTTGGGTACACCATTGGGAGGGGAGTAATAAAACCCCAACTCAACAAAGTCGAGGCCATCCAGAGTTGGCCACGTCCCAACAGCAAGAAGCAGGTACGAGCCTTTCTGGGAATCGCTGGGTATTATCGGCGATTCATTCCCCACTTTGCTTCTAAGGCTGTGCCCCTAACCAACCTGACGAAGGGGAAAGGGTCGGTCATGATTAAATGGACCCCCGAGGCTGAGGCAGCATTCCAATTCTTGAAACAAGCCTTATGTAGCCAGCCAGTGTTGTACTCACCCGACTTCTCTAAAGACTTTGTCGTACAAAGTGATGCGTCAGATGTGGGGTTAGGAGCAGTATTGTCCCAGGTCTGGAACGGGGAAGAGCACCCAGTCATTTACCTCAGCAGGAAGTTGAAGTCCCATGAGGTAAATTACGCCACCGTTGAAAAGGAGTGTTTAGCGGTGAAGTGGGCTCTAGATTCCCTTCGGTACTACCTGCTAGGTAGGCACTTTGACATGGTTACGGATCACGCTCCGTTAAAGTGGATGGCTCAAAACAAGGAAACAAATAGAAGAGTGAATAGGTGGTTCCTGGCCCTCCAGGAATTCAACTTCACAGTAAAGCATCGCCCTGGCGTTCAAATGGGGAATGTGGATGCTTTGTCTCGAGTACATGAATGCCTGATTGCTGGTGTTCCAACCCCGAGGTTAAAACAAGAGGGGGGGGTATGTGACAGCAGGAAGGTAAAGTCACCTGGTTGCATCCAGGGGGGTAGATATATTTCGCCCAGATTCAGGCTTTACGCCGACTTATACAACTAGGTGGAGAGTTGTATAAGCCCAGCTGAGGCTAGTAGGCTCATGGATGACTCATACCTCTAGGGAGAGTGCTGGGCGTCGTGCAGACAGAGATGAGGAGACCAGCTGAAGCTTGTCAGCTCATTTAGGCCTCTATAAGAACTCCCAGCTTCATTAGATGTTAGCTCATGCCTGGAACCAGACCTGTGTGGACTGTCTAGGGAGAGTGAACCCCTGTGCGGTGAGACAAAGCCTGTGTGGCTATTTGCTTGGACATTTAAAACCAGGGACTTAGGGACTAGGACAGCACTAGGCTGATCCCAGTTGTTAGTTAGGAAACCTGTATGTTTAGTCAGAGGTCAAGTAGACCAGGATTTATTTTATTTATGTTTCTTTTGCTTTGCTGTGTTTTGTCACTGTAAATAGAAAATAAACCGCACCTTTTTGATTTTGAAAACCACAACCTCCGTTTGCTGGGCCTGTTTTTGTGTGGGGAGCCCATCCCGGGGGTCACACACACCCGCTGCCGAGCTAACCCCCTCACAGTAGGAAGAGTGTCAGTTTCTTTCACTGTGATAATCCTTGTTTCTAGGGACAGGGAAGGACAGTGAGGGAAATTCTCCTTGTGCTATAGTGTGCTTTAAAAAAACATTTTTTCTAGGGACAGAAAACTATAGGTAGGAAGAGTGTCAGTTTCTTTCACTGTGATAATCCTTGTTTCTAGGGACAGGGAAGGACAGTGAGGGAAATTCTCCTTGTGCTATAGTGTGCTAAAGCATTCCTCATCAACCATCTTTGAAATCCTTGTTTTTTGGACAGTCAGGGAAATTGTCGTTGTGCCATTCTGTGCAAAAGCAATCATCCTCAACCATATTTAGAAATCCTTAAGTAAAGGGACAGAGAAGGACACCTGAAGGTAGCCCTTATTGCTTTTTTCCCCATCTCCCTGCAGGCCATCTATTAGAATGTCTGGAAGGCAAACAAGGAGAGGCAGACAGTCAGGAGGCAATAAAAGAGGGCAAGCAGGCTCTGTGTCTGGGGGCAACAGTGCTGGTCGTGGACGCGGTGCATTGTCATCAGCACATGGCCATGGGACACGCTTGTCCTTCTTTTCGGCAGCTGGACATGTTGAGCCACATCATGCCGAAGACTTGGTAGAGTGGATGACCAAGCCCTCCTCCTCCTCCTCATCCTCTCTCACCCAGGCTCAGGGTACTGGCAAAGCAGCTGCCAAAGCGTCCTCTTCCCTGGTATCAATGTCAGACTCATCATCAGTCACTCCTTCCCTAGACCCACCATGTCCTCCTCCTGAGGAGTCCCCCGAACTGTTTGAGCACAGTGTTGGGTACATGCTCCAGGAGGATGCCCAGCGTTTCGAAGGGTCTGATGATGAAACCCAGCTACAGGAAGGCAGTAGCGTGAGAGCAGACAGAGGGGATGCTCAAGAAGGACACCAATCTGGCAGTCATGTTCCAGCAGCTGCAGCATACTGCCAGATTGGCTCCAGTGATGAGGAGGGAGGGGATGATGAGGTCACTGACTCCACGTGGGTGCCTAATAGGAGAGAGGAGGAGGAGGAGGATGAGGAGGAGGCACATCTCCAACGAGGCAGGATGCCCTTTGGTGGCCAGCGTAAGGGCAGTACACCGACGGAATCACACCGCAGAGCTCCGCCTGTGCAGGGCGCTGCCTCTGCCCGTCATTCAAAAAGTTCTTTGGTGTGGGCCTTTTTTGAGGCTAGTGCATCAGATCGCACAGCTGCTGTTTGCAACATATGTCTCAAGCGTATATCGCGTGGCCAAAACATCAGCCGCTTGGGTACCACATGCCTGACCAGACATATGTTGACCTGCCATGCAGCTCGTTGGCAAGCCTACCTCAAAGACCCACACCAAAGAACAAAGCGGACCTCTCCTTGCACCGCATCAGCTGGGATCTCCAACCCCACTATAACTTCAGTCCTCTCTGAAACATGCACTGAGAGGAATGAAGGTGTAGAATTAGGTGTGTCACAGCCAAGTACTTGCGGCCACTCTGCTAGCAGTACACCGACGTCCGATTCTAGCAGGCAAATTTCCCTGCCCCAGCTGCTGGACCGTCGAAAGAAGTTCACTCCCAGCCATCCACATGCCCAGCGGTTGAATGCTAGCTTGGCTAAATTGCTAGCGCTTCAACTGCTGCCTTTTCAGTTGGTAGACTCGGCCCCCTTCCGTGGGTTTGTGCAATGTGCGGTTCCTCAGTGGCAGGTTCCCAAACGCCACTTTTTCTCACGGAAGGCTATTCCGGCTCTCTACCGGCATGTGGAAGGCAATGTCTTGGCCTCGCTGGACAGGGCGGTCAGCGGTAAGGTGCATATTACCGCTGACTCATGGTCCAGCAGGCATGGACAGGGACGTTACCTTTCTTTCACGGCCCATTGGGTCACTCTTTTGGCAGCTGGGAAGGATGCAGGACAAGGTGCAGTAGTGTTGGAGGTTGTTCCACCGCCACGCCTCCAAAATGCTACTACTGGTTGTGACACACCTCTCTCCTCCACCCCCTCCTCTTCTTCTTCCTCCATGGCCTCTTCCTGTGGTTTGTCCTCGGAACCAGCGGTGCTCCGTAGGCATTCAAGGGGCTACGCAAGTACGCAGGCAAAAAGATGCCATGCCGTGCTTGCGCTGGTGTGTTTGGGGGACAGAAGCCACACTGGGGCAGAGGTCCTGTCTGCTCTGCAGGGCCAGGCCGAGAGGTGGTTGACGCCACGCCAGCTTAAGCCAGGAATGGTGGTTTGCGACAATGGCACCAACCTCCTCTCCGCCCTCCGACAGGGACAACTGACCCATGTGCCCTGTGTGGCTCACGTCCTTAACCTGGTGGTGCAGCGGTTCTTGGGCAGGTACCCGGGCTTACAGGATGTCCTGAGGCAGGCCAGGAAAGTCTGTGTGCATTTCCGCAGATCTTATAATGCCAGTGCTCGCCTGGCTGAGCTGCAAAAGGAGTTGAACCTGCCCAAGAACCGCCTTATATGTGACATGCCCACCAGGTGGAACTCAACGTTGGCCATGCTGCAGCGGCTGCACACGCAGCAGAGGGCCATCAATGAGTACCTGTGCGACTACGGCACCAGGACAGGGTCAGGGGAGCTTGTTTTTTTTTCTCCACGCCAGTGGGGCATGATCAGGGATGCATGCACTGTCCTGGCACCATTTGAGGAGGCCACGAGGATGGTGAGCAGTGACAGTGCATGCATCAGTGACACTGTACCTCTTGTCCACCTGTTGGAGCACACGCTGCGTGGACTAATGGACAGGGCACTTGAGGCAGAACAGAGGCAGGAAGAGGAGGACTTCCTTGCCTCTCAAGGCCCCCTTTACCCAGACAGTGTTCCTTCTGTCCCACCCATCGCACAGGAAGAGGAGGAGGAGGAGGAGGATTGTGTCAGCATGGAGGTGGAGGCTGGCACTCAGCATCATCAGCAGCAGTCTTTTAGGGATGATTTACAGTCCCAAGAAACCAGTGGACTTGTACGTGGCTGGGAGGAGGTGGCTGCGGATCATGTCATCCTTAGTGACCCAGAGGACTCCGGAGCGAATGCCTCAGCAAACCTACGCTGCATGGCCTCCCTGATCCTGCAAAGTCTGCGGAAGGATCCTCGTATTCTTCGGATCAAGGAGAGGGACCATTACTGGCTGGCCACTCTCCTTGATCCACGGTACAAGGGTAAGGTTGCGGACCTTATGTTACCGTCGCAGAGGGAGCAGAGGATGAGACAACTCCGGGAGGCCTTGCAGAAAGGTCTGTGCAACGCGTTCCCAGAGACTGGGAGGTTACAAACTCCTGGTCCTGGACAACGAGTTGCTGAGGCTTCGGCCAGTCAAAGAAGGAGCGGTGGGGAAGGTGGCCGTCTGACCGATGCGTTCAGACAATTCTTTAGTCCGCAGCCCCAAAGTATGATCGGTTCCAGCAACCATCGCCAGCGTCTGATAAACATGGTGCAGGAATATCTAGGGGCAAGGTCAGACTTGGACACCTTCCCCACCGAAAATCCTCTGGCTTACTGGGTCTTGAGGATGGATCACTGGCCAGAGCTTGCACAGTATGCAATTGAGCTACTGGCCTGTCCTGCATCCAGCGTTCTTTCGGAACGCACATTCAGTGCTGCTGGAGGATTTGTCACGGATCACAGGGTGCGCCTGTCCACCGACTCGGTTGATCGACTGACTTTCATCAAGATGAACCAGTCTTGGATCACCACCAGCTACCACACACCTGATGCTGATATAACAGACTAATTGATTTTAACATGTCACATCCCTTCAAGACTGATGCTGATGCTGAGTGCCTGTGCTGTTATGTTGACTGGCTATCCTCCTCCTCCGAGTCCTCAATGATACGATTGATGATGATAGCTTGGAAGATCATTTTTGTTTATGGGTGCCGCCACCAGTGGCTAAGGCCCAATTTTTCAGCCCCTGTTTTACAGGGGCGTGTAATTACAATTTTTTTAGCAATAATTTGCCATAGGGCTCATTGCTGTGCTCCAAGTACAGTATCTGTGAGGGGTTGGAGTGTTGTGGCACCAGTGCCTAAGGCCCAATTTTTCAGCCCCTGTTTAACAGGGGCGTGTCATTACAATTTTTGAAGCAATACTTTGCAACAGGGCTCATTGCTGTGCTCCAAGTACAGTATCTGTGAGGGGTTGTAGTGTTGTGCCACCAGTGCCTAAGGCCCAATTTTTCAGCCCCTGTTCAACAGGGGCATGTAATTACAATTCTTGATCTAATAATTCACAGCAGGGCCCATTGCTGCACCCACCAAGAGTAACTCTGAGGGCTTACAGTGTTGTGGCAACGCCACCACCACCACCACCACGAAAGGCCCAATTTTTCAGCCCCTGTTCAAAAGGGGCATGTAATTACAATTCTTGATCTAATAATTCACAGCAGGGCCCATTCCTGCACCCACCAAGAGTAACTCTGAGGGCTTACAGTGTTGTGGCAACGCCACCACCACCACCACCACGAAAGGCCCAATTTTTCAGCCCCTGTTCAAAAGGGGCATGTAATTACAATTCTTGATCTAATAATTCACAGCAGGGCCCATTCCTGCACCCACCAAGAGTAACTCTGAGGGCTTACAGTGTTGTGGCAACGCCACCACCACCACCACCACGAAAGGCCCAATTTTTCAGCCCCTGTTCAAAAGGGGCATGTAATTACAATTCTTGATCTAATAATTCACAGCAGGGCCCATTCCTGCACCCACCAAGAGTAACTCTGAGGGCTTACAGTGTTGTGGCAACACCACCACCACCACCACCACCACGAAAGGCCCAATTTTTCAGCCCCTGTTCAACAGGGGCATGCAATTACAATTCTTGATCTAATAATTCACAGCAGGGCCCATTGCTGCACCCACCAAGAGTAACTGTCAGGGCTTACAGTGTTGTGGCACCAGCACCACCATCAAAGGCCCAATTTTTACTACCACTGTTCAACAATTATATGTAATTAAAATTCCTGATATAATAGTTGACAGCAGGGCGTTCCAGCACCAACCAAGAGTAACTGTGAGTGCTTACAGTGTTGTGCCAACACCAACAACTAAGGGGCCTATTTCTGCAGAGTATATACGGCAGGTCCCTACTTTCAAACATCCAACTTACAAACGACTCCTACTTGCAAACGCAAGAAGACAACAGGAAGTGAGAGGAAATCTACCCCTTGGAAGGAAAATTCTCTCCTGTAAGAATTAATATGGGAGAAAGGTGTCTCCTCTGTACTGATGCTTTATCAGCAATCCTTGTTTCAAGAAAAACACCACATTTCAAAAACAGTTGTCATTGGGACGGAAAGTGAGGTGAAATGTTCTGAACAGGGGCACAGACAGCAAAACAAATGTTACAGGGGTGATAACCCTTACCTATGTTTTCCAAAAAGTTTAAAAATAGATTTTTGGGCTGGAGCTACACTTAAACAATGTACCTGTTCAAAATTACAAACAGATTCTACATAAGAACAAACCTACAGTCCCTGTCTTGTATGCACCGCCTGTATACGGCTGTTCAGAGTATATAGGGCCTTTTTTATTTTATGTGCGGGGTTCCCCTTAATATCCATACAAGACCCAAAGGGGCTGGTAATGGGCTGGGGTAGGGGGGGGGGCATGGGGTAGCTATGCCATTTTTCTTAAAGATTTTCATCCATATTACCGGGACCAGACATTACATTAAAGCCGCAAGCAGTTTTAAATGGCTTTTTTTTCCTTTAGAAGTGTCATTTTGTGCAGGGACAGTTCTAAACACGGGAAACACGTGGCACTTCACAGGCATACTTTAGACACCCCCCAGGTACGATATTTAAAGGAATATTTGACTTTTTTTTTTTCACTTTATGCATCATTAAAATGACTGCTCCTGAAAAACGACCGTTTTTAAAACTTCTTTTTGCATTGATACATGTCCCCTGGTGCACAACCCGGGTTCCCAAACCCTTTTTAGGACAATAACATGCATAATAGTTGTTATAATTAGCACTTTAGAATTCGAACGTTCGCATCCATTGTATTTAATAGGGTTCTAATGTTCGTACGAACTTTCGGTCCGTTCGCGGGTTCTGGTGCGAACCGAACCCGGGGGTGTTCGGCTCATCACTAGTAGACACCCAAGCTATTTGCTGAGAGGCATGGTGAGTATTTTACAGCTCTCATTTGTTATTGAAAATGAAGAAAGAAAATAATTTTTTTTTTTTTTTTCAATTTTCAAAACTTTGTGACAAAAAGCGAGATCTGCAAAATACTCACCATACCTCTCAGCAAATAGCTTTGGGTGTCTACTTTCCAAAATGGGGTCATTTGGGGGGGTTTGTGCCATCTGGGCATTCCATGGCCTCCGAAACTGTGATAGGCAGTGAGGAGTGAAATCAAAAATGTACACCCTTAGAAAGCCTGAAGGCGGTGCTTGGTTTTTGGGGTCCTGTACTGTGCTGACCTAGGCTCCCAAAAAGGGAGCCTAGGTCCCTGCTGATCTAGGCTCCCTGTACCTACTCACCTAGGCTCCCAAAAAGTCTCACGCATGTGGTATCCCCGTACTCAGGAGAAGCAACAGAATGTATTTTGGGGTGTAATTCCACATATGCCCATGGCATGTTTGAGCAATGTATCATTTAGTGAAAACTTTGTGCAAAAAAAAAAAAAAAAATTTTCCGCAACTTGTGTCAACATATAAAATATTCCATGGACTCGACATGCCTCTCAGCAAATAGCTTGGGGTGTCTACTTTCCAAAATGGGGTCATTTGGGGGGGTTTTGAACTGTCCTGGCATTTTATACACAACATTAGGAAGCTTACATCCACTCTTCTAACCACTTGAAGACAAAGCCCTTTTTGACACTTTTTGTTTACATGAAAACATATTTTTTTTGCAAGAAAATTATGTTGAACCCCCAAACATTCTATATATTTTTAAAGCAAAGGCCCTACAGATTAAAATGGTGGGTGTTGCATTTTTTTTCCCACACAGTATTTGCGCAGCGATTTTTCAAATGCATTTTTTGGGGAAAAAATACACTTTTTTTAATTTTAATGCACTAAAACACACTATATTGCCCAAATGTTAGATAAAATAAAAAAGATGATCTTAGGCCGAGTACATGGATACCAAACACGACATGCTTTAAAGTTTTGCACAAACGCGCAGTGGCGACAAACTACATACATTTTTAAAAGCCTTTAAAAGCCTTTACAGGTTACCACATTAGATTCACAGAGGAGATCTACTGCTAAAATTACTGCCCTCGATCTGACCTTCGCGGTGATACCTCACATGCATGATGCAATTGCTGTTTACATATGACGCCAGACCGAAGCTTGCGTTCGCCTTTGCGCAAGAGCAGGGCGGGACAGGGGTGCTTTTTTTTTTTTATTATTAATTTTGCATTTTTATTTTATTTTTAAACTGTTCCTTACATATTTTTTTTTTATAATTTTTATTATTATCTCAGGGAATGTAAATATCCCCTATTATAGCAATAGGTAGTGACAGGTACTCTTTTTTTTAAAAAAACTGGGGTCTATTAGACCCTAGATCTTTCCTCTGCCCTTAAAGCATCTAAACACACCAAGATCGGTGTGATAAAATGCTTTCCCAATTTCCCAATGTCGTTTTCTATATCTGGGGGGGGGGACTCCCTCCCACTGCTTGTAAAAGCAGTCCAGAGGCTAATTAGCCGCTAGGATTGCTTTTACATGAAAGCCGGCCACTGGCTGAAAATAATGATACCAAGATGATACCTAAACCCACAGGCATCATTCTGGTATAACCATTCAAAGTCCAGCAACATACCAGTACGTTGCTGGTCCTTGTTGGACATGTATTGTAATCTTTTTTTTCATGCAGCCTGTTGGCTGAACGAAAAAAAGAGTTTGATCGGTGGGTATGCCCACCATTAGAATACCTCCCTTCATTCACCCACTTCTAATGATGGGCATACATGCACCATTTATATATGCCGAACCATGGGGGCATCCTCCTGCAAAAGTTATGCCGCGTACACACGGTCAGACTTTTCCACGGGCAAGCCTCCGTCGGAATTTCGACCGTATGTACGCGGCATTAGGAGAAAAATCGCTCCTCCGCCCCTGCTGCCCCCATGCTTTGGCATATATGCTCTTTTCTTTAACTGTGGGGGTGAAATCATCTCCTACAGCACTGGAGTCGCAGGGATCAGGCCTGTCTCTGCGAACGCTGCAGTTATGCGTGTTGTGTTTTGTAAGTGACAGTGATCGATCGATACTGCACTTGGGTGGCCTGGGCTGGACGGAGGGGCAAAACGCAGGTGCTAGCAGGTATCTGGGCTGATCCCGCTAACACTGAGTTTTTGGGAACCCTAAACTGCTGGGGACGCTAGTATAGATCTGATCAGATCAGATATTGATCTGTTCAGATACAATACCACTAAGGGAGGTGTATGCTTCACGTGTGGGTGTTAGCGCTACTGGCACTAACCTGACGCTGCCTGGGGCAACGCAGACCCTCTATAACACTAAAACCTAATTGATATCACCCACCGGGCGATCAGGGGGTTAAACCTTTATTGGGTTATATACGGCGGGTGCCCTGACACTATAAAAAGCAAACTAACTAACCAGCGTCACCCGTAACACTTATACGGTGATCACTGGTGAAAGGGTTAATTAGGGGCAATCAGGGGGTTAAAACCTTTATTAGGTAATATATGGGGGTACCTGACGCTATATAAAAACCTGACAGGGAACCTAATTAACAAAATAACTAACTGGCTAACCAGTGTCACCAGTGACACTTATACGGTGATCACTGGTGAAAGGGTTAACTCTAGGGGCAATCAGGGGGTTAAAACCTTTATTAGATAATATATGGGGGTACCTGACGCTATAATAACCTGGCGGCACCAGCATAACTAATACAGCGATCAGAAAAACTATCGCTTAGTGACACTGGCAAAAGGGGGTGAAAGGGTTACCTGGGGGGGCGATCAAGGGGTTAAACCTTTATTAGGTAATATATGGGGGTACCTGATGCTATAAAAACCTGGCGGCGAACCTAAAAAAATAACTGACTACCTAGCGGCACCAGCATAACTAATACAGCGATCAGAAAAACAATCGCTTAGTGACACTGGCAAAAGGGGGTGAAAGGGTTACCTGGGGGGTGATCAAGTGGTTAAACCTTTATTAGGTAATATATGGGTGTACCTGACGCTATAAAAACCTGGCGGCGAATCTAAAAAAAATAACTGACTACCTAGCGGCACCAGCATAACTAATACAGCGATCAGAAAAACGATCGCTTAGTGACACTGGCAAAAGGGGGTGAAAGGGTTACCTGGGGGGCGATCAAGGGGTTAAACCTTTATTAGGTAATATATGGGGGTACCTGACTGTTCTGTCCATCAGATGTCTATATTCTGATTATCTGCATTTGTGTTGATTAAAATGACATTAATGTTGTAATTTCTATGGAAATCATTTGCAGAGCGTAGGCGCCATCTAGTGTCCCTTTTTGGTATTGTTTCAGTTTGTTCATTATTAAATGCATTAAATGTATAACCCAGGAAGTGATTAGAAAGCAAAGTATTCTGGGTAAAATCTCACAGGAAGAGACACATTTACCATGCTTTTCAAGACACTGCAGGAAGCAGGATGTGTCTTATTTCAATCTCTTACCATCAACCCTTAGAGAACTTAAAAAGTAAGTTTTTACTGTCCCATATTGTACTGTATATCTTTGTCTCTGCAATGTATGCTAAATGTATGGGATATTGTACTCATCAAGGTTTATTCTTGTTATTTGTAGTTTCACCTAGCTTGTTCCAATAAACTGCGATTGAAGAAATATGGTATTATGTTTATGGGATAAGAATGGTTTAACTGAATGTCCTTGAGACAGAACACTGATGCTATAAAAACCTGGTGGCGAACCTAAAAAAATAACTGACTACCTAGCAGCACCAGCATAACTAATACAGCGATCAGAAAAACGATCGCTTAGTGACACTGGCAAAAGGGGGTGAAAGGGTTACCTGGGGGGTGATCAAGGGGTTAAACCTTTATTAGGTAATATATGGGGGTACCTGACGCTATAAAAACCTGGCAGCGAACCTAAAAAAATAACTGACTACCTAGCGACACCACCGACACTAATACAGCGATCAGAAAAATGATCGCTTAGTGACAGTGGTTCTAGGGGGTGAAAGGGTTACCTGGGGGCGATCAAGGGGTTAAACCTTTATTAGGGGGGTTAGGGGGCTACCCTGGACCTAAAGGGACCTAACACTAACTGCCCTGACACTTTTACAGTTACAAATGTCACTGTTTGCAGTGATCAGTAAATAAATGATCACTGCAATCAGTGACACTGTGACTGGGGGCTGAGGGGTGATCTGGGGGTGACTGGGGGGCCATCGTGTGCCTATGTGTCCTGGTGTCAGTGTACTGTTTGTGCACTTACTTGATGTCTTCTCTCCACGGCGCTCCGGTCTATGTGAGCGCAGCAGGAGAGATGACATCACTTCCTCCTGCCTGTGTTTACATTACACAGGCAGAGGAAGCATTTGATTCGCCGGGAGCGATCGCGAGGGGGTGGCCAGAAACCAATGGCCGTCCAGTCATCATGGATTGCTCCCGGAGAGATACCGACCGCCCACTGTACCGGAGGGGGGTCCGATCGGACCCCCCACCCATACGAAGGCAGTCACGTACAGGTAAGTGATTGTGCCTGTCCGTGCCATTTTGCCGATGTATATGTACAGTGAGCGGTCGTTAAGTGGTTAAAGGTTCACAGCAATTCACAATAAGATATGTTTGAGTTAGTTTTTGTTCTAATGACAAGCCACATAGAGACGTAGAGAGAGACAAAAGGAATGAAAGCAAAGGCAAAGCGCACGAAAGACGAATGGATAGTGATAGGTATGGAAGGGGATAAATGGATTCAGCCATGGGGAGGAAAAAGAGAGAGGTCAGTATCTACCTGTCTTATAATAAGGCATAAGATTGGGTCCATGGGTCCCAGATTTTATTATATTTCCCAAGGTTATCATGGCTTCAAGCTTGTAGGTGGGGCCTAACCAGTGTACCCAAGTACTGGGAGGAGTAAACACATGTGGATACTTAGACGTTTATATTGTAGAAGTTGAATGACCACAGAAATAAGTGCAATGGAACTATATACTGTATATTGCAGATATTAAACTTCTTCAGGAAGAAAATGTAATGTTTATCTGCAAGGCATTCTTTCAATAATGAAATAACATGAGTTTACAGACCATAAAATGTGTAGAAAGCACTTTTTGTATAAGATTACTTTATCACCCTGTGATCTCCCAAATTTGTGTCGTTATCGGATGCCATTGGGAGAGTTTTAGGAAGCTGGCAGGAGAGACACTTTGGGGTTGATTTACTAAAACTGGAGAGTGTAAAATCTGGTACAGCTGTGCATGGTAGCCAATCAGCTTCTAACTTCAGGTTGTTCAATTAAGCTTTGACAATAAAACCTGGAAGCTGATTGGTTTCTATGCAGAGCTGCACCATATTTTGCTCTCTCCAGCTTTTGTAAATCAACCCCTTTGTTTTTGTTTTTTCATAAATATTTTTATTGTTTTTTCAAGAAAGGAAATAATTACAAAGTGTACATATATTGTATATGTAAAATTGTATCAGTGGAAAACACACAGTAACAGTCAAAAATAGAAGGAAATAATAAATTAAATACGATTAATTAACAGATTTAGAAGAGTTTCTAATGAAATATCATAAGTGTAAAAAATCTACCAACATTTTGAGGTAAATAAGATGTAATCCCAGGGGACCATATTTTTTTTAAATTTGTGTATATTACCACAAACGATAGCAGTAAGTTTTTCGTTAGAGATAAACCAATTAATTTTGCTTATAACCAAAGTGGAATTGGGAGTAGAAGACCACCATGCTTTAGCCAAAGATTGTTTAGCAGCAGTGAAAAAAAAATGTTAATTAGTAAAGCTTTTCGGTTTGAGATTTAACAAGGCTTCTAGTGGGTTTTGGGAAAGTTGTTTAACAAATATGGTAAAAATCATTAGGTATATCAGACCAGAATTGTTTTATTTTAGGACATTCCCACCAAATATGTAAAAAGATCCTATATCAAAGCAGCCTTTAAAACATTTATTGGATATAGTTGGTTTAATTTAAGCTAGACGTTTGGCATTGGCAACCAAGTACCATCTCATGAGCAATTTATAGTTAGATTCAATTGCAGCTGTATTAATAGAGCAATGGGAAGTAGTATACCAGATTTGTTTCCAATCATTGTCCGTTATAGGTTTACCAAGATCGTTTTGCCATTTTGACATGTATGAATGAGGTTTTTTTTCATCAAGTATAGATGAATAAATCAATGAGAAGACTTTTAGTAGTAGGATCATGTTTACAAAAATTTTCAAAAAGAGTGAGGGATTTTTGATTGTAAGAAGATCCTATAGTTACGTATAATTGATAAGAGGACATTAAGTTACCTTTACTTTTGTATTTATCCCAAATAAGCAATGAATGATTGATAATGGGATTATCAATAGGTTTTTTTTTTTTTTTAGGAATCCAAATAATATTATCGATGGACATAGGGTCTATCTGGGAGGCCTCCAGTGAAATCCAGAGGGGAGGGGAGGAATAGTTATGATAACCCATAAGTTGTGCTATTTACATAGTTACATAGTTAGTCAGGTTGAAAAAAGACACAAAGTCCATCTAGTTCAACCATAAAAAAAAAGAAAAAATATCGTACAATCCCATATACCCAATTATATACCCACAGTTGATCCAGAGGAAGGCAAAAAAAAAACCAGCAGAGCATGATCCAATTTGCTACAGCAGGGGAAAAAAATCCTTCCTGATCCCCCGAGAGGCAATCGGATTTACCCTGGATCAACTTTACCTATAAATGTTAGTACTGTTATATTATGTACATTTAGGAAAGTATCCAGGCCTTTCTTAAAGCAATCTACTGAGCTGGCCAGAACCACCTCTGGAGGGAGTCTATTCCACATTTTCACAGCTCTTACTGTGAAGAAACCTTTCCGAATTTGGAGATGAAATCTTTTTTCCTCTAGACGTAAAGAGTGCCCCCTTGTCTTTTGTGTTGACCGTAAAGTGAATAACTCAACACCAAGTTCACTATATGGACCCCTTATATATTTGTACATGTTAATCATATCCCCCCTTATTCTCCTCTTCTCAAGAGTGAATAAATTCAGTTCCTCTAATCTTTCCTCATAGCTGAGCTCCTCCATGCCTCTTATCAGTTTGGTTGCCCTTCTCTGCACTTTCTCCAGTTCCCCTGGTGCCCAAAACTGAACTGCATATTCCAGATGAGGTCTTACTAATGATTTGAACAGGGGCAAAATGATATCTCTCTCTCTTAAGTCCATACCTCTCTTAATACAAGAAAGGACTTTGCTCGCTTTGGAAACCGCAGCTTGGCATTGCATGTCATTATTGAGCTTATGATCTACCAAAACCCCCAGATCCTTCTCCCCTACGGATCCCCCCAGTTGTACTCCCCCTAGTATGTATGATGCATTCATATTCTTAGCCCCCAAGTGCATAGATTTACATTTATCAACATTAATCCTCATCTGCCACATAGTCGCCCAATTAGACAGAGCATTGAGGTCGGTTTGTAAATTGGCGACATCCTGTAAGGACGTTATTCCACTGCATAGCTTGGTGTCATCTGCAAAGACAGAAATGTTACTTTTGATCCCAGACCCAATATCATTTATAAAGATATTAAAAAGTAAGGGTCCCAGTACTGAACCTTGGGGTACACCACTGATAACCTTAGACCATTCAGAGTAAGAATCATTAACCACTACTCTCTGAATTCTGTCTTTTAGCCAGTTTTCTATCCATTTACAAACTGATATTTCCAATCCTGTAGACTTTACCTTACACATGAGCCGTGTTGTGTGCGGAACTGTATCGAACGCTTTTGCAAAATCCAAGTATACCACGTCCACCGCCACCCCTCTGTCCAAGGTTTTACTTACCTCTTCATAAAAAGAAATCAGGTTTGTCTGACAACTTCTGTCTTTCATGAATCCATGCTGTCTGTTGCTTAAATCGTTTTTTTCTAGCAAGAACTCATCTATGTGGTCTTTTATTAATCTCTTCAGTATCTTCCCAACTATAGAAGTTAAACTAACAGGTCTATAGTTACTTGTTAAAGACTTTGTTCCCTTTTTAAATATAGGCACCACATTGGCCCTGCGCCAATCTAGTGGTACTATTCCTGTCATTAATGAGTCCCTAAAAATTAGATACAATGGCTTTGAAATTACAGAGCTCAATTCTTTTAGGATCCGTGGGTGTATGCCATCTGGTCCAGGTGCTTTATCCACCTTTATTCTGTCTAAATATTTCTGGACCATATCACTTTTGAGCCATTGTGGATTTGGGGCTGTGTCACTACCACCCCTATTATGGACATGATCTCCCCCATGCTCTATTGTATACACAGAGCTGAAGAAAGTATTTAATAAATTACCCTTGTCTTTGTCCCCAGTCACCCACTGTAGATTATTTTGTAAAGGGCCTACATGCTCAGACCTGACCTTTTTACTATTAATATATTTGAAGAATTTTTTGGGGTTTGTCCTACTATCTTTTGCAATCTGTCGTTCGTTTTGAATTTTTGCATCCTTGATTTCCTTTTTACATATCCTGTTATATTCTTTGTAACATTTAAACGACACTAGTTTTCCTTCATTTTTATATTTTTTTAAAGCTCTTTTCTTATTGTTTATAGCTTTTTTAACTTTAACCGTGAGCCACATAGGTTTTATTTTTAGCCTTTTAAACTTATTGCCCATGGGAATATACTTTGCAGTTTGGTCCCAAACAGTCTTTTTGAAGAATTCCCATTTCTGTTCTGTGTTTATCGATGCCAATATTCTCTCCCAGTCGAAGTCCTGGAGAGCAGCCCTCATCCTTGGAAAAATTAGCTTTCTTGAAATTAAGTGTTTTTATCTTTCCTGTATGTATTTCTTGCTTACAGTTAACATCAAATGAAATCATGTTATGGCCACTGCTACCCAGGTGTTCCTTTATCTGAACATTAGTAATACGCTCTGCATGGTTGAGATTACCAGGTCCAACAGAGCATCATTCCTAGTTGGGGCCTCAATAAACTGGACCATAAAAATTGTCCTGCAATAGGTTTATAAACTTTTGCCCTTTAACAGTCCCAGCAGTGCCATTACTCCAGTCAATTTCTGGGTAGTTAAAATCCCCCATTATTATCACCGTCCCAGCCCTTGCAGCCCTTTCCATCTGTGCAAGGAGCTGAGTCTCCACCTCCTCATTAACAATGGGTGGTCTATAACAAACTCCAATGATTAACTTTGAACTACGCACATCTATATGCAGTTCCACCCATAATGCTTCAGCCTCAACACACTCTCCATCAACCAGGTCCTCTTTCACGCTTGCTTTGAGATCACTTCTCACATAGAGACAGACCCTGCCACCTTTCCTTTCTACCCTGTCTCTCCGAAAGAGTGCATAGCCAGGAATATTAATAGCCCAATCATGTGAGGATTGAAGCCAAGTTTCAGCAATACCGATTACGTCATAGCTCTCCTCATGCACCAGAGCTTCCAACTCACCTATTTAGCTTGGCAGACTTCTGGCATTGGTGAACAAACACTTTAATGTATTACATTTTTCTCTGGTGTTTTTCATATAATTTTTAGTAGTACACATGGCACTATGGTTTCCAATGGCTGTTTGCAACATGGGAACTTTCTTGTCACCTCCCATAACCCTCCCCCCATCTATCCCCATTCCACTCTCCTTTATTGTCTGACCCCTAACTGACCTGTGTGCCCGATGTAATTCTAGTTCACCCTCCCCCCTCAATCCTAGTTTAAATACTCCTCCAGCCTTCCCATAAACCTTTCCCCAGCACAGCAGACCCCCTTCCATTCAAGTGCAATCCGTTTTTAGCATATAGGTTGCACCCCAATGAAAAGACAGCCCTGTGCTCTAGAAACCCAAATCCCTCCTCCCTACACCGGGTCTTTAGCCATGCATTCAGCTCTCTAATCTCCCCCTGCCTTTCCTGTGTTGCGCATGGCACAGGCAATATTTCAGAGAATATCACCTTGGAGGTCCTTGCCTTCATCTTGCAGCCTAGTTCTTTAAATTGATTCTTAAGGAGCCTCCACCTTCCATGTATACTGTCATTGGTTCCAACGTGGACCAAGACAGCTAGGTCATGCCCAGCCCCTCCCAGTAATTTATCCACCAGTCCACCACATGCCGAACCCTGGCCCCAGGGAGACAGCAAACCATTTGGTTGAAGCGATCCTGGCGACAAATTATTATATCAGTCCTTCTGATTATAGAATCCCCTATATCCACCAACTGTCTAGGCCTACCTGCACTCCCCTCACCACCTCTACTAGATGGGTTGCTCTCCCGGCTGTTAGGGGTAGCAGTGACATCTAGGGCTGCCACCTCTGTGTTTGTGCATCAAAACACATTTTCCAAGTTGGGTGAAGATGTGGAGGTGGCAAATACAGGACTGGCCTTCCTTTTCTGCAAGCCCCTTCCACTCCCTCTAACTACATTAACCCATCTTCCTATCTGATAATCCTGACTTGCCCTTCCACCCTCCACATCAGCCCTACTGCCCACCTGCTCAGCGAGCAGAGGACCCCTTTCAAGGTTGTCCTTTCTGCCCAGTGTTGCAACTTGCTCCTCCAGATCTCTAATGCGAGCTTCCAGAAGGGCAACCTGCTCACATCTGTCACAGCGGTATCCATCCTGGAGCTGTTGCACCAATTTTGCATACATGTGGCACACTGTGCACTGAGCAAAACCTTCAACCCTGCTAGCACTCATTTCCCAGTTACAATATAATTACTTGTAGGAAGTTTAAGATGTTACTCACAGTTTAGAAGACTCCTGTCTTAACTCCTGTTTTAAACTCCTGGTTTTTAACTCTCCACTTTAGTTCAAAATTCCACTTATGTTCACAAAATCCACATGCAAGCCACCATCAGCAGAGAGCCAGCTCCTAGGGGAGTTTGTACAGACACTTATATACTCACCTGTGAACAATTAACCACTCCCCTTAATTAGCAGAAAGAAAAAAAAAGTGTCAGAGAAAGGAGGGGAAAAAAAAAAGTATTTTTAAAACTGATAAACTTATCAAATAAAGGACAAAAATAAAAATAAAAAAAATCACCACTTGCAAGCAAAAGCAGTTAAAAGCAAAACTCCTGGTTTTTAACTCTCCACTTTAGTTCAAAATTCCACTTACCGTATATACTCGAGTATAAGCCGACCCGAATATAAGCTGAGGCACCTAATTTACCACAAAAAAACTGGGAAAACGTATTGACTCGAGTATAAGCCTAGGGTGTCCATCTGCATGCCTCACTGTGCCTCACTTTGCCTCACTGTGTCTATGTGCATGCCTCACTGTGTCCATGCCTCACTGTGCCCATGCCTCACTGTGTCCATGCCTCACTGCGCCCATGCCTCACTGTGTCCATGACTAGACTGACGTTTAACATGGGAGTCTATGGAAGGGGTGCCCGGCTTTGAAAAATCGGTACTCCCCGTCCGTAAGTCCCCCAGACAAAAAACTTTGCACACTTATAGATATGAAATGGGGCCCAAAGTCACCAAAGTCACTGGAGAAATTACCGTTTAACATGGGAGTCTATGGAAGGGGTGTCCAGCTTTGAAAAATCGGTTCTCCCCGGCCGTAGCTCCCTTGGACAACAAACTTTGCACACTAGTAGAGGAAGAGTGAGGCTACATGTGTGCCAAGTCCGGCCGGTACCGGGTCCCCAAAATCCGGGAGATCAGGCGCAAAATGGTGACTCGAGTATAAGCCGAGGGGGGCATTTTCAGCACAAAAACTCGGCTTATATTCGAGTATATACGGTATGTTCACAAAATCCACATGCAAGCCACCATCAGCCACCATCAGCCACCATCAGCAGGGAGCCAGCTCCTAGGGGAGTTTGTACAGACACTTATATACTCACCTGTGAACAAATCACTACTCCCCTTAAATAGCAGAAAGAAAATAAAGCTGTTTAAAAAGTGTCAGAGAACGGAGGGGGAAAAAAATAAAATAAAAGTATTTTTAAAACTGATAAACGTATCAAATAAAGGACAAAAAAATAAATAAAAATTTGAGCATCTGAATAATAATAAGAAATGTTAGGAACAGCTAGTCCTCCATTTTTTTTAGTCTTTTAGGTTGGAAAAGAGTTTCTCTATTTATTTGAGGTTTGTGGTTTTGCCATATAAAGGAAAATACCACATTTTGAATTGATCATATGATATGGGAAGGGATATTAATGGGAAGTACCCTAAATAAATAAAGTAATTTAGGTAAAAAAAAATCTATTTAATTGATGTAATGCACCCTAACCATGAGATTTGATATTTTTTCCATGCCTCAAGAAGCGATTTCAAGTGATGTATAATAGACAGATAATTTGCATTATAGAGGGAATAGTAAGAAGAGATAAGTTTTATACCTAAATAGGGTAAGGAAAAGTTTTCCCAGTGGAAAGGGAAAATGCATTTTGATATGAATAACATCTGCAGTTGATGAATTAACGTTCAGGGCTTTAGATTTAAAAATGTTAACATAAAAGCCAGAGATTTTTTGATAGGGTAAGGTTATTAAGGGTTGTGTTACAAATAAGATGACATCATCTGCAAAAATACATATTTTGTGATGGTAACTTGCAATGTCTATACCTTTATTATTGATATTGTTTTTAATTGAAATTGCAAGAGGTTCAATTGCTAGCAGAAATAATAGTGGGAATAAAGGGCATCCCTGTCTAAAGCCTCTTTGAATATCAAAAGGGGGTGATCGAAATTCTGCATACTGTACAAATGCCCGGGGATGATTGTAAAGAGAGTTAATCCAGTCGCAAAAGTGAGGACCGAAGCCCCATTTCTTAAGGAGGAAATTTAAGTATGGCCAGAGGACTGAATCAAATGCTTTCCTAATGTCAAGAGATAAGAGGAAACAAGGATTATTCCTTTTTTTTGGCTAAATGAATAAGATGTAATATCCTGCGAATGTTATCACTCGCTTGTCTTTTAGGCATGAAACCAAATTGATCTGTACTTATTAAATTATTTATTCCAGTGTTCAAACGAGTTGCTAAAATTTTGTATTATTGGCACAATTTGGTTTAGGTATCATGCATATAGAAGCAAGAAGTGTATCAGAATTTAAATTATCACCCTGTAGTATAGCATTATAATAATTTGATAATTGAGGGGCTAAGAAATCAGATTTTTTTTATAGTATAGAGTAGATAGACCATCTGGACCAGGTTTTTTTATTAGTTTTGAGAGATTTAATGGGCAAAGGAATTTCCGGAACAGAGATATTCTTTTCTAATAAATTAAAAAGAGGTTTTGGAATTTTGGGTACTGGTAAGTTTATTGAAGAAAAGTATTTTTCAGCTAGGTTATCATATGTGGGTGGAGCTTGATAAAGATTTGATAAGTGCTCATGGCAAATTTCTAAAATTTTGGAAGGATTACTAGTAAATGAGTTTGTGTGAGTTCTGAGATGGATAGGTTTACATTTATGATCAGATTTCCAAAGTTTATTGGCTAAGAGGGTATGAGGCTAATCATTAAACATATAACATTTATTTTTTGTCCAATTGATATAGTTTACAAATTGTGTAAACATAGGTTTAGTTGTGTCTGGACATTGGAGAGATTATTGAGTAAGGAGGTAGAGGGATTTAATTTATGTTGGTCAAGTAGAGTATTATATTTTTTTTCTAAATTGAAAAGATTTTCAGTGCGTTTTTTTTTTTTTTTAAGTGAGCTAGCAATTTGTATGGATTTACCACGTATAACCCGCCTTATGTGCACTCCATGAAGTATTGTGATAAATATCAGGGGATGTATTGAGATCAAAATATTCTTTCAGTGAAATTCTCTAGTTTTGGAATTAAGACATTTAAAAGAGATTAATAATGCATCATGGTCCAACCAAGAGACAAAAATAATATCACATAAATGAATCAAGAGTAAAGAATATAATGAAATAAAAAAAATGGTAAATTCTAGAGCAGGGGTGTCAAACTCAATTTCATTGTGGGCCGCATCAGCATTATGATTGTCCTCAAAAGGGCCGGTTGTATCTGTAAGATTAGATGTCCAGCGCATCCCCTCCTCTTACATTAGATGTCTATAGCCACCCCACCATCAGAAGTTGAGTCCCCCACTCTCCCTTACATCACAGTGCACCCCCCCTTCCTTATGCTGCTGCTGCTGGGAAGAAGATGGATGCATTGCTTGAAAGCAGAAAGTAGGGGTCTGGAGGAGGACCAGAGGAGGGCTTGAGCTCTCCGGAAGCTGCAGGAGAGGTGCGAGGGCCACATGAAATGGCCTGGAGGGCTGGATTCGGCCCACGGGCCTTGTGTTTGACACCTGTGTTCTAGAGTATAGTTTATTGGATTAGAAAATTTATTTCAGTGAATGTAGTTCTCTCCGAGCACCTAAAAATGAGTACTGAGAAAGAAGATGTGTTAGTTTATTGTCGGAGGGAATTGAGTCATTGGATTTTGTGATTTTAATTGAAGGTGACTTATCCAATTGTGGAATAAGGAATAAGTTCCTTTTGCATGTTTTTGAATTATTGAGAAAAGATGTGAGAAAAAGGGTACTTGTTAATATTATGTTTATATATTATGTCCCAGAAGACAGCAGGGACCAGTCAGGATGTGCAGCGCGACTCGCGCATACGCAGTAGGGAACCAGGCTGTGAAGCCACAAGGCTTCACTTCCTGATTCCCTTACTGAAGATGCTGGTGCCTCCACCCGAGAGCCGAGGGATGGGTCGGCTTCAGGTGAGGATATCGCGGGTGCCCTGGACAGGTAAGTGTCCTTATTTTAAAAAAAAATCTCCACTTTAAGTGATAAAACCTTCAAATAAGAGCCCATTCACACAGGGGTGTCTTTGGATCTGACTCCAAATCGCCCCAGGTCGCCCCTAGTCGCCTCAGGTCGCGCTGGCTGAAAAAATCAATGTAAGTTAATGGAGCCGTCCTTATGCACACTACTGCAGTCGCTCCGACTTCAAAAAAGGTCCCTGTACTACTTCAATCCGACTCCTAGGCGACCTGTAACCATTCATTTCAATGGGAGTCGCCTCTCACTGTCTTAATAGGAGCAACTCTCCAGGAAGAAAACATAAATTTCTAAGGCAAACCTCTCCCTCCCCCCTCCCTCCCACAGAGCTGATTCTTGTTTGATTGGCCACTGGAATGTCTCCTGTCCTGCAGGCAACTTGTAAGTAGCTCCAGGTCGTGCTGTGATTCATTCTCAAGTCGTGTCTGAGTTGCCTCATAAAATCTAGCTGGAAGTCGTGTTGCCCCTGTGTGAATGGGCTCTAATTCATGGAAAATAGTATAATTGACTAGTATTAATAGTCAATAAGCTAAAAGAGGAAGGTAAATAAAAATAAACAAATGAATGAACAAATTAGGAAAAATAAGAAAAATGACCAAAAATGACACAAAAAGGTCGTAGGACAGGTACTCAAAGACGTCTACGCTACTAGTTGTCACAATGAGAAATAGAGAGTATGAGCAGTGTCAATTAACTGTGTGGAGTGTGAAAAAAATTTGAAAATACAGTAAGAAGATTCATGGATATGCATTGGATTACATGAAGAATATAACATGTAAAAGTTGAAAATCCATATAGAAATCCGTTTGCAAATATCAATAGTTATGTGTCATCTAAATGTTATATAGCGATACCCTCAGTTTAAGAGGGCTGCTTGTTTGTTTTGGGCCTTGTAATGCACCGCTGTCAACCCCTGGCAATCGCCTCTAACCTCTCGTGGCACAGTTAGGAAAGGGGGAGGATGGTATAACTGTACAATATCTATACTGTTATATGGCACAACCCCTTTATATCCCAGCGCAGTAATTGACACTGACAACCAAATTACTTAACTATAACTTTTTACTATTGGTAAAAGTATAAAAGGTAATTTGTATACAATATCTCATGCAGATCCCTGCAATATAGGTGTACACATTAAAAGGGTATAACATTCATCAATGCAGTGGTAATATAATAACCCCGCTGCAGCTATCCTCCCTCGTGAGCAAAAAAAATGGCGCCCAGCAATGTCCTATACTACCCAGTCAGGCCTGACTATAACTTGGGGTATAGTTTATGGAAGAATCTTCGCTAGCAACTCTCGGTGGTGCACATAAAGAACAAACTGTAATCCAAAGGGGTAGTGAAGATCACTAACTTGGTAAAGCTGGAGAGACTACCAAACTCAGTTCAGCAGACAGTCTCTCTAGAATATAACTGCAATCACTGATGAGCCTAGGCAAAGTTAGTAGGCAACAAAGTTAATCAGATGTGATTCTGAGCTGGCGCGCTCTCACCAGACCGGACCAATTCCTGCCCGGTATCTCCGCTACTGTGAGTCGCTTCACAGTGCCCACGAGGCACCGGGTCTTCGGTCCTTCAGAAGATGGTGGCACCTCAGGTTGATCGGATGCTCCGCAGGCTCCTCGGTGGAGCGGAAGGCTCTCTGGAACAAATGCAAGGCCCAGGCTTCAGGCCTTGCACGCGCAGCAGGTAAGTGCAGGGATCCCCTTTCAGGGAGGGCGGCGTCCAAAGAGAAAAATAGAGGCTCCTCCTTCCCTTTTTAAAGTCCACCCCAGCAGTCCTTGCGCGGGGAATTGCACCCTGGGTGCCGCAAAGCGTGCTGGGAACTGTAGTCTGTGGGTAGGAAACGATACCCTGCAACAGTTACATATAATAAAAATAAAAAAAAAACAGAAAGAATACACATTGTGTCAATCCTTAGATAGAAAAAAAAGGGAAAGTAGAGAGGCTTGTTTAAATTATAAAAACGGATACAATGTTTCTTTCCCTGGCATCCTTTTAAAACAAGGAACTTTAAAACTAGGAAAGTTATCAAGATGTATAATCAGAGAATATATACTAGAAGCATAGGCGTGCGCAAGGGGTGTGCCAGGTGTGCCTGGGCACACCCTAATCCTGTGGTTGGCAACCCGCTATTGATGGGCAGGTGACAGGTAAACCGCAATCCTTCCTTGCTGACCGTCAGAACCTGGACAGGAGAGGCGGTGGAGTTTAGTGGAACCGATCTGTATTTTCCCCAAACAGCAGCTGAAAGTAGGTTTCTCATGCTCTCCCTCTCATCAACATTCAGCTGCCACAGGAGGAAAATACAGGGGATTGGTACCAATATATGCCATCCCTCCTTTCCCTGTTCCTCTTTCTGTTGCCCGGGTCCCCTATGTGCTCCCTTGCTCCCCCTTCCTCCTATTGTTTCAGGATGGAGAGCGGGGAAGAGGCCGGTAAATATGTCACACGCATATGTGTTGGAGCTTTGGGGTGCACACCCTAATGCAATAGGCTGTGCACACCTATGGCTAGAAGTACATTCGATATAGAAAGAATGAATATATAAAATACTCATATATAAATATTAATAACTAATAAATGAAACAATAAATTAATGGATTCATATTATCTGACACAAAAATACAGTATATACAGTAAGTTCACTATATACATATGAATGGTATATGCATAAATCTTGTATATTTGAATGAATAATTGGCAAACAAAAAAAAAAAAAAGAAAGAGAAAAAAAAACATATAAGCATTACTTGCAATAGTTTAGATCACTCTAAACAAAATATACTAAAACCATATGTAATTAGGCTAGATAAAGCCTGTCAGGCGGTCACAATCCTGGTCTGTAGCACCTCCAGCAACAAAAGAACGATCAGATACCTCTCCCTATCACTGCTCCTATTCTCCCCCCTAACCAGTGGGGCTCTGTCCCTGACCTACTCCTCCACTGCAGGTGAGTTGATTGGTGCAGATCCTGCTATATGAACATGTCTGTGTCAAGATGGTTGTCTGGAACCCATAATGTGAGACAATTTAGTCCTTAAAGCAGAACTCTGGGCAAAAACTTTCTGATCTCCTACCTTCACTAACTATGTCATCAATGTTCTTCTGAGCTCTGTAGTTCCTCTGCAGTAGCCTGCTGAACTTGCTGAAAAAACGTTATTGCCTGGTGATTTCCTGTTTATAAGACCGCTGGCTGCTATTTCTCCCATATCCTCAGCCAGTGGTCTGACACGCCCAGTTGTAGTTCTCTGAAAGCGAGCAGGGACTTGTACTTCCTCCTGGCTCACTGAAGTGGGTGGTGTCCTCCTCCTCCTCTGCTCCCTCCTCCTCCTCCCTGACAGCACCACCCCATCCGATCGCCACCACCCGCACGCCATCTCTCTCCAGTGTGGGGAGAGTTACAGATCATCCGGAGACAGAGAAGATCTCAGACTAACAGGTGTTGTATGTGAAAGTACCGCTCGTTGTAAGCCCCGCCTCCCTGATCACTGATAAGCTGCACTGGTGACACCGCACTGATGATCACTGATAAGCTTCACTGGTGACACTGCACTGATGGGCACTGATAAGCTTCACTGGTGACACCGCACTGATGGGCACCGATAAGCTGCACTGGTGACACTGCACTGATGATCACTGATAAGCTGCACTGGTGACACCGCACAGATGATCACTGATAAGCTGCACTGGTGACACTGCACTGATAATCACTGATAATATGCATTTGTGACACTGCACTGATAATCACTGATAAGCTGCACTGGTGACACCACACTGATGGGCACTGATAAGCTGCACTGGTGATGCCACACTGATGATCACTGATAAGCTGCACTGGTGACGCCGCACTGATGGGCACTGATAAGCTGTACTGGTAACACCACACTGATGGGCACTGATAATCTGCACCGGTGACACCACACTGATGGGCACTGATAAGCTGCACTGATGACACCGCACTGATGGGCACTGATAAGCTGCAATGGTGACACCGCACTGATGATTACCGATAAGCTGCACTGGTGACACCGCACTGATGGGCACTGATAAGCTGCACCGGTGACACCTTACTGATGGGCACTAATAAGCTGCACTGGTGACACCGCACTGATGGGCACTGATAAGCTGCACCGGTGACACCGTACTGATGGGCACTAATAAGCTGCACTGGTGACACCGCACTGATGGGCACTGATATGCTGCACTGGTGACGCCACACTGATGGGCACTGATAAGCTGTACTGGTAACACCACACTGATGGGCACTGATAACCTGCACTGGTGACACCGCACTGATGGGCACTGATAAGCTGAAGTGGTGACACTGCATTGATAATCACTGATAAGCTGCACTGGTGACACTGCACTGATGGGCACTGATAAGCTGCACTGGTGATGCCGCACTGATGATCACCAATAAGCTGCACTGGTGACGCTGCACTGATGGGCACTGATGAGCTGCACTGCTGACACTGAACTGATGGGCACTGATAAGCTGCACTTATGACGCCGCACTGATGGGCATTGATAAGCTGCACTGGTGACACCGCACTGATGAGCACTGATAAGCTGCACTGATGTGGCCGCACTGATAGGCACCGATAAGGCTGCACTGATGGGCACTGATAAGCTGCACTGATGCGTCTGCACTGATGGGCACTGATAAGGCTGCACTGATGAGGCTGCACTGATAAGCTGCACTGGTGAGACCACACTGATGGGCACTGATAAGCTGCACTGGTGGGCCCTGATGAGACCACACTGATGGGCACTGATAAGCTGCACTGATGAGACCGCACTGATAAGCTGCACTGAGGCGGCACTGATGAGGCTGCACTGATAAACTGCACTAATGGGCACTAAGGCTGCACTAATGGGCACTGAAAAGCTGCACTGATAAGGCAGCAATGATATGCTGCACTGATGAGGCTACACATATGGGCACTGATGAGGCTGCACAGATGACACCATACACTGCCAAATATCTGTAGGAAAGGTTTCCACGATCCCTGCAAAATTTGCAGTAATTTTTTATCTATTTTTTCCTATTTTCAGTCTGATGTATTATATGTGACATTACATATCACGGAGACCGGTATTGTGGTGATATTGAAGCTTACTGAGATTGCCATACATTAAAGGGTTCCACCATTATTGTGTTATTGATTAGTAAGTTTAGTTAGCGCTGCGCTTTTTTGTTTTTTTCTCATGCCGACATTTACTTGTGTCACACGCTGATATAAAACAGCATGGCCCGGCTCTCTCTAGGGATGTGCTCATATACACCATACCAGCACTGATTGCTGCTAGAAAGATCTCAAAGCTACATAAGGAAAAATATTTCTTATACTGAATTACAGCGGAGTACAGTGTGTATAATATATCATTATGGGATATGTATACAGTTCAGTAATGATTACATAAAGCATGTAAGGGAAATATGTTTATCTCCTGTTGTGGCTGGAGGGGAGAGCACATGCATGCTTTACAGTTATAAGAATTTCCCCTCACTGCCTGTGTTGTGCTCAGCAGTGTGGCTGCAGAATGAGGGGGTGCGATTTATGTTGAAGTGGGCTTGTTCATATTTACATGTAAAGTCCTAGTGTGCCTCCCACATTCAGTGCAATATGCAAAGCATGAAGGGAAATGTAGTTTAATGACAGTGTAAAGAGAGGGGACAGGATATGATGCAATGACTGTTTTAACAGATCCTCTATAGCAGAAAACATGCTGCCTTTTTTGAACTACAGAGCTGACTTTCTGAAAATTTTATTTGACGTTTCTCTTGTTTGGTAAGGAATTAAAAAAATTTAATAACTGTTTAGTGTGTGGAGGGGGTGTACTAATGGATTTTTTGCCAATCCCGGAGTTCTGCTTTAAAGATCTCCTAAACGTCCCCTACCAGCCTGAAGAAATTGCACAGTGACACCTTAGGGTTGGTGCATATACTGTAGTCCAAAACCTGCCTGCCTACATTCCCCCACTTTTAAAGGGTGCAATTCTTGGCATAACAAACAACCATACAAAATATGAGAAACACCAATATAACTACATACATAACAACAAAGTTTTACAAAACTCAAGCCTCGTACACACGACCGATTTTCTCGTCCAAAACCGGCAAGAAAAGTGGCGCGAGAGCTTTTTTCTCGAGAAAAACATTCATGTGTATGGTTTTACGACGAGAAAATTGCCGTGAATCTCGACGAGAAAATAGAGAACCTGCTCTCTATTTTCTCGTCAGGATTCCAGATTTCCTCGTCGTGTTTCTCGTCGGCCTGTTTTGTGATGAGAAAATGGTTCGTGTGTATGCTTTAACGAGTCTTTCAAAAGCGCGCATGCTCAGAAGCAAGTATGAGACGGGAGCGCATCTTCTGGTAAAACAAGCCTTCGTAATGGAGATAGCACATTCGTCACGCTCGAAATTATTGCATCGTTTAAATGTTGTGCATTGAAATCTTCTTTAGAATGTTACATTAATCAAAACGAAAGAACTTCTTTTGCTGCTGATATTCACACACTATGACTATCTTTTTTTAACCTTTTTCATGCTGCTCTTAAGAAGATTTATGTGTATTATATCGTGCAAGTTTTTATGAATATTTAAAATTTTTATATTTTTAAAACTGATGTTAATTTTAATTTCGCAATGTTTTGATAGTGATCTCCCATTGAATATTTTAATATATAGTTGTTAAATTTTACACCCTCTTTTTGGGAAATCAGATTCTTTTATTTTTTAGGGGGGTTGTTATCTGTCCCTTTTTTTGTCAGTCAAATGTCTCTGCTTACTCCAAAGCTAAATTTAAAATTTTTACAAATACACATAGTCAAGTATGAACTTAAACAAAAATAACATTTATTCATGTTTCAAATAAAATAAAGAGAAGGCAGCGCTGGAGAACCTGCTGCCATTTGTGCATCCCAGGGACCCCAGACCACACATCAACCCTGTGTGGACACTAAAATTGGGAGCTTGAGAAGGCCAACATTTCTGAGCACAATCTGATGCTGGCCTCCCAGAGGTCAGGAACAGCAGCAGGTGAGATATATGTCCCAAGTGTGTGGTACTACAACAGGCTGCCTTCTGTCTGACCACAATGAAGCAAGGCCATCACTTCCTCGTCTTCCTGGCAACCTTCCCTGCAACCTTTCCTGAAGCCTTCCTTCTTCGTTTGGCTGGAGGCTGGGCCACTGGAGGGGTACTCCTGTCAGGAGGAGGAGGAGGTGGAGGAGAAGGGGGTGGCGCAGAAGAACAAGGTGGAGGTGGAGGAGAAGGGGGTGGGGCTGAAGAACAAGGTGGAGGTGGAGGTGGAGGTGGAGGAGAAGGGGGTGGGGCAGAAGAACAAGGTGGAGGAGAAGGTGGAGGAGAAGGGGGTGGGGCAGAAGAAGAAGGTGGAGGTGGAGGAGAAGAGGGTGAGGCAGAAGAATAAGGTGGAGGTGGAGGAGGAGGTTGAGGTTGGGACAGTTGTGCCACCTCACAAATTGCTGTATAGGGGGTAATTTTTCCCATCACCCCCTTGTTGAGCAAGGTGATGAGCAGGGGCTCGCATAGGAGGCGTTGCTCCATGCTCATCACCTTGAACTTTGCCTCCACTAGGCCGGCAATGGCCTCTTCAGGGGATGTGGGCTCTTTGAGGGTGGCATGGGCCTCTTTAATAAGGGCCATTGCTGCCTCACTGGTGGTCCTGTCCCTCCTGCCTCTTTTGGGAAATCGGATGGGAGGCACCTGTGATCTGGTGCTTCTCCTTTGCCCTGCCACCTCCTGGCTGCCACTGGGCCCTGCCACCTCCTGGCTGCCACTGGGCCCTGCCACCTCCTGCCTTCCACTGGGCCCTGCCACCTCCTGGCTGCCACTGGGCCCTTACTCCTCCTGCCTGACAATTTCCAGACCCTCCTCCTGGCTGATTTCATCCTGTGTATGAAAAAGGGACATAGTTTAATATGTTGCTTTAATCTTTGCCTCAAAATTTATAATCCTGATTGAAGCAATTAGAATGTAAATCCTGAAATCAGTTTCTAAAATTTACAACTACATCAGATTGACTATTTAGCACCCAATTAAGTGCAGACTAATGTCTAGAGATCTTGATTTCACTTGTGGAACTCTAAATAGTTTATGTTTGTCATCTTGACATATTTGTCAAACATTAAGTTTATCCCAATACATTTTAATTTAATACTATACCTGGCTCCAGATGGCCAAATCAGGATCATCCAGGATGGCTGCCTCCTCTTGCTCCAGAGAAGGCTCAGGTTGGCTGCAGGGAAGTCTGGGGGGAAGAGTGGTGTCATGGATATGCAGTAGTGTTTGTCTGTCAACTTACCTTCCTTCCCATGTGTTCATCTTAGAGGCCAGAACCCTTTCACCTGGCTTCCTTTATAATCTCCTCCCAGCCTGACTCCACCCCAGGCCCTATCACAGAACACTATATTAACCTGTGCACTGCAAGCCTGCTTTGCTAATCAACGTGTTTGTTAGGCATTGTGTGTTTGGGTTCCTGCCTGCCGTGTGCTACGTCTGTCTCTCTGTTACATTATTGGCTTGTCCCCGACTATCCCTGTCTGCTCGTGACCCTTGACCTTCGGCTTGTCTTTCGTTATCCTTGTCTGCTTGTGGCCCTTGACTTTCAGCTTGTTATTCGTTACTCTTATATCTCATGCTGCTGCTTCCCCTCTTGTCCCCTTATACTACGGGGTGTGAGCTAGGAGACTCTAGGGGCCGCGACCTGGACCCAGCCTGCAGCATAACATCCTCACCACTAGAGGCTCTGGAGAAGACCTGCTGGGTCTTAGACTCCGCGCCCTGGGGAATCTTGGCTCTAGCTTCCCATAGGATCCCGGTTGTGCTCCTCTGGTCCCTCTTTCCATAACCACCCTTGGACGCACAGCCAGGCTAGCTTGTCTACAAGTCCTGCAGTCGCTACGTCTTGCGATGCGATTCAGGTAGTCGCTACACCTGACTCAGCTATTCACTCTGCCTCTGTACTAGTTATGCCAGTCCAGCCCATGCCCAGTGAGCCTCCTACTTTTTCTTGTTCAGGACATTCTGCTTGTCCTTAAGCTATTCAGCTTGACTCCGGCGACATGTCACCTTCTAACCAACCTGACTTCAGGGTTCCACTGACATCTGCCCAGTCTGATGGTCCTGTGCAAGATGACCAGTTCCCCTTTAAGGGTCTAGGGGACCCTCCTCAGATTCCTGTTGATCCTCTCATGCCCTTGCTTATTCCTAGAGAGCCTTTGGTCCTCAATAGATCTTCTTGTCATCTCCCTACCTCGTTTTCGGTCTCTGAGGATAATCTTAAGTACGAGGTTAGACAAGTTCTGGATTCTCGGCTCTGCAGAGGTATTCTTCAGTACCTTGTGCATTGGAGAGGTTTTGGTCCTGAGGAGGCGTCTTGGATCGCTGCATCTGATGTCGCTGCACCTCATCTGTTGAGGAGGTTTCATCAGAGATTTCCCTTTAAGCCTGGGCCCAGGCGGGGGAGGGCCCATAAGAGGGAGGGTACTGTCATGGATATGCAGTAGTGTTTGTCTGTCAGCTTACCTTCCTTCCCATGTGTTCATCTTAGAGGCCAGAACCCTTTCACCTGGCTTCCTTTATAATCTCCTCCCAGCCTGACTCCACCCCAGGCCCTATCACAGAACACTATATTAACCTGTGCACTGCAAGCCTGCTTTGCTGATCAACGTGTTTGTTAGGCATTGTGTGTTTGGGTTCCTGCCTGCCGTGTGCTACGTCTGTCTCTCTGTTACGTTATTGGCTTGTCCCCGACTATCCCTGTATGCTCGTGACCCTTGACCTTCGGCTTGTCTTTCGTTATCCTTGTCTGCTTGTGGCCCTTGACTTTCAGCTTGTTATTTGTTACTCTTATATCTCGTGCTGCTGCTTCCCCTCTTGTCCCCTTATCCTACGGGGCGTGAGCTAGGAGACTCTGGGGGCCGCGACCTGGACCCAGCCTGCAGCATAACATCCTCACCACTAGAGGCTCTGGAGAAGACCTGCTGGGTCTTAGACTCTGTGCCCTGGGGAATCTTGGCTCTAGCTTCCCATAGGATCCCGGTTGTGCTCCTCTGGTCCCGCTTTCCACAACCACCCAGTTTCCTATCCGCAGCAGTCAGCCATAGGGTTCACTACCTTGCGGTGCACTCCTGTCCCCCTACGGTGTGCATCTGTCACCTGACCACAGGTGACCTGACAAGTGAATAGTGATGGCCTTGCCTCAATGTGGTCATCCAGAAAGGACATCCTGCTGTAGTACCACAAATTCGGGACATAAACATCATCTGCTCCTGCTCCTGACCTCTGAGAAGCCAGGACCTTAGAGCGTTCAGTCCTGTAGGTGCCTCTCAAGCTCCCAATTTTAGTGTCCACCTGTTTTGCTGTGGCTGTGGGCACCTTGGTATGCACAAATGGGAGCAGGGTCTCCAGCGCTGCTTTTCTCACCCCTCTTTTTTTGTGGATGGGGTTTTTCGTCTCCCACAGAGCGGGCAGCTCCCTTACCCGGTCTATAAATTCCGCCAGGAAATCTCTATCACTAATGAAGACATTCATATTGTATCTGCAAGTAAAATAAATAATATATAACTAATGTGAGGCAAACAGTCTAACCTCCTTAACATCGTAGTCACCATATATATCCTGCAACATTCTCAAGACAGTATAGGCGAACAATTTGTCCAACTCACAAAATCACATACCTTCGTTCGCACGTCCGTAACTTGAACTCCTCTCTCCGCACACCGAACGTAGTATAGTCACATGTGTGTTTGCTATATATACACCACGCATGCGTCAAACTACGAACACGTCGCTCCGCACACGTCGCCCGCCCATGACGTTCTAACTAACATCTTTTCCCCGCCCCTTCTCTTTCGGCGCGCAGACAGATATGGCGGATTTACAGCAGGTGTCTGATAATTCCGCAACTAACGAGGAGGAGACAAGCCCGGAGACCGAGGAAACGTCACGATCAAGGAGGAGATTCAAGGCATCTAATATGTCTTTTGCGGAGATGGCGGAGATGGTGGACATCTTGCTCAAGTCTGATTATGACGCAAAGCATGGGCCGTATAGCAAACCAAATAGAAGGAAGGCCAAAATCCTCAAGAAAGTCGTGAAGAGTCTGAAGACGAATTTCGGGGTGAAACGCTCAAATGAGCAGCTCAGAAAGAGGTGGTCAGACCTCAAACTGAGGCAGCCAGAGCAGTTAAGGAGCATTAAGAGAATGCTATCAAAAAGTAAGTAAAATGTACACTTTTCTGCTATTAATGTTTTTCTCAACTTACATGTTGCTCCTTTTTGTGATTTTATCATATTGGACTCCCTTCCATAATTTAATAATTTGAACTTGGTTTGGCACAGTAATCGTTCGTTACGTTACAGACACTTCGTTCGGCCACTATCCGCTGTTTTGG
This sequence comes from Rana muscosa, assembly GCA_029206835.1. Classification (NCBI taxonomy): domain Eukaryota; kingdom Metazoa; phylum Chordata; class Amphibia; order Anura; family Ranidae; genus Rana; species Rana muscosa. The sequence continues at coordinate 142,949,565 of CM055120.1, read as the reverse complement.
CTTATTTTATAGCCACAAAAGTAATTAGACATCTGCGTGTTTTTTTAACATTTTTGTTCCAAATTTTTAGGCTAGATGATGTGTTTGTAAAGAGAATGAAATGCAAACTTTAGTCAGTGTAAAGGAGAGGACACTCAGCAGCTGCTTCCACATCTGTACTTTGGAGCACTATAGTGTGGGCCACCAGACCCGCCTTTTTTGGATGTCCCACACAGGTGCATTAGTGATTTTTTGTGGTGCCTCCATGTCTAAAAACTGACAGCCAAAGGTGAATACTAAACATATTTTTGGTTCCAAATAATGCATTCATCTTTAAATTCCGCACAAACATACACTTGTACCCCACTTCCAAACAATTTAGCCTGTTTTTATTTTTCATAGCGAATTTCAGTGTGATAAATAGACCTTTTGTTTGATTCTCATAGGGGAGAGAAGACTGGGAGGAGAACACTCCAGGGAGCACAGGAACCCCACAGCTTCACAACAACCCCAAACTCCCAAAGACCCACAACCGAAGGATGTTGAGGAAGTTGAGGTGGAGGAAGGAGAAGTGAAGGAAGGAGAGGTGGATGACGTTGTGGAACTGGTCACCACAACAGGTCAGTATCTGACGCCACAGCTTCAGGTAAGAGATGTAGGCCTGCAGAGTTATAATACCTTTTTATTTTGTTTTTAGGGGATGTAAATGTTGTGGTGAAGGATAGTACACGTTTCTCTGCTGACAGTGCCCTCCGAATAATACAGCAAGTGATGGAATGTAGCACGGAACTGGACAGAATAAAACAAATAATTCATGTGATGGATCAAACATTTAAAGACATTCTAGATGTTTTGGGGAGAATCGAATAAGTCAACCAAACCCCCATTTTTTTTTTCAGGAATGACTGTTCATCAACCTTTTATACTGTTTTTGACAATGCAGCCAGCCAAAAATTGAATATGCACACAGTGTGTCAACATGTGCCATTTGCCATCAGGGGATATCCATGTACGTCTTTTGGGGGTGCAACCCCTTCCTCGTATCTAAAGTAGGTGAACTGAGGAAGGGGTTGCACCCCCAAAACACGTCCATTGATCACCCCTGATGGCTGATAGCACATGTTGACAAATCCCTAGTGGAAAATAATACAAAATGTGTGCATATTCAATTTTTGGCTGGGCAAGGGGTGGCAAGACCCCATATTAGGACGAGCACATAGAGACATAGTTTGTGTAAGTGAATGTGTCAGATTGCTCAGAGGTATCCAATGTTGTAATTTTTGGAATGCAACTGTTTTTGTATTTTCCTAAGAAAAGAATTGGCGGTTTGTGGCCAGGAAAAAAAAAAAAGGAAACATGTGTGTGAATGTGCACAGAGTAAAATGTTTGAACAGAAACAACGTGTAGCTTCTTTTTTCAATACGCTCTAACCTTATTTGTGTTTTTTTTAAGGTTACATAGTGAAATGGTTGTTATTTACTAAAGGAAAATACACTTGGCACTACAAATGCACTAAGACAAACTAGGAGACAGGAAACAAACCTAAGTTAAAATTAGAAATCAGAATTTTATTTAACTTATTCTCCAGGAATCTTTAGCCATAGCCTGGCATAGGAATTGCCCCCCTACCCGTGAAATATTCCATATATTTGTCCCGAACCTCACGGGCATTTTGGGGGGGCAAGCCAGGACGGGCAGATTCCAGGCCCGGCAGGGGATTAGCAGGTGAAAGTCCAGCCTCAGGCAATACTGAGGCCATATATGAATTGGATTTTCTGCTGAGAAAATTGTGTAGCACACAGCAGCATAAAACTACATAGTTTATTTTGTAATCCGCCAAGTGTATGGAAGTCATAAAAATGCGGAACCGGCTGGCCATTATGCCAAAGGCATTTTCAACGACTCTTCGGCCTCTGGCCAGCCGGTAATTGAACACCCTCTTCTCTGGGGTCAGGGTCCTGTGAGGAAATGGCCTCATAAGATGCGGTCCGAGTCCAAAGGCTTCATCAGCCAAGAAAACAAAGGGGAGTCCTTCAATATTCCCTGCATCCGGTGGCAATGCAAGGTCGTCACTCTGGAGACGGAGGGCAAACTCCGTCTGGATAAAGGATCCCCCATCGGACATCCGGCCATTCTTCCCTACATCAACATAGAGGAATTCATACCGTGCTGACACCACCGCCATCAGCACAATGCTATGAAACCCCTTGTAATTGAAGTAGTAGGACCCAGAACGGGGTAGCGGCATGATGCGGATGTGCTTCCCGTCTATGGCACCACCGCAGTTGGGGAACTCCCACCGCGTGGCAAACTCCGATGCCACAGTCTGCCATTCCTGTGGCGTGGAAGGAAGCTGGGGAGTCAAACAAGATGAAAGAAAATTAGAATTTAAAAATATTACATTACAAGGAGATTATAATAAAAAACATTAGAGGCCAACATCAATCAAATTCTATGTTTATTAAGGTGTTTTCAATAAGTATAATGGAAGGCTCATGTTTTATATTCATCACCCCCTCTGATGGTCCATTAATACATTATTTTGGGGGGGGGGGGTAGATGTGTTTGGCCACAGGATAGCAGTGCAGTGGCGGTGCGTCCAGAGTGGGCGCTGGAACACTGCCCCCTCTCTCCTGTCCCCGTCACTCAGAACAATACATAGGTTAATGCAAGGCAAGAACCTATGTATTGTCAATGCCGCCCACTATTCAGGTGGATGGCCCCCTGTTAACCACTTAAGCCCCGGACCATTTGGTAGCTAAAGGACCAGAGGTGAATTCAGAATTTTGCACTGCGCTGCTTTAACTGTAAATTGTGCGGACATGCAATGTTGTACCCAAACGAAATTAGCGTCCTTTTCTTCCCACAAATAGAGCTTGCTTTTAATGGTATTTGATTGCCTCTGCGATTTTTATTTTTTGCGATATAAACGGAAAAAGACCGAAAATTTTGAAAAAAAATGATATTTTCTACTTTTTGTTATAAGAAAAATCGAATAAACTCAATTTTAGTCATACATTTAGGCCAAAATGTATTCAGCCACATGTCTTTAGTAAAAAAAATGTCAATAAGCGTATATTTATTGGTTTGCGCAAAAGTTATAGTGTTTACAAACTAGGGTACATTTTCTGGAATTTACACAGCTTTAAATTTATGACTGCCTATCTCATTTCTTGAGGTGGTAAAATGGCAGGGCAGTACAAAACCCCCCCAAATGACCCCATTTTAGAAAGTAGACACCCCAAGGAAATTGCTGAGAGGCATGTTGAGCCCATTGAATATTTTTTTTTTGTCCCAAGTGATTAAATAATGACAAAAAAAAAAAAATTACAAAAAGTTGTCACTAAATGATATATTGCTCACACATGCCATGGTTATATGTGGAATTGCACCCCAAAATACATTCTGCTGCTTCTCCTGAGTATGGGGATACCACATGTGTGGGACTTTTTAGGAGCCTAGCCACGTACGGGACCCCGGAAACCAAGCACCGCCTTCAGGATTTCTAAGGGCGCAAATTTTTGATTTCACTCCTCACTACCTATCACAGTTTTGAAGGCCATAAAATGCCAAAATAGCACAAAACCCCCCCAAATGACCACATTTTAGAAAGTAGACACCCCAAGGAAATTGCTGAGAGGCCTGTTGAGCCCATTGAATATTTTTTTTTTTTGTCCCAAGTGATTGAATAATGACAAAAAAAAATACAAAAAGTTGTCACTAAATGATATATTGCTCACACATGCCATGGTTATATGTGGAATTGCACCCCAAAATAAATTTTGCTGCTTCTCCTGAGTACGGGGATACCACATGTGTGGGACTTTTTAGGAGCCTAGCCGCGTACGGGACCCCGAAAACCAATCACCGCCTTCAGGATTTCTAGGCACAAATTTTTGATTTGACTCCTCACTACCTATCACAGTTTCGAAGGCCATAAAATGCCAAAATAGCACAAAACCCCCCCAAATGACCCCATTTTGGAAAGTAGACACCCCAAGCTGTTTGCTGAGAGGCATGGTGAGTATTTTACAGCTCTCATTTGTTTTTGAAAATGAAGAAAGAACATTTTTTTTTTCTTTTTTTTTTTCAATTTTCAAAACTTTGTGACAAAAAGCGAGATCTGCAAAATACTCACCATACCTCTGAGCAAATAGCTTGGGGTGTCTACTTTCCCAAATGGGGTCATTTGGGGGGGGTTTTGTGCCATCTGGGCATTCCATGGCCTCCGAAACTGTGATAGGCAGTGAGAAGTGAAATCAAAAATGTACACCCTTAGAAAGCCTGAAGGCGGTGATTGGTTTTTGGGGTCCCGTACGCGGCTAGGCTCCCAAAAAGTCTCACACATGTGGTATCCCCGTACTCAGGAGAAGCAACAGAATGTATTTTGGGGTGTAATTCCACATATGCCCATGGCATGTTTGAGCAATGTATCATTTAGTGACAACTTTGTGCAAAAAAATTTTTTTTTATTTTTTCCGCAACTTGTGTCAACATATAAAATATTCCATGGACTCGACATGCCTCTCAGTATATAGCTTGGGGTGTCTACTTTCCAAAATGGGTTCATTTGGGGGGGTTTTGAACTGTTCTGGCATTTTATACACAACATTAGGAAGCTTACATCCACTCTTTTAACCACTTGAAGACAAAGCCCTTTTTGACACTTTTTGTTTACATGAAAACATATTTTTTTTTGCAAGAAAATTATGTTGAACCCCCAAACATTATATATATTTTGAAAGCAAAGGCCCTACAGAATAAAATGGTGGGTGTTGCATTTTTTTTTTCTACACAGTATTTGCGCAGCGATTTTTCAAATGCATTTTTTGGGGAAAACATACACTTTTTTTAATTTTAATGCACTAAAACACACTATATTGCCCAAATGTTTGATGAAATAAAAAAGATGATCTTAGGCCGAGTACATAGATACCAAACACGACATGCTTTAAAATTTCACACAAACGCGCATTGGCGACAAACTACATACATTTTTAAAAGCCTTTAAAAGCCTTTACAGGTTACCCCGTTAGATTTACAGAGGAGGTCTACTGCTAAAATTACTTCCCTCGATCTGACCTTCGCGGTGATACCTCACATGCATGGTGCAATTGCTGTTTACATATGACGCCAGACCGACGCTTGCGTTCGCCATTGGGCAAGAGCAGGGCAGGACAGGGGTGCTTTTTTTTTTTTTTTTTTTTTTATTATTAATTTTGCTTTTTTATTTCATTTTTAAACTGTTGCTTCCATATTTTTTTTTTTTTATCATTTTTATTGTTATCTCAGGGAATGTAAATATCCCCTATGATAGCAATAGGTAATGACAGGTACTCTTTTTTGAAAAAACTGGGGTCTATTGGACCCTAGATCTTTCCTCTGCCCTCAAAGCATCTGACCACACCAAGATCGGTGTGATAAAATGCTTTCCCAATTTCCCAATGGCGCTTTTTATATCCGGGGGGGACATTCCCTCCCACTGCTTGTAAAAGCAGTCCAGAGGCTAATTAGCCACTAGGATTGCTTTTACATGAAAGCCGGCCGCTGGCTGAAAGGAATGATACCAAGATGATACCTAAACCCACAGGCATCATTCTGGTATAAACATTCAAAGTCCAGCAACATACCAGTACGTTGCTGGTCCTTGTTGGACATGTATTGTAATCTTTTTTTTCATGCAGCCTATTGGCTGAACGAAAAAAAAAGATTGATCGGTGGGTATGCCCACCATTAGAATACCGCCCTTCATCCACCCACTTCTAATGATGGGCATACATGCACCATTTATATATGCCGAAGCATGGGGGCATCTTCCCGCAAAAGTTGTGCCGCGTACACATGGTCAGACTTTTCCACGGGCAAGCCTCCGTCGGAATTTCGACCGTATGTACGCGGCATTAGGAGCAAAATCGCTCCTCCGCCCCTGCTGCCCCAATGATTCGGCATATGTGCTTTTTTTTTTTTAACTGTGGTGGTGAAATCACCTCCTACAGCACTGGAGTCGCAGGGATCAGGCCTGTCTCTGCGAACGCTGCAGTTATGTGTGTTGTGTTTTGCAAGTGACAGTGATCGATCGATACTGCACTTGGGTGGCCTGGGCTGGACGGAGGGGCAAAACGCAGGTGCTAGCAGGTATCTGGGCTGATCCCGCTAACACTGCGTTTTTGGGAACCCTAAACTGCTGGGGACGCTAGTATAGATCTGATCAGATCAGATATTGATCTGTTCAGATACTATACCACTAAGGGGGGTGTATGCTTAACGCGTGGGTGTTAGCGCTACTGGCACTAACCTGACGCTGCCTGGGGTGTGATGCAGACCCTCTCTGACGCTAAAACCTAATTGATATCACCCGCCGGGCGATCAGGGGGTTAAACCTTTATTGGGTTATATACGGCGGGTGCCCTGACACTATAAAAAGCAAACTAACTAACCAGCGTCACCCGTAACACTTATATGATGATCACTGGTGAAAGGGTTAACTAGGGGCAATTAGGGGGTTAAAACCTTTATTAGGTAATATATGGGGGTACCTGACGCTATAGAAAAACCTGACGGCGAACCTAAAAAAAAATTACTGGCTACCTATCGGCATCACCGACACTAAGACAACGATCATAAAAATGATCGCTTAGCGACAGTGGTGATAGGGGGTGAAAGGGTTACCTGGGGGGCGATCAGGGGGTTAAACCTTTATTAGATAATATATGGGGGTACCTGACGCTATAAAAACCTGCGGCGAACCTAAAAAAAATTACTGGCTACCGATCTGCATCACCGACGCTAAGACAGCGATCAGAAAAATTATCGCTTAGTGACAGTGGTGATAGGGGGTGAAAGGGTTACCTGGGGGGCGATCAAGGGGGTTAAACCTTTATTAGGTAATATATGGGGGTACCCGACGCTATAAAAACCTGCGGCGAACCTAAAAAAAATTACTGGCTACCGATCAGCATCACCGACGCAAAGACATTGATCAGAAAAATGATCGCTTAGCGACGGCAGTGCTAGGGGGTAAAAGGGTTACCTGGGGGGTGATCAAGGGGGTTAAACCTTTATTAGGTAATATATGGGGGTACCCGACGCTATAAAAACCTGCGGCGAACCTAAAAAAAATTACTGGCTACCGATCAGCATCGCCGATGCTAAGACATCGATCAGAAAAATTATCGCTTAGTGACAGTGGTGATAGGGGGTGAAAGGGTTACCTGGGGGGCGATCAAGGGGGTTAAACCTTTATTAGGTAATATATGGGGGTACCCGACGCTATAAAAACCTGCGGCGAACCTAAAAAAAATTACTGGCTACCGATCAGCATCACCGACGCTAAGACATCGATCAGAAAAATGATCGCTTAGCGACGGCGGTGCTAGGGGGTGAAAGGGTTATCTGGGGGGTGATCAGGGGGTTAAACCTTTATTAGGGGGGGTTAGGGGGCTACACTGGACCTAAAACTAAATGTAGTGACACTTTTACAGTCACAAATGTCACTGATTGCAGTGATCACTAAATAAATGGTCACTGCAATCAGTGACACTGTGACTGGGGGCTGGGGGGTGATCTGGGGGTGTCTAGGGGGGCCTGGGGGGGCGATTTATGTGCCTATGTGTCCTGGTGTCAGTGTAGTGTTGTGTGCACTAACCTGCATCTTCTCCTGTACGGCGCTCGGTATATGTGAGCGCCGCAGGAGAGATGACATCACTTCCTCCTGCCTGTGTAAACAGTACACAGGCAGGGGAAGCTCTCATTCGCCGGGAGCGATCGAGAGGGGGGGGCCGGAATCGAACGGCCGTCCCCTCATGCCGGATCGCTCCCGAAGGTAAAACGACCACCCACTGTAAAGAAGGGGGGTCCGATCGGACCCCCCAACTATACAAAGGCAATCACGTATATGTACGTGATTCTGCCTGTCGGTGCCATTCTGCCGACGTATATTTACAGTGGGCGGTCGTTAAGTGATTAAGCGACCAACATATGAATAACTGCGGCATTTATGGGGTGAAAATTGCATTTTAGAAACAGGGAGGCAAATAGGCTTGCACATTACAGCCTGAGGGATGTAATTGGCTTCATAAAAGTTAAATAGGGGACGCAGGGGGGGGGGGAGCATTCCTTGGGTAAACACTGACAGGCTGCTCTGCCAATCATGTTCACCAAGTCTGTTTAATGGTAACATGATTGGCTGATGCAACATCAAGGGAAGGAGAAGACATCAAGGACAGAAGAAGGATGGCGCTGACCACAAGAAGGTATGTGCAGGGCTGGGGACAAAATGGCTGCATTGGAGGGGACAAAATGGATGCATTGGAGGGGACCAAATGGCTGCATTGGAGGGGACCAAATGGCTGCATTGGAGGGGACCAAATGGCTGCATTGGAGGGAACAAAATGGCTGCATTGGAGGGTTACAAAATGGCTGCATTGGAGAGTTACAAAATGGCTGCATTGGAGGGGACAAAATGGCTGCATTGGAGGGGACAACTGGGGGCGTTTAATAGGCACCTTTGCAAAAATGGAGGAAGTTTATTTCCTAAATTGGGGTTGGACACCCAAACATTTGTTGCAACAGGCGCCCCTGCTGGAAAGGTTAGTGAAGGGAAATATGCATGGAGGAGAAAAAAGGGGCAATCTAAAGCTTCCAGCATGCATGGGGACAAAGGGGACATTCTCAGCATATTACAATCATGGTAATTAGGGAAGGATGAAAGAAATACAATACATTAGCATACATGTAATACATAAAATGTGATGTTAAAGGAGAAAACTTACCCTAATATAGTCCTCCTGCAGGACTTGTATAATGGCAGAACAGGTGTCTGGGATTATGAGGCCCAGAGCCTGGGGGGAGATGCCTGTCGTGAACTTCAAGTCCTGAAGACTTCTCCCTGTCGGCAGATAACGTAACGTGGCGATGAGCCTCTGCTCAGCACTGATGGCTTCCCGCATAACGGTGTCCTGCCTGGTAATATAGGGGGACACCAAAGCCAACAGTTCCTGGAAAACGGGGTGAGACATCCGCAGAAAATTCCTGTAGTCCTCAGGATTATTCTCGACTATCTCCCGCAGCAGAGGCATGTGGCAGAATTGGTCCCGCTGGAGCAACCAATTCTTGGTCCATGAACTCCTCCTCACACCATTCATGGACTAGTCTTGGTCCAAAACAAGCAGACCAACACCAAGCGCACGCACAGCACGAACTCGACGACGAGAACGTCTAGGCGACATGGCTAGGAAACGGTCGTCTTATCAGAACGTACAGAACAGAACGCACTTTAGAACAGCAAGGCCTATGAATAACGAACTGAAAATCAGAAACGAACGGGCAAGAACGCACTGTAAAACAGATACGATCTGCCTAGATGCCCTGAAAGTCAAGATACGAACCCACAAGCACAAACTGAACCTCAGAAAACTAACTGAAAAGCACGAAGACTGAAAAGCGCGAATCGTCTCTTCCCAAACTTTTACTTCACACGCGGTAACACGAGATCAGCAAAAGCAGCCCAAGGGGTGGCGCAAAGAAAATCGATCTTCCCCTTTATAGTGCCGTCGTACGTGCTGGACGTGAGCGCGGAGAACAACGAGGAAATTGGGAAATGTCAGTGTGTACGCATAGAAAGCTTGACGAGAAACTCGTCAAGGTTAACAAGAATCTCGTCGAAAAAAACGACGTGTTTTTAACGACGAGAAACTCGGTCGTGTGTACGAGGCTTCAGTCTCAAAATTTGTCAGGCAAGGAATCAAACCCCAAGGTCCACCTCATCATTCAAAAGTGGAGAATCCACTACAGGAGAATCATCACCTACAGACAGGACATCCTCAATGGGAGGATATGAGGCTCCTGAAGTAAAGGAATTCTGTTTATCAAGCATCTAGACTGGGTAATTGAGTCTCCATGACAATTGCCACTCTAGCGGAGCCTCCATAATTGTGGACAAGTCTCTTTACCATGCACCAATGTGTAGCCTATTAGATCTAGGGCTGCAGTAAAAAAAAAAGTAAAGGGGCTAGTAGAATCCCCGCAATAGTTGCCCAAATATTTATCTAATCACTATTTTCACTAAAATACACTAAAATCATTATTAGCATTCATAAACACAACATCACTTACAAATTTTTGTTAAATTTCTACTAAAGTCTTATTCACATAGGGCGTACACCTGTGTAGAGGTTGTGTTTACGCTCATGGGGATGCACAATTGTTCTGTGCCTCCCTGTACAGCAGTCCCATGGAAATTGGGACACAACGGCTCCTTAGACACAGTTGCTGCACCCAATTTGACACCCGTGGGGGTGTGGGTGCAAAGCCTTGAATGCAGACAGTGTGTTCTGGGAAATGCACCCTAAATATTATTTAACTTTTTCGTATGAGGGGTGGTGAGTCATCAGGGGTATAAACAACCCCTGATGTCTCTTTTTGCAACAGAGAAAGGGGCTAAGGACAGAGTCCTCAATTCCTCTCTATGTCAAACTGTTTATTTGTGAAAAACCCAACAGGCTGGTTGTACATACATCAATTGATAGATTGACCTGTGTACAACCAGCTAGCCATGGATCGAAATTCAGCCAGTCCCTGCTGAAGCAGCTGTAAATCAATTTATGTATGTCCGACTTAAGGTAATCAGACGCAGAAATCAACCACAGTCTGACAGATTCTTCCCTGTCAACTTTCTAACCTCCCATCTTTTGTGTAATATGTAAGGTCAGGTTCGTTGATGACATCTGTCAGGCCTTTACATAAGTGCCAGACTCAAAATAATGCTAAATGATATATGATATAAAAATGTATTTATTTCTTAAATAGGACTGCACAGTTCTAGTAATGAAAGTAGATTTAAAGCCTAACTGTCAGACATTAATTTCCTAAACTACTGTGTATCATAAAATTGGTGACAACAGTAGGCCCTGTAAAGTGTATCAGCCGATTCAACAAAGTGTGCACATGAAAACAGGAGAACCATGGAGAGATGATTGTCACCTTATAACAAAGTGCCTAAACAAGGAAATGAAAGTTGCACATTTAAAAATATTAAAACACCTTATTTATGATTAATATGAGATTTTAGGGATTGGGTTTAGATCTCCTTTGAAGACAAAATGTTCATTACCCTGCATGAACTCAATCTTGACTGCTTCCCTTTAGATCAGCAGGCTTATAAAGCACTAAGAATTAAATTGTATTTAATACTAATTAATACTAGTATTAATTAAAGTGGCTGTAAACCCGATTCATGAAATTTGAGCTGGGCACACATATCTGTAATGTTTTACTTATCTCTCTTCAAAGCACTTAGTCCTGTAGCTGACTCTTGATCTGTTCTTCTGTTATTAGCCTGATAACTTCTGACAAGTTCTCCCTCAACTGAGATAAAAGCAGCCTGAGTTTTGTGTTGGAGAGGATACTATTGCCTGGGTTTTTTTTCATCCGGAAAACGGCTCGAAATTGTCTTGCATACACGCGGTCACACAAATCTTGGCTGAAATTCCGACCGTCAAGAACGCTTTTGTGGTGGAACGGGCACATAGGGTTCCATCAATACCACCTAAACCTGGTGCTCCCCCTAGGACCTTTCTGCTACGATTATTGAATTCAAGAGATAGGGATAAGGTTCTGGCAGCTGCCAGAGCCAAACAAGATATACCCTATGAAAATACCAAATTATAATTTTTTCCAGATTATTCTCAAGAAGTTCAGCAACGCCGAAAGTCCTATACAGAGATTCATAAGGGTTTACGAGAAAAGAGTATACAGTTACGCCTACTGTTCCCAAGTAGATTGTGCATTATAGATGATGGACATTTTTGATACCTCGGCTGCTGCTTCCGCTTGGTTAGATGGAAGATAATCGAATCAGTCACAATCCTTGATCAGGAGCTCCAATCAGCGCCTCATGGACGACTCTTAACACCCCCCCAGAATAAATTACAGTCTGCCCCTCCTGTCTCGGAATATAGATCTGGGGCGGTGGGAGTGGACTGTTTTTGTTGGGGAACCTCTACCTGCCCCTCCGCTCGCTACCCTTCCTTCCCCTTTTTTCCCCTGTATTTTTTCCCTATATTTTTTTTTTTGTTTTTTTTTTGGGTTCCTTTTTTTTCCCCCTGTATAAGACAATTAGGGTATAGTTGCCTATTTGTCAATAGATTTTGGGATAAGGCTTTCTCCATGCCTCCCTGTTTTTCTTTTTTGGGGATGACGTCGGAGAAAGGTAGGGTGGGCTGGGTTTTTGTTAAATGTCTATACACATTATCTCTTTTTTTTTTATTATTGTATTTTTTTCTGAAATATATTAATTTAGATGAAAAACGGGAAGTAGAGACAAAAGGGATTTTAACGGTGCAATAGTAGATCATGTAGTAATGAGAAAGAGTTTGTTTTTATACAAAAATAGATATCAAAAGATTTTTTTTAAAACTGATCCTATGTGGATTGGATACATCAGTGAGCATATTATAAGCAAATAGTGGTCATGATATAGCAGGTTACAGTCAAACCAAATAAAGGAAATCGTATATGCCCGACATGTTTCGCTTAACAAAGCTTCCTCAGGGGTATGCAAAGACAATCCATGCTAAACATTATAACTGCGCAAAGATAGAAAAAACACAGAATTACAAATATGAAACAATTCACAATATCAGCAGAAAAAGGGGGAAGACTACAAAAATGTTTATAACACCGTATAGGGTCATATTGTGGTGCTGGGCCTTTATAAGTGATGCTTACCCCAACGCTCATGCTGTCCAAAACACACCATCAATGATGTCTGGGATCAGAGCATCGATCCCCCCCATATGGGAAGGAGTGTCCAAAAAAGACCACAGAGGGCACTATAAAGGACTGACTGGAGGTGAAACAAAAAAGGAAGAGGACAATTGCAGGCAGGAGATAAAAAACCTACAAAAGATGCAATAAAAGAACTCACATTGATAGTGACACTTACATAAAAACAAATGGGAAGATAAGATCAGGTGAAGGATGCGGATGAATAGTCTGTCAGAAAAACGCTGCAGTCAGGTATCGATGTGACAACTGGAAAGAATTCCAACAAAATTATAATGAGAATAATTGCATGCCTATATCCTCCAAAACAGGCACACAAATACAACAACAAAATAGGGCTGGGGCCAACATATCAAAAAGGAAGGAGACTGGGGGGGGGGGGGGGAAGCAATTGGCAAAAACTATAAAGAGCAACTTGATACATATAAAATGTCTCTATATATAGCGAGACAACAATGGACAATGTCTCTATACATTACAAGTCAGGCTAAAGGTTTTTAATATAACGGTATATTCAAAAGATACATATAATATCGTGGATGCTCAGGTAGGACAGAAATTGAATGGAAAAAAGGGGATAAGGATAAAAAGGGGATAAGGATAAAAATAAATAAACAAATACGGCTTTTCCAGTGATTGTTGCAGATACCAGCTCAGGCTTCCCTGCTCTCAATAAATGTAATTCTGTGTTTTTTCTATCTTTGCACAGTTATAATGATTAGTATGGATTGTCTTCACATACCCCTGAGGAAGCTTTGTGAAGCGAAACATGTCGGGCATATGCGATTTCCTTTATTTAGTTTGACTGTAACCTGCTATATCATGACCACTATTTGCTTATAATATGCTTACTGATGTATCCAATCCACATAGGATCAGTTTTAAAAAAAATCTTTTGATATCTATTTAATAAAATTTACGTTTTTGTATAAAAACAAACTCTTTCTCATTACTACATGATCTACTATTGCACCGTTAAAATCCCTTTTGTCTCTGGATCCTATATCTGGCACCCCCCCCCCACCTTAAAATGTAAAAACACCCCACTGTGGGGTTATCTATGGGAGGTCCTGAGTAGATTTGGCTTCGGTCCTCGCTTTGTACACTGGATTCGGATGTTGTACGGGAGGCCGGTGGCGAGGGTGCGTACCAATGGTTGGGTTTCAGACCCCTTTCCGCTTTTCAGAGGTACTCGTCAGGGGTGTCCCCTCTCCCCCAGCCTCTTTGTCCTGGCTTTGGATCCCCTGGCGATTGCTGTCAGGGAGTCCCAGGCGATTAGCAGGCTATTGATCGGTAAGCTGGAGGAGAAGATATCCCTATATGCAGACGATGCCCTTTTGTACCTAAATTACGCTGGTCCCTCGCTGTTGGCCGCCCTGGAAACGTTTGAAGTATTTGGGAAATTTTCTGGAGTGAAAATCAATTTGTCCAAGTCAGTGCTCTTCCCACTGGATGCTCAAGCCCCTTCTCTGGCCAGCCCGTCCCCTTTACGGTGGGTTTCGGAATTCAAATATTTGGGGGTGGTGGTGACAAGGGATACTGCCCAATACTATGCCCATAATATTCTCCCCCTTCTGGCTGCACTAAAAGGAAAAATGTTTGGCTTGGTCTGGTCTCCCTCTGAACCTCATCGGCCGTATTAATATCTTTAAAATGGTTCTGCTTCCAAAGTTTAATTACATTTTCCGAAATAGTCCCGTCTGGGTTCCGGCTTCCTTTTTTAGGGCAGTTAATGGTTGCATTACCTCTTTCCTTTGGAGTGGGGTGGTCCCTAGGCTAGCTAGGTCCACCCTTCGACTCCCTACGTGGCTGGGAGGGCTTGCTTTACCTGACCTTATGGTTTATTTCTGGGCGGCCGTCCTAGTAACGGCATATTGGTGGTTTGAGGGTGATCGATCTAATGCAGCGGTGTGCCTTGAGGCGGCCTGTCTGGGTTCATTGATGGACCTGCGTAATCTGGTCTACAGGGGGGCAGGGGTCTATCCTAAGGTTCCGGCCCCTACAAAAACTACCCTCAGTGTCGGGGCGACCGCTAGGAAATGATTTTCCCTAGTAAATAGGTGGGCCCCGGTTCAGCCTCTATGGGGTAACCCTAATCTGCCCCATTTTAAATTTCTTCCTGACCCTCAGATTTGGGCCAGATTTGGGGTTAAAACTTTACGGGATATCATGCCGGATGGCGTGCTGTTGTCGTATGCTCAACTCAGCCGACAGTTTCAGTTGCCCGGGTGGATGCTCTTTCGGTACCTTCAACTACGCCATGCAGCCAGAGCACAGTTTCCTACTAGACCCCTGTTAGAACTGGATCCCGTTGAGACAGTCTTATCGCAGAAAGACCTCAAAAAGCCGCTCTCTGTCTTATATGGGACCCTGCTCAGGATCGACTCACCAAAATTAGACAAACTGTGGGACCACTGGAGGGCTGATATCCCATCACTGGATAAGGAGGACTGGGAGGATGCGTTAGAAAACTGCCCTAAGTTAGCAATTTCTTCCCGGGATAAACGTATCCAAGTTAAATTACTTCACAGGGTGTATTTCACACCTGTTAGGCTCCACAGGATCTACCCAGATAGGGACCCCTGCTGCTCCCATTGTCGGACCCAGCCGAATACCCTTATACATTTGCTTTGGAACTGCTCTAAGATACAGGTTTTTTGGAGGGAAGTCTTTGAACTGATTAACCTCAAATTGGATTTGGCACTCGTATCACCAGAGCTGGCCCTACTGGGTGTCCCAGATGACGAGCAGAGGTCCCACCACAGTAAACTGCTTATTGCTTACCTACTATTCTATGTGAAGAAAGCTATCCTTTGCAAGTGGATATCCTCTAGCTCTCCGTCTGTGTCCTCCTGGTTGGCTATGATCGATGCAGCGATTCCAATGTACAAGTTGACATATATTAGCAGAGGATGTCCCTGGAAGTTTGATAAAGTGTGGCTACCGTGGATATCACCGTGATGATTCCCTCACTCCCCTTCCCGATCCTTCCTAAATGGGTTGTCCTGTAGCCTTTGGTTGTGAGCCCCCCCTGGAGGCCACAATTGTAAGTCTACTGTCCTCCGGTATTACCTTGAATATGGATTAAATGTTTGTTCTTGTGTATTTTCTTTTCCGCTCAATACTTTTGGGGTTGACCTGGGGCCCCCTCCCCGGTGTACTCTTTTGTTGTGATTATAACCTGCTGCCTTGATTGGAATGTATGTCACCTGTTGCATTGTCATGTCAGTCAGCTATGTTAGCCGAGTTTTCTGTTTTTATGTTCATATACACTGTGACAGCAGGAAGGTAAAGTCACCTGGTTGCATCCAGGGGGGTAGATATATTTCGCCCAGATTCAGGCTTTACGCCGACTTATACAACTAGGTGGAGAGTTGTATAAGCCCAGCTAAGGCTAGTGGGCTCATGGATGACTCATATGTCTAGGGAGAGTGTGGGGCGTCGTGCAGACAGGGAGTTGATGAGACCAGCTGAAGCTTGTCAGCTCATTTAGGCCTCTATAAGAACTCCCAGCTTCATTAGATGTTAGCTCATGCCTGGAACCAGACCTGTGTGGACTGTCTAGGGAGAGTGAACCCCTGTGCGGTGAGACAAAGCCTGTGTGGCTATTTGCTTGGACATTTAAAACCAGGGACTTAGGGACTAGGACAGCACTAGGCTGATCCCAGTTGTTAGTTAGGAAACCTGTATGTTTAGTCAGAGGTCAAGTTGACCAGGATTTATTTTGTTTATGTTTCTTTTGGCTTTGCTGTGTTTTGTCACTGTAAATAGAAAATAAACCGCACCTTTTTTTGATTTTGAAAACCACAACCTCCGTTTGTTGGGCCTGTTTTTGTGTGGGGAGCCCATCCCGGGGGTCACACACACCCGCTGCCGAGCTAACCCCCTCACAGTTGGTGGAGAACCAGTGGCAGTTTTTTTTAAGCCAGCATGGAGGAGATACTGAAGCAGCTGGCTCTAGCAAATGCCAATCAACAGCAGACAAATGCAGGTTTGCAAAAGAGCCTTGCAGCTCATCAACAGAGCCTTGCAGCTCAACAACAGAACTTCGCAGCCCAGCAGCAAGCTCATCAACAGAGCCTTGCAGCCCAGCAGCAAGCTCACCAACAGAGTCTGAAAGCTCAGCAACAAGCCCAGCAGCAATCTGAGGCCCGCTTCATAGACCTGTTACAGAAGCAAGAGCAGAGACTACAACAAATGGAAGCAGTAATGCAGCAACGTCCGCAGACCAGTGAGGAAAGCCGTCCCACTAATACCGCGTCCTTTGGGGTGAGTCGTTTATTGACAAAAATGACTGGAGAGGATGATCCAGAGGTATTTTTGACCACATTTGAAAGGACTGCTGAAAGACAAAAGTGGCCTGAGGAGCAGTGGGCTGGACTGGTGGCTCCTCTGTTAACTGGTGAATCGCAGAAGGCTTACTATGACCTAGAGCCTGACCAAGCAAAAGACTGTGTGATGCTAAAAGCTGAGATATTGGCAAGGCTGGGTGTCACCCAGGCTGTCCGGGCTCAGCGTGTGCATAACTGGACTTTCCAGCTTGGAAAACCCCCCAGGTCTCAAATGTATGATCTCATTCACCTGAGCAGAAAGTGGCTACAGCCAGAGACTTTGTCCGCACCAAAGATTGTGGAACGTGTTGTAATGGATCGGTTTTTGAGAGCTCTTCCTACTGCCATCCAAAAGTGGGTAAGCCATGGAGACCCAGAGACGGCCGATGGTCTTGTGGATCGTGTGGAGAAATACTTGGCTACAGAGAACCTGACGGCCTCTTCCAGAGACACTCGGACTTTCCACCCTAAGACCAGACCATCCCCAGGGGCGGATAAGAGGATTCCAAGGGGTAAGGGTGGAGAGAGTGAGAGGGTGGGAGCTCTACCCCAAGTTTGGCGAGAACAGCCTGGGAAATCAGCGGCTCAAGAGGCGGCAAGAAGGATCGTTTGCTACCGCTGCCGGCAAGCGGGACATATTGCAGCCAATTGCCCGGTTGTGGAGGAACCCATGCAGTGTGACTTTCTGACGGGCAGACGTCAGTCGCTGTGTGCGACAGTCGCATGCACTGCCATTCGAGGAACTGAGAAACATTTATGCAAAATGTGTGTTAATGGTAGAAATGTTGTGGTATTGCTGGATTCAGGTAGCCTTGTGACCCTGATAAAGGCTGAGTTAGTTAAAACAGAGGTCTCTGGGAATAGCAAGGTAGCTGTTATTTGTGTGCATGGGGACACCCGAGAGTATCCAGTGACTACAGTGTGTTTCGAGACCCCCAAAGGTACCCTCTCTCATCCAGTGGGCTTAGTATCTCAGTTACCGTATGACGCCATTGTGGGAAGGGATTTTCCGAAGTTCTGGGAACTGTGGGATGATCCTGAGCCCCCCACTGGTGCCCCTGTGTACCAGGAATGTGATAGCCAGAACTCCCCTGAGAGTGGTGAGGACTCTCCGGAATTTCCCTTATCAGTATTGGCAGGGGAGACTCAAGAAACTGGAGAGGAGCCCACCTCCTCAGACGAAAACCTACCGTCTGTGGAGTTTTCTGATCTTGAGGTTCACAGGGAAAACTTTGCCACAGAACAGTTGAAAGACCCCGCCCTAATAAAGGCACGGGAAAACGTAGTGAAAATAGATGGCGAGTTAGTGAACCCAGATAATACCTGCACTTACCCATACTTCAGCGTAGAGAAGGACCTACTGTATCGGGTGGCAAAAAGGGAGGAAGTACAGAAAATGCTGAACTTAGGGGTGATAGAGGAGTCCCAAAGTGATTGGTCTAGTCCCATTGTGTTGGTGCCTAAACCGGATGGGAGCTGGCGATTTTGTAACGATTTTCGTCAGTTGAACAAAGTTACAAAATTTGACACCTACCCCATGCCACGTATAGATGAGTTGATCGACCGGCTGGGAACAGCCCGATACATGACGACTCTTGACCTCACAAAAGGGTATTGGCAAATCCCCCTGGCCAAATTGGCCAAAGAGAAAACCGCATTTGTAACCCCAGACGGGGCGTTCCAATATAAAAGAATGCCGTTCGGGTTACAGAATGCGCCGGCCACATTCCAGCGGAAAATGGACCAGATGCTGAGGCCCCATCGGAAGTATGCTGCGGCTTACCTGGATGACGTAATTGTCCATAGCACAGATTGGGCCTCACATCTGCCAAAAGTGCAAGCAGTCCTGGACTCTGTTCGGGAAGCGGGGTTTACGGCTAACCCCAAGAAGTGTACCATTGGGCAGGAGAAGGCCAAATATCTTGGGTACACCATTGGGAGGGGAGTAATAAAACCCCAACTCAACAAAGTCGAGGCCATCCAGAGTTGGCCACGTCCCAACAGCAAGAAGCAGGTACGAGCCTTTCTGGGAATCGCTGGGTATTATCGGCGATTCATTCCCCACTTTGCTTCTAAGGCTGTGCCCCTAACCAACCTAACGAAGGGGAAAGGGTCGGTCATGATTAAATGGACCCCCGAGGCTGAGGCAGCATTCCAATTCTTGAAACAAGCCTTATGTAGCCAGCCAGTGTTGTACTCACCCGACTTCTCTAAAGACTTTGTCGTACAAAGTGATGCGTCAGATGTGGGGTTAGGAGCAGTATTGTCCCAGGTCTGGAACGGGGAAGAGCACCCAGTCATTTACCTCAGCAGGAAGTTGAAGTCCCATGAGGTAAATTACGCCACCGTTGAAAAGGAGTGTTTAGCGGTGAAGTGGGCTCTAGATTCCCTTCGGTACTACCTGCTAGGTAGGCACTTTGACATGGTTACGGATCACGCTCCGTTAAAGTGGATGGCTCAAAACAAGGAAACAAATAGAAGAGTGAATAGGTGGTTCCTGGCCCTCCAGGAATTCAACTTCACAGTAAAGCATCGCCCTGGCGTTCAAATGGGGAATGTGGATGCTTTGTCTCGAGTACATGAATGCCTGATTGCTGGTGTTCCAACCCCGAGGTTAAAACAAGAGTGGGGGGTATGTGACAGCAGGAAGGTAAAGTCACCTGGTTGCATCCAGGGGGGTAGATATATTTCGCCCAGATTCAGGCTTTACGCCGACTTATACAACTAGGTGGAGAGTTGTATAAGCCCAGCTAAGGCTAGTGGGCTCATGGATGACTCATATGTCTAGGGAGAGTGTGGGGCGTCGTGCAGACAGGGAGTTGATGAGACCAGCTGAAGCTTGTCAGCTCATTTAGGCCTCTATAAGAACTCCCAGCTTCATTAGATGTTAGCTCATGCCTGGAACCAGACCTGTGTGGACTGTCTAGGGAGAGTGAACCCCTGTGCGGTGAGACAAAGCCTGTGTGGCTATTTGCTTGGACATTTAAAACCAGGGACTTAGGGACTAGGACAGCACTAGGCTGATCCCAGTTGTTAGTTAGGAAACCTGTATGTTTAGTCAGAGGTCAAGTTGACCAGGATTTATTTTGTTTATGTTTCTTTTGGCTTTGCTGTGTTTTGTCACTGTAAATAGAAAATAAACCGCACCTTTTTTTGATTTTGAAAACCACAACCTCCGTTTGTTGGGCCTGTTTTTGTGTGGGGAGCCCATCCCGGGGGTCACACACACCCGCTGCCGAGCTAACCCCCTCACAACACATAACTGCTTAATAAACACAACCTGATTGTAAAAAAAAAAAAAAAAACACTGTGCCCCCTGCATACCTCTGTATCCTTCAATATCTCTTTGTCACTACTGTGTACCCCTCTCCACAACTGCACCTCTGGACCCCTTTACATTACACAGCACCTTGCACCTCTGGACCCCTTTACATTACACTGCACCTTGCACCTCTGGACCCCTTTACATTACACTGCACCTTGCACCTCTGGACCCCTTTACATTACACTGCACCTTGCACCTCGGGACCCCTTTACATTACACTGCACCTTGCACCTCGGGACCCCTTTACATTACACAGCACCCTACACCTCTGTATCCCTTTACATTACACAGCACCTTGCACCTCTGGACCCCTTTACATTACACAGCACCTTGCACCTCTGGACCCCTTTACATTACACAGCACCTTGCACCTCTGGACCCCTTTACATTACACAGCGCCCTGCACCTCTAAACCTCTTTACATTATACAGCACCATGCACCTCTGGACCCCTTTACATTACACAGCCCCCACAGACACCCCCCACAGTGCAGATCCCGCCACAGTACAGACCCCCCAACAGTTTAGACCCCCCCACAGTACAGACCCCTACAGTGCAGACCCCCCACAGTACAGACACCCCTACAGTGCAGACCCCAACCCCCCCACACAGTACAGACACCCCTACAGTGAAGACCCCCACCCCCCACAGTACAGACCCATAATGTACCTCAGATGATAAGCGCGGGACATGCACAGAACTGGTCAGGTGACGGGTCCCCTCCCCCTGTGTAGGGAGGAGGAGGGGGAGGCGGCTTCACTCTGCTCGGCTGAGACAGCCGAGACTGAACAGAGCCGTGGCGCGGTCACGAGAGAAGGGGATCGCTGTGGGTCCCGGGTGTCACTCGGCTCGCACCCCCCCCCTCCTTGCAAAGCCACTACAGGCTCTCTGCGTGTGTTCTTCCTGTCACCGCCGCGGTGCCGCAGCTTAAACCCGCCCGCCCCACTGACTTCACTTTAGCCACGGAGGGGGGGCGCCGGCCTGACACACCCCCCTAGTGTGTGTCACCCGTGGCGGCCCGCCCCCCCGCCCCCCACTTAGTACGCCTCTGTTAGAGGCGTTTCGACAATTCTATCAGACATTATATACATCTCAGTTGCCTTCTAGTTTTCAGCCAACTGAGTTAGCAGAGCTGCTGGACTCAGTCGCATTGGCATGGCTAACCGATAATGAGAGGGAGATGCTAGTACGTCCTATAACATCGGAGGAGGTCCTTTCTGTCATTGGCTCCTTTTCATTGGGGAAGTCACCAGGGCCGGTTGGTCTTCCTATTTCATTTTATAGGGCTCATGGAGAGCTTTTATCTCCTGTACTGGCCTCTCTTTACTCAGATTGTCTGAAGGAGGGATCCATGCAGTCCTAATTTACAAGCATTCAAAAGATCCATCCTCCTGTGCTTCATATAGGCCTATTGCACTCTTGAATGTAGATTTCAAGATTTTGACTAAGTTAATCTCCCGACGATTACAAACGTTGATGTCCAATATTATTGATCCAGATCAGACAGGGTTTATGCCAGGCAGATCCACCGATGTAAACTTGAGGAGATTATATACCAATATTTATGCTTCACATCTTAATATGGTATCTAGGGTTATCGCCTCTATGGACATTGAGAAGGCCTTTGGTACCTTGGAGTGGCCCTTCTTGTGGGAAGTACTCCGCAGAATGGGCTTCCCAACGGTATTTATAAAATGGTTACAGGTCTTATATAAGAATCCCAGAGCTGCAGTAAAGATGGGAGGAGGGTTGTCAGCTTCCTTTTCACTATTTAGGGGAACTCGCCAGGGCTGCCCTCTCTCTCCAGCCCTTTTTGCGATTGCTATGGAGCCGGTGGCAGAGGCTCTACGTACTTCCCCTGATATTAGGGGATTGCGGATCGGTTGGCTGGAGGAGAGGGTAGCTCTGTATGCAGATGACCTCTTATTATTTTTAAATGATGCTGGCCCATCGTTACAAGGGGCCTTAGATATACTGTATTCTTTTTCAACGTTTACAGGGCTGAAGGTAAACTGGACTAAGTCATTGCTGTTTCCAATAGATAAGGAGGCTCGTAGTACGGCTATGAAGGATACTCCACTGCAGTGGGTAGATAATTTTAAGTATTTAGGAGTGGTAATTTCCCATCAGTCTTCTGAATTTATGTCTCTGAATCTAACCCCAATTTTGGGAGATACTGAGTCTAAATTAAAAGAATAGAAGTCTCTACCATTGTCTCTACTGGGACGCATTAATCTTTTAAAAATGAAAATTATACCTAAATTCATGTACTTATTTAGACATTCTCCTCAATGGCTCCCTGCATCCTTTTTCATCCTTTTTCAAAAGACTAAATCGGTTGTTTTCATCTTTTTATGGGGGATATAAAATCCTAGGTATAAATTAAGTACCTTGATGCGCCCTTGTGAAGAGGGAGGACTAGCTTTTCTGGATTTATACAAATATTTTTTAGCCACTCAGTTGATTACGGCCGCATGGTGGTTAAACCCAGATTTATACAACCCCTCTACCCGGCTGGAAGCAGCAGTAGAAGCTCTCAAGGTAGTGTTATTTAGGGGCCGTAGGGCACTTCATCAGGTGACTATTCCTATGCTTAATACTATTCGAGCTTGGGAGGGCGGCCTTAGATGTGTGGGTTATCCAAAGGGAGCGATCTTTTCAAATGCCCGTCTATGGCTAAACCCTACCCTCCCTCAATTCTCTAAAACACCAGAGCCTATTGCATGGACCAAATACTAAATTAAATTACTTGCTCAAGTGGTTACTGATCAGAGACTTTCCACCTTCTCTACACTAACCTCAATTTTTAATCTTCCTAGCTCTTATCTATTTAGATACTACCAGCTTTCACATACTTTTCATGCACAGTTTCCACAGGATAGTTTAATGATGATACAATCTACTTTGGAGTTAGTACTTAGGTCTGAGTGTCTGGATAAGCCTACCTCGAGACTCTATTCTCATCTTACTTTAATCTCTATCCTGCCATTAGAGAATCTTCGAGCTAGGTGGATGCGAGATATACCAGATTTGAGTATGGAGGACTGGAGCTGTGTGTGGGATCTCCCTTTGAGATCTCTGGTTTCCTTGAGGGATGGTGTTATCCAATTTAAACTGGTACACAGAGCATATATTACGCCATATAGACTTCAAAAGATAAATCCTGCTTGTTACTCTAAGTGCTGGAGGTGCGGAGCAGCTCGAGGGGATTTCACACACATCTTCTGGTCCTGCCCATATATAGTTACATTTTGGATGGATCTATTAAGCTTTATCACCTCTGCTCCTTTACCAGTTTCAATGTCAGTCTGTCTGCTGGGCTTAGTAGAGGATATTACCCCTATAGAGACCGAACGAATATTTATTAATACAACATTATTTTACGCAAGAAAATCTATTGCATTATATTGGAATAAACCTCATCCTCCTACGTTTATATTTTGGAAACGATTGATAAATAATAATCTTCAACTGTATAGATATATTTGTAGGAATAGGGGTCGCCCTAGTAAGTATGATTAATTTTGGGCAAAGTGGCTGGATAAACCATATACGGCATCTAATATAGATGGAGGCAGGGCCGGCCCTACCATGGGACCCGATGGTACCATTGTACCAGGCGGCACTTTTAGGGGGCGGCAAATTGCCGCCTGCCCGCCATCCCATTCCGCCCGTTCCTCTCCCCCACTCCACCTTTCACTGTGAAACAGCAGCAGCGGCATTGTAAAGAATACACTGTGCCTGCGGCTGCGGTGTGTGTTCTGGATTTAAAAAACTCCTTTCTGTCTCTTCCCCCTCCCTCCAGTCTCGTGCAGTGCGGGGTCCCTGTTATCTCCGACTCAACCTCCCCCCCCCCCCAATCACCAGTGCGGAGTGTTGTGAGAACTGGGGGGCGGAGCTCACTGTCTCCTGTCAGGCTGGCCAGAGGAAGGGAGGAGGTGAGCTGATTTTTTCTGGGAGAAGTTTTCTAGGGTGGATAGTAGTTGCTTTCAAGGTGGTTTTTTCTTCAGGAGATGCAGTGAAGGGTTAACAGAAGTTGACAGAAGAATCGGAGGAGATAGTGAGTGTGGGGGGGGGGGAGGGGGGGGGTCTGCAGCAGCCCGATCACATTTGACAGATCACTTCTTAGCATGAAAAGTCTGTGCAAACATCCTCCAATCCAATTGTTCAGACTAGATAATGTGAAGTCATTTATAACCATTCATGTAACCTGTATATATGTGGTGAGTTCACACCTCTGATTGTACACTCAGAGCCTGGAGAACACAGGGTTACATGAATGGTCATAAATTACCTTCACATTATCTGGGTATACAGAGTGCTGGGAGCTGGATTACATAGATCTGTAGTACTGTTGTATGATTTATTGTTGTATGTTTTTAGTGGATGAGTTTTTTTTTTATTATATACATCGCTATCTGACCACTTCTCAGCCCCCAACTCCCCCCAGCTTGCATCACCCCCCCAGACCACTTCATACAGACGTCACTCAGAGCTGCTTCCTACCCCCCCCCCCATCATTTCATGGTCACTTTCCTTCCCCTATCTTCCCAACATCACTCCCTGGTCACCCCATAGACACAGCAAGAAATCCCTCCCCATTCTGCCACCGCCATACCCTCCGAAGTCCTCTCCTGTACCAACTGCACCCATCATACCCTCCGAACTCCTCTCCTGTACTAACTGCACCCATCATACCCTCCGAACTCCTCTCCTGTACTAACTGCACCCATCATACCCTCCGAACTCCTCTCCTGTACTAACTGCACCCATCATACCCTCCGAACTCCTCCCCTGTACTAACTGCACCCATCATACCCTCTGAACTCCTCTCCTGTACTAACTGCACCCATCATACCCTCCGAACTCCTCCCCTGTACTAACTGCACCCATCATACCCTCCGAAGTCCTCCCCTGTACTAACTGCACCCATCATACCCTCCGAACTCCTCCCCTGTACTAACTGCACCCATCATACCCTCCGAACTCCTCCCCTGTACTAACTGCACCCATCATACGCTCCGAACTCCTCTCCTGTACTGTACTAACTGCACCCATCATGCCCTCCGAACTCCTCTCCTGTACTAACTGCACCTATCATACCCTTCACACTCCTCTCCTGTACATACTGCCCCCCTCATACCCTCCAAACTCCTCTCCTGTACATACCGCCCCATCATACCCTCCACACTCCTCTCCTGTACAAACCGCCCCCCTCATACCCTCTCAACTCCTCTTCTATACATACTGCTCCATCATACCCTCCACACTTCTCTCTTATGCATACTGCCCCCATTATACCCTCTGCACTCCTCTCCTGTACATACTGCCCCCATCTTACCCTCTGTTGACTCTGATATAAAGGGGGACTCTTGTGATTAACTCCATATGATTAGAAAATGTATTTAATCACAAAAATATATGTACAGGGTATACTAAATAAAAAAAAAAATAGCTGTGCATTGCTTTGTACAGAGGTAATGAATTTAATGTACTACAAAAAAATATATATATTGGCGTGTGCTGCTAATGTGTTCGGGTTTGGCTTGACAAAAAGGTGGCAACCCTACTCTGCACTGTGAGGCAAATTGTCGCTAACCCGTTCCGCCCGCTCCGCTGTGAGGCAAATTGACGCCCGCCCGCCAGCCAGCCCGCTCCGCTCCCCGCGCGCTCCATTCACCTGGGCGTTGGGCCCAGGTGAATGGAGCATGCGGGCAGAACAGAGGAACAGTCAGCGGGCGGGACAGTCAGCAAGTGAGCGGGCTTGCTGGCCAAACAGCGGGCGGGGGAGCAGAGAGATGACATCATCTCTCACTGCCCGCCCTGCATCACTGCAGTTCCGCCCCCACTGTGCGGGCAGCAGAGAGATTACATTAGCTCTCTGCTGCCTGCCTTTACTCTGGGACACAGCAAGTGACAATCTGCAACGTGTGGCAGGTGACGTTGTGGCAAGTGACAATCCGCAATGTGTGGCAGGTGACGTTGTGGCAAGTGACAATCTGCAACGTGTGGCAGGTGACGTTGTGACAAGTGACAATCCACTATGTGTGGCCGGTGACATCGCGGCCGCCGGCTACGCACAGGTCCTTTTATACTCCTATATACATGTATAGAGCCATGACAGGTCCTCTTTATACTCCTACATACATGTATAGAGCCATGGCAGGTCCTCTTTATACTTCTATATACATGTATATAGCCATGACAGGTCCTCTTTATACTCCTACATACATGTATAGAGCCATGACAGGTCCTCTTTATACTCCTACATACATGTATAGAGCCAGGACAGGTCCTCTTTATATTTCTATAAACCGTATTTTTCCGTGGATAAGACGCTATTTTTTCCTAAAATAATAGCCTGTAAATCGAACAGCGTCTTATACACGGTTGGTCAGCCTGGGAGACATCCGCGAAGGTGCGTCGCGGCCCATAGCTTGTCAAGTGGCTTTCTCCAATCACGAGCCGTATGTTACTGACGTCAGCTAAAGCTGGGGGTGGAGGTGGAGAGTGAGCAGATGCGATCCTGTTGGAAGTGGAGATGCACAGATGCAACAGGGACCGGAGTGTTCTGGGACCAAGATGTCAGAAAATAATAAAAGTAAGTGATTGTCTTACTCTGCCAAATCAAACCAAATGTAGCCAGCTATGCAAAAAAGAGCGTGGGAATAGAGCTGCAGAGAAAAAGTTTGGACTTGCCTCCGCAGAGTGTATGATAGACAGTGGAGAAAACAGGAAGAACAACCCCTGCATAATATACTAGTATTTAAACGTTACCTGCGGTAATTACTAAATAAAAATGTGTTCTGTTTTACCTATGTGTAAAATATTGATTTCTTAATTTTGGGTTGGAAAAGTGGGGGGCGTCTTGTACATGGGGGCGTCTTATAGACGGGGAAAATACGGTACATGTATAGAGCCATGACAGGTCCTCATTATACTTCTATATACATGTATAGAGCCATGGCAGGTCCTCTTTATACTCCTATATACATGAATAGAGCCATAACAGGTCCTTTTTATAGAGCCATGACAGGTCCACTTTAGTTATCATGATATAAAATGATGGATGTGGGGGCATTTTGGTGGGCGTGATTTTTTTTTTTTTTTTGGGGGGGGGGGGGGGGGGCAGCATTTCATTCTTGGTACCAGGCAGCACAATGTCTTCGGCCGGCACTGGATGGAGGTAATGATTCATAGAAGGGATGTTCCCTATATGGGATATTTGTGCTAAGAAATGATGGTAATAATAGTGATAATTATTATAATTCTTCTTTATTTCTTGTTTTTTGCTATGCAAGGTGATGGGACCGTGCTATTTTTCTAATATATTTCAGATTTAATGTGTATGATGTGTTGTTATGTTATGTTATGTTTTGTTTGTTTAAGAAATTAAATCATTTTTATTTTTTAAAAGAACACAGTGACGTACAACACGTACGACGAGCCGAGATCAATGAAGTTCAATAGGCAGTTTGGCTCTTCTGCTTGATTCTGAGCATGCATGGTTTTTTGCGCGTCGTAGTTGCATACAGACGATCGCGATAGGAGTTTTTCCCGTCACGAAAATAGAGAACCTGCTCTCAATCTTTTCTTGTCGGAAATTCTCACAAAAGTGCGATGGAGCATACACACGGTCAGAATTTGCGACAAAAAGCTCACATCGCACTTTTCTCTTCGTAAATCGCGATCGTGTGTAGGAGGCATAAGACTAGATTATTCAACAAACTGTTCTGAAGGTCTCTACCTATGAGGAGAGGCGGTGTGTGCCTTTCCTCCAATCAGCTGTCTTGACTTTATGTCCAGGCTTCACTGCAGTTCTGAACAGGAAGAGAAAATCTCCTAACATGATCTGAACTTTCTAAAGAATATTTAAAGCTGAAGACAGCAGATATGCATGCAAAACTTATGTAGGGAGATTTGTTTCATCTCTGTGCCGTTCACTTCACTTGTTATATGTGAGGGTTTACATCCACTTTACGTTCCCTTTTTGAAGGTGAAATATTTAAATATAGATATTTGCCAGTGGTGTATACCAGTGCTCTCAATGGATAATCAATACATCCTTTATCTGTATTCAGAAAAAAAAATATTTGCTCTAGTATATGTCTATGCACTGCAATATTTCACTTTTCCCTCTTGAATGAACACATTCCAAGAGTCAGTTGTAGTGTGTTTATAAAGCTGTTAGAGGATACTTCTTCACTAAATAAAGTGCCAAGAGAATTGTTATGTAGTTTAAAGCAATACTTTGTCTGGTGTATAATATAACTTTTTTTATTAATAAAGTAATATTTCTAGCTGTGACATTTTACCTACTTTTATTAGACAATTCTAGGATGCAAAACTTCCTGGCAGCACAAGTAACCCAGACCTATGCAGTCTTATCATTTCATAATGTTCCCTTTTACACAGAGCTCATCACAACAAAGATCTGCATGCCAGGAAACATTGCATAGATAAATGCCAAATCAAACAAAACCTACATTTACCATTAAGTACAGTATTAGCCTATCAAACTCAACTCAACTAGAGTACAACAGAAAGAAATATAATATGTAGAATAATATTTCATTTATTAATACATTTGCTTGTACAACGTGCAAGCAAAAAAAATAAAAAATAGCAGCAATAATCATCTTATATGTAAGAATACCATGTCAATAGGTTATAGATCACACTTGAAGATTGCTTGAAGCTTTTCTCCAGACAATTGGCTAGATACACAGATGAAACACAAATATTTGGGATGTTTTAACTGACAAAGGATTTTTATTTTTGTTCTTTCAGACATGCGATTTACACAGCTCTGCCACATTTCATCGTCTGCCGTGCTCCGTGACCGTGCCCGCGGGACCCACGGACTCGATGTCCGCCGGTGTCCCGCGATCAGTTCACAGAGCTGCAGAACGGGGAGAGGCCAGTGTAAACAAGGCATCTCCCTGTTCTGCCTAATGACAGGACACTGATCGTCTGCTCCCTCTCATCGGGAGCAGTGATCAGTGTCGTGTCACAGTAAGCCCTGCCCCCACACAGTTAGAATCACTCCATAGGACACACTTAACCCCTTCATAGCCCCCTAGGGGTTAACCCCTTCCCCGCCAGTCACATTTATGCAGTAATCAGTGCATTTCTATAGCACTGATCGCTGAATAATTGTGACTGGTCCCAAAATAGCGTAAAAAGTGTCCAATGTGTCTGCCATAATGTCACAGTCACAATAAAAATCACTGATCACCGCCATTACTAGTAAAAAAATAATTATTAATAAAAATGCCATAAAACTATCCCCTATTTTGTAGACGCTATAACTTTTGCGCAAACCAATCAATAAAAGCTTATTGCGATTTTTTTTTTTACCAAAAATATGTAGGAGAATACATATCGGCCTAAACTGAGGAAAAAAATTTTTTTTTTGTATATTTTTTGGGGATATTTATTATAGCAAAAAGTAAAAAATATTGTTTTTTTTCAAAATTGTCGCTCTATTTTTGTTTATAGCAAAAAAAAATAAAAACCACCAAAAGAAAGCTCAATAAGTGGGAAAAAAGGACGTAAATTTTGTTTGGGTACCACGTCGCACGTCCGCACAATTGTCAGTTAAAACGTCGCGGTACTTGAAACACAGGGATGTAACAGATTGTTTTTGCTGTCTAGCTTGAAAGTGTGCTGGGAGATCTTTTTATTTATTTTAATTTTAGAATTGTTTCATACGACCCGTGGCAATATTTGTCATCAGCTTGCTTATTAAATAAATAAATAGCCATAACTGAAAAGGAAGATTCCCATGGATATTAACAGGGTTTTGCAGCAAAGGCATTCCGAGCAAGATTCCAGAAACAGTTTAAGAACCATACCCAGGCCAATATTTATAAACCTCTAAGATAAACCTACTGTAAGATAGTTGCTATTTTACATTTCACCTTATTTTGTAAATAATACATATCCAATGTAAAAAAAGAAAGAAAAAAATGCAATTAGTCCAGAGAACAATGATAATGGTCAAAGTGCAATACCTACCAGGTCCATACGTCATGTGGACCCGACAGCAGGGGGTTTTACACACATTCCCAGTGTCTGAAGCCACCAGGATTGTGTATAAATCTGACAAGCAAACTCCTGGCTGTCAGGTGGAAGCATTCTAGCCGCCGATTGCTTCCACACAACCCCTGTAACGATGCCCCCCCTCCCACCCTCACCCTCGCCATGTATCCTGGGCTCCACTTGCCCATCTGCAGGCCCGAGACAGACATAGTGGGTGACGCTGGGTAGAGGGGAGGAAGCAGAGTGGAAACACACCCAATCTCCTCCCCTCTTTGTTGCTGACCCGGAATGCAACGTGTTTGACTTCACTTCTGGGCTGTCTCCCAGTGTTCCCGATCTGTATTGGATTACATTCAATGAAACACAGGAGAGACATCCAGGGTCTTTTCACATTTGTCAGGGGCGCCTACTTATGAAAACACCAATTGTGATACACATGTTACATATCTCCGCACACGCCGATGTGAGAGCAATATTTCTAGCACCAGAACTCCTCCATAACGCTAAACTGATGACCTACAGGGGGCTTTTAAAGTGTCGCCTATGGAAAATATAGGGTACTGAAGTTTGTCACCATTTCACGGGCACGCGCAACTTTGGGTTTGACATGTTGGGTATTACTCAGCACAACCTTGTCTTTTATATTTTAGCAAACAAAATGGGTATTTATTGCTTTTGTGTGCTCTAAATTTACCTTTGTGGTAATATGTTGTGACCAAAAAAATTGGAACTACCACTATTTTACTCTCTAGGGTGTGTGCTTTCAGAAAGTATATGCTGTTTTGTGGTTTTATGTAATCTTCAGGGCTAAATACATTTTTTAAGCATGTGTGCAAAAACGGCTGTGTGCGGCTCTGGCAGCAAAAGGGTTACGGTAATTCTTATATTCTACCAACCTAGGGGTGTATCGGATCATGCCCCCCTGGCAGTGGATCTCCTTCTTCTTTCAGGCTCAGGCCCAAGTGTGTGGCGCCTGAACTCCCACTGGTTGGAGGATGAGATAGTACAGGGAGAATGTATAAAAGGTATAGTGAACTACTGGAAAGAAAACGCGGGCACAGTGGACCCGCTTACGGAATGGGAGGCCTTTAAGACTACGTTGCGGGGTACTTTTATGTCCATTACTGGCATTCTATGTAAAAATACATACCGTGGAATTAGAGACAGCAATGACATCTGCAGAAACTACCTATGCTTCTGACCCTAGTCCAGCTAATAGAGATACTTTGCTGCAATGTCGTAGGGAATTTTGAGCTCCGCTTACTGGACCTCACACAAAAATCTTTCGAGCATGGTAACAAGGCTGGACGCCTCCTAGCTTATTTGACTAGACCTGAACACTCTCCCATTCCCCTGAATTATGACTGCACAGGGACAGATTAGTGACGCTCCAAGGGACATCATGATGACATTTCTGGACTTCTACAAAGACCTGTACTCGTACAGAGCAGAATACTCAGACTCCCAACTAAATGACTACCTGACCCAGATATCTTTCCCCTCCCACTCAGCTGAGAGCAGTGGAGATTTAGAGGTGCCTCTCTCTGTTGAGGAAAACGCGGTGGCCATCTCGCAACTATCGCCACATAAGACTCCAGGCCTAGACGGCGTCCCTGCTGAGTGGTATTCCCAGTTTCAACACTTACTATGCCCATCTCTTCTGCAAACTTATAATAAAGCCCTGACTGCTGGGATTCTACCCCCCCCCCACTATGAGGGAGGCCTTGATTATTCTATTACTAAAACCACGCAAGGACCCTCTTAAATGTGATTTATACTGCCCGATTTCTCTTATTAATGTGGATGTTAAAATCCTTGCCAAAGTGTTGGTCAACCGTCTGAACACCGTAGTTGCAAAATTGGTCAGGAGCGATCAAGGAGGCTTTATACCTGGCAGATCTACGAGATTGAATATTCGTAGACTGTTTCACAATCTCCAACATCCCCATGAATGCACACCTACCCGGGCCATTGTGTCCTTGGACACATGTAAGGCCTTTGACAGTGTGAAATGGCCTTATCTTTTTCAAGTACTACAGAGGTATGGCTTTGGCCCCCGCATTATTGCTTGGATACACCTCCCCACAGGTCCGCATACGAGTAAACTCCCACACCACAGACACCTTTTCTATTACCAGAGGCACTAGGCAGGGGTGTCCGTTGTTGCCCCTCCTACTTGCTCTGGCTATGTAGCCGCTAGCTGTGCGCATCCGCTGCTCCCACCATATTAGGGGGCTTCCTATCGCTACCATAGAAGAGCAGATCTTGCTTTATACGGATGACACCCTGGTGTACCTGGCTGATACCCAGGACTCACTAAAGATGCTGCTATCAGAGATAGAGGACTTTGGTGACTACTCTGGGTTTCGGGTGAACTGGGACAAATCAAATCTTTTTCCTCTAGGCCATGATGCAACTTTGCAGATTTACCCGGACTCCAGACTTCAGGTGGTGTCCTCTTTCAGATACCTGGGGGTCTTAGTGCAGTTACCCTTGTCCTCCTATATTGAAAACAACCTGTGTCCCTTACTGACCCAGCTACAAATACAGACTAAGCAGTGGATGGACTTACCCCTAGACCTGATGGGAAGGGCTAACACCCTTAAAATGATCTATCTACCTCAGCTGTTATATGTACTAGCCAACACACCCTCTAAGGTCCCTAAATCCATCTTTAAACGGATAGATACAATATGCACGGCATTCCTGTGGAATGGTAAATCCCCAAGGGTGGGGCTAGAGACACTACGGCTACCGGCGCATATGGCGGGTTTAGCGTTCCCTAACTTTTATTTATATTATTTGGCTTCCCAACTGGTCCACATCCATGACTGGTTACACCCGGTTGCGGCAAATGCCTGTACATCCACTGAGGGAGCCATCGCCTCCTCTCTGGAGACTCTCCATAATATTATATACAGAGGTCGGGCTCTGGCCCGCCCGGGCACATCTATGCTAACTACCTTGCTCTTCCTGTTTAAAATAATTGTTTCCAAAATTTCCAAAAAGTCATGGTCAACGTCCCCTAATAACCCTCTGTCGTTCAACCCCAACTTTAAAGAACTATGCTCTATACCTGAACCGCAACGATGGTACTCCAAGGGAGTTAAATACCTGTGCCATCTATATGACACACAGGGATTTAAATCCTTCCAACAGATGCAGGCTGATTTTGACCTGCCACGCTTATATATGTTCTTCTACTACCAACTCCGACACGCCATTCGTGCCCAGTTTGGCTCTTTGGAAAAATCCCACTGCTATACCACAGCTAGAGAAATTACTGCGACACCCTGACCCCACAAAACTTATCTCCACATATTATGCTGCCCTTATGACTGACTGCAACCCTAGATTTCGAGTGGCCCAGATAAAATGGGCCTCTATGGACTCTACACTCACAGAGGATGACTGGTCAGAATTCAGTGATACATACAAGACCTCAGTAATATCATCCAAAGGCCTTATAATTAACATTAAAAAAAATTCATCTATCCCACTTAACCCCTGCTAGGTTACATAAAATGGGCTTGGCTCCCAGAGCGGACTGTTTTAGAGGTTGTGGCCAAGCAGCAGACTTTATACATTGTTTCTGGACCTGTCCAATAGTTCAGAACTTTTGGATAGAGATAGGGTCTTTCATTTTATCGGCAATAGGCCTCCCAAACATTCTCCTTCCCAAAAACTGCCTCCTAGGCATTTTTGGGGATCTTCACATTTCAACTCATGCAAAGAGACTTCCTCGTATCCTCCATTTCTATGCACAGAAAGCTATACTATTGTCCTGGAAAGGATCACAAGTACCTCTAAAATCCCTTTTGTTAAAACTGATTAATGACTCGATACCTCTATACAAACTCACATTTGAGGTTCGCAAAAGAACCAAAACCTTTCACAAAATATGGGGCAGATGGCTGGCCAGCCGTTTAACCCATGCCAAATGGGTAACCTGCTGTATAATGTTCCTACAGATGCAGTGCAACTAAATCGTGTACACTCTCCTGGTAACTCTGTAACTAGAGAAATGCATATCGACTACTCCTTGTAACTTTACATTTAATAACTGCTAGAGACATGTGTAGCGGAGCCTCACTCTCCCTCTCGGGTTTTCTCGTTTGATTGGCTTGTGTCTAGGGGTACCTTGGAGAGGAGAGTGCAGGAACACTACGCCAAGCTCTCCCCTCGTATGTGTATGAGGGTTGAGCAGATTTACTTGAATTACCTCCGGGTCTGTTCACTGCATACAAAGCCTCCAGCTGTCCCGTGGAGATGTGTCTGCCAATAACATAGAGCCCCACACCAATCGAAAGTCCAACGTTCCTTTATTTCTCTAGTTTCAGGGTGAACACAATCAGTTGAATCTACAGTAACAGACAGACAGGGGTGTGGGTACGAGTAGGCCCAGGCACAACTGAGCTCTCCTATTCCTTTGCTAGCGAATAGGCCTGGCGCACGGTCTCTGCCATCGACCGTGAGTTTTGGTCGCTGCCACCGACCGGATGAACCGTTGAGGCCCCTGCCACAGGCCTAATAGCAGGTCTCTGCCACTGACCTGAATAGTTGGACCGCTGCCACCGGTCATTGAACATGAACAACCTTCCTCTTTGAACTTGGCCCCTGTTCGGGAAAGATATCCCTCCGGGCGGTCTCCGGAGGTTCACCCGGCACTGGCAATCTGCTGCACCAGGTCTTCGGATGAGTCCCTCCTCCGGTCCCTTACGCCTCTGGATTCGGGTGCCCCACTCCCGGGGCCCCCTAGGACAATCCCTCCCTCGCGGGACCCAGCGTAAGGTACTGAAAAACTAGAAGAACCCCCTTGGGAGGTGGGACTTTGAAAGTGACTGACAACATACAGAGGTATATCAAAAAATATATATAAATTTAATCAACGAGTATAAAGACATAATTACAAAGACAGTTTCTTATTAAAATACATGAATTAAATACAGATTCACAAAAAACTGTTTGTATTCCCGGGCACAGGACACGGTACCAGTTTACAGTCTGGAGGAGCTACACAGTATCTCCCTCAACAATTAGAAGATAGCCACACTTCATACAATTCACTTTACTGCCAGAGGAATGCATAATTTATGCAATCTCTCAGATATGAGAGAGATTCTTTCTTGAATTGATAGGAGTTGCTGTTTTTCTTCTTGTCTACTCGAAATGAAGGTTTACTGAAACCCAGACTCTTTATTTAGAGTCCTTTCTAGCTCCATCGTCTGTCACCGTTTGGGGACCCTCGTATGAAAGTTTATTTTTGGACCCTGCTCCAGCCTTTTTCTGTGGTGCGTTTTTTCTCTCTCGCTCCATATACACAGCGACACACGTGCCCTATTTTCGCATGGAATATCGAACTACTTTTGGAAATATTTACAACTCCCGATTTTAATGTCTACAAATCCCCCGAAGAAGGGTAACCGAAACAGCTGTCGGGTCGGACTATAAAATGTTATGTTCTTTCTTTCTTTTTTGAATACAAACAGTTTTTTGTGAATCTGTATTTAATTCATGTATTTTAATAAGAAACTGTCTTTGTAATTATGTCTTTATACTCGTTGATTAAATTCATATATATTTTTTGATATACCTCTGTATGTTGTCAGTCACTTTCAAAGTCCCACCTCCCAAGGGGGTTCTTCTAGTTTTTCATATAATTAGGGATGTGGTGACTGTCAACATTTACAATCCTGCAATCGTTGGTTTTCTTTCTAGCGTAAGGTACTGGGTCCCAGGCCTCCAGTTGAGTACCTCACCCCAGACTGAAGGTGTCTGGGATGGAACTCGAACTCCAGGTGTCCAGGCCTAGCCCGCCTGGATACCGACCGCAAACAGCAGCCCTCAGGCTGAAGGTGCCTGGGACTCGAACCTCATGGCGAAGATGTCCGCCCCCTTTATACCCTCTCCCAGCGAGCACGGCGGGTTCCCCACCCCGCCGTACAACCGCTGCGAGAGGTCACAAAGGGTACGGCACTGCAGCGATGGTTCAACCCCGGCCCAGAGTGACAGCGCCACCTGCTGGGCCGCAGGGAACTATGCATCACTGGTGTCTTCACCAGCCTTAAAAGTATATACCCGCTACACATGTAAAATGGAATCTGTTTATTGACCACTCAAGTGTATTTCTGCAATATTACGATGCAATGAATAACCAAAGTTTTTCTTTTGTATGTTGATGCAAAAAATTCAATAAAACTATTGTTTTAAAAAAAAAGGGTTAATTCTTAATGGCACCCCAAGCGCGGTTAGCAGATTCACATTTTGCCACGTCACAAACCACTGCGCACCATTACCAAATTCCTTTTTTTTTTTTTAAACTTAATAAGAAAAAAACTGTGGTTTAATAAATACCACCAAAAGAAAGTTTTATCTGTTTTAAAAAAACATATAAGATTCCT
Organism: Rana muscosa; assembly: GCA_029206835.1. Taxonomy (NCBI): domain Eukaryota; kingdom Metazoa; phylum Chordata; class Amphibia; order Anura; family Ranidae; genus Rana; species Rana muscosa. The sequence continues at coordinate 142,912,702 of CM055120.1, read as the reverse complement.
TTGGGTGAATTGTTGCATGCTGCAAGTAATTTTCAGCCAAACTGTCACAGAAAACGGAAACATTTCCTATTAGGGTTAAAAAATTACAAAACTATGAAAAAACTAAAAGTTAATAAACTTTGGTGTATTACATACTTACACGTTTTCCCAATTTTTTTTTGCCACTTAGGGACAGTGGAGGCCAAACATTTGGACCCAGACCTGGAACAATACCTTTTTCGTGGTGGCGGTCAGCAGCTGGGGATCATACTGCATTTTAAAACGATGCATACTAGCACATTATGATATTACCTTGCAGGGGAAAGTTTACTACCACTTTAAAAAATTACAAAAGTATGTATTTTATGCAGAATTTTCCCCAAAATTTTTTTTCAGTGCTTCTACAACAAATGTACCCATTTTACCCATTTTAATCAAAAAAATAAAGAAATTTACAAATATACAAAATAAAAAATAATTAAAAAAAGAAAACCCTTAAAAAAAAGTTTTTCAAATTTTTCTTCCATTTGCTAAGCTATGGAAAAGCAATAAAGTCTACAATTGTTTGGGAATTTTTTTACCAATCTGTTTTCTCAAATATTTTTCTATGTAAGGAGTCAGTGGAGTTCCATTATGTACCAAAAACCAGGAACCAAGATCTGTAGGAATCATGCAGTGGTGGCCCACTAATGTCTAAAAGATCTGGCACCAAAGGGCACTCCTACCTGAAAAAAAAAAAGACCCAGGACTGGAATGAGACAGGGACTCACTTACAAAATGAGAAACCCGATAACTCTGTCACTGAAGGAGCTGTTTTTGCCTTTACGTTTTAATTTTTTTTTTTTAGGCCGAAGGTTATTTAGAGTGATTGTCATTTTTATTAGAAAACAACAAATACTTACCTGCTCTGTGCAATGGTTTTGCACAGAGCAGGCCCGATCCTCCTCTTCTGGGGACCCTAACCAGTTCTTCTGGCCCCTTCCAAGTGCCCCATAGCAAGCCGCTTGCTATAGCTATAGGGGCTCTATCCAGAGCCAGGCTCCATGTGTCCATTAGCACACACAGTATGTCTCAGCACCGCCCCTCTGCTCTCTCCTTACAGGCTGTGATTGACAGCAGCAGGAGCAAATGGCTCCCACTGCCATCTCCATGTCCAGTGAAGAGGGAGGAGAGTGCCACTGCTCTCGGACACAGCACTGGATCAAAATCGGGCTCAGGTAAGTATAAGTGGGGACTGGGGGGAAGCTGAACTCAGAATGTTTTTTCTACCCTAATGCAGAGAATGTAGAGTCAATAGATATCCAACACTTCAAGCTTAACATTTGTGCTTGTTCGCTAAACGACAAAGAACTTGAGTACCCTATACTGTCCATAGGCGACATTTTAAAAGCCCCCACAGGTCATCCGTTTCGATTTATCTGTAAATAGCGGCCCTAGAATTATTGCTCTCACTCCTGCATTCCAGGCAATTATGTAGCATGTGTATTGCAAGCAAAGTTTTCATACGTAGGTGCCCCAATGGGTGCTTTTATGTTCATGTGTGCGCGTTTTTTGGAGGAAGAGTTTTTAAGTGCTTGGGTGTAACTTTATTTTTAGAATTTTTTTTTCTTTTACTTTCACAATAACTTTAGTTATATCACTTAGTAGCCTTGGACAATAAAGTCCCCTACAGTATGTGATATATTTTTAAGACAGGTTCTCTTTAATGAGGCATCAGGGGTCTTTTAGAGAACTGTCGTCTCACCTGCCTTAATGGAAGCTAATGGAGTGAGAATCATGCTCCATTAGCTTTCCCCCTGGCAAAGTGACACTAGAAAACAGAAGTGACAATTTACACATTGGGGTTGATTTACCAGAACTTTTGAGTGCAAAATCAGGTGCAGCTGTGCATGGCAGACAATACTGTAAGCCTCCAACTTCAGCTTGTTTGAATAAGCTTTGACAAAAAAAAAAATTGGAAGATGATTGGTTTCTATGCACAGATCCACCTGATTTTTCACTATCCAGTTTTAGTATTTCAATCCCATTGCTTTTGGGTTAATTCTAGCTAGGGGAGATCATCTAATGGATGTTCGCTGGTCTCCTTCCCCTCCACCCCACAATGCAGGCCCACAGGTGGAAAAACAGAGCCCGTGAAGCATGGTGGGGGGGTTGCCCGGGGGTCATGGAAAGCAATTGGATGGATATAAAGCCATCTGAATTGCTTTCACTAGAAAGCCAACAGTTGGTTTGTGGAGTGTGCACATGCTCCCGTGGCTGAAGTGTGTGTGCCCCCCTCCAGCTGCCACGGCTGTGTGTCAAAAATGTAAAAAAAAAAAATTGACAAAACTATAAAAAAAAATATATATATATAAATGTTAAAATACATAATGAGCGGTGTCATTTGTGTAATCAGAACATCTAATGTGATCAATTGCAGAACATTCTAAACTTGACTACCATGGGTTCGCATTAGTGACGTCACAGTCATAAGGGATGACGTCATGAGAATTTCAACCCCTTGTGATGTCACTGCCCTAGGAAGTGCTATGCTTATTTATTGGGAGTTATTTATTTATTTACTTATTTATATAGCACTTCCTTCCTACAGCACTTTGGTCACAGGGAACAAAAGAGGTTATGTGTCAACAACCCCCACCCAAGTGATGCCACTGTGTTAATAGGTACTATTAGTAAGTACTATACGTCCATTTTAGAATGACACCTATAGTACTTTCTGTGTCAGGGGAGGTGGGGATTCTCACCTTATAGCACAGTGATCAGACCTAAAGTTAACAGTTACCATCACATCCTTTGTCTTTTCACTGAACCAATTGGCTAATTGATAGAATAAAAAATGCTTATTGGACTGGGGAGTGCTTCTTAAGGGCTCAAATTGTAATGGGACTAGGACCCCTCCACCCCCTGTGACATCACTGCTCTAAAAAGGCAGAGTCTGTAAGTGTGGTTCTTTAAGTGTATCTAAACCAAAAAAACAAAAATGGAAAACATTGCAGCTTACCAGTTCTTGCATGTGGTGGCTGCAATAGCTTTCCTCTGATAATGCTTTATTCTTTTATTTTCATCTGGTAAATCCACCTGCAACACCTCCCTGCCTAGGGTAACCTGTAACACACTTCCTGTTCTAGGGTGACCTGTGACACGCACTTCCTGTACCTATAGGAGAACAGCATTGTCACCCAAGGTGACAGGAAGTGGTTTATAACTGCATAAAACCTTCCCCTCTATAATAAATAGGGGGGAGATGTTCTGTAGCTTTAAAAGGTAACTGGGAACAGTGCTAAGTAATAAAAGTCAGCACAGAAAGTAACCAACTCACAAAATTTCTGGCAGGTCAGCAGGTACTTTTTTTGACACTTATCAAACAGATATTACAAAGTACTATCAATAGTAAACTTAACGGACCCAAACTTAACAGATGCAAATAAGGCTGCATTCACACTTCACGTAGTGGGAGCACGTGTTATCACTAGAGTTGAGCGGGACACCTGGATGTTGCGGTTCGACGGGTTCGGCCGAACTTCGCAAAAAAGTTCGAGTTCGGGACCCGAACTTGAACCCGAACCCCATTGAAGTCAATGGGGACCCAAACTTTCGAGGACGAAAATGGCTCTAAAAAAAGTAATGAAAGGGGCTAGAGGGCTGCAAATGGCAGCAAAATCTTGTTAAGAGCATGGCAAGTGCTCTGCAAACAAATGTGGATAGGGAAATAACTTAAAATAACATAAAATACATAAAAATAAAAAATAATAATCTTGACCTAGGAGGACGAGGTCAATATGGAGTAGGAGGTTGAGGTGGCGGTGGATGTGGCAGTGTAGGTGGAAGCGGCGGTGGAGGAGGACGAGGTAGCCAACACTAGTTTTTGTTTTTAATTTTATTTTATTTTTAAATTAGGGTACACCCCAAAAGAGTGAGAAAGATCAAAATACAACAATGGCTGGGTAAAGCCGGTATACATGTCTATTCTGCACAAGGTACGGACAAGTCCTGTGGGATCCATGCCTGGTTCATTTTAATGAACGTGAGCTTGTCCACATTGGCTCTGGACAGGCGGCTGCGCTTGTCTGTGATAACGCCCTCTGCCGTGCTAAATACACGTTAAGATAATACACTGGCTGCAGGGCAGACCAGCACCTCCAAGGCGTAAAGGGCAAGCTCAGGCCATGTGCCCAATTTGGAGACCCAGAAGTTGAAGGGAGCAGACCCGTCATTCAGTACGTGTAGGCATGTGCACACATACTGCTCACCATGTTGGTGAAATGCTGCCTCCTGCTAAGACGTTCCATATCAGCTGGTGGTGCTGGTTGGTTGTGGCGTGCTGACAAACCTTTTCCACATTTCGGCCATGCTAACCCTGCCTTCTGAGGTGCTGGCGGTGCCCCGCTGCATTGGCGACCTCTTCCTCCTCCTCTGCCTTCGCCTTGTGCTTCCACTGTGCCCCCGCTGTCAGGTGGGAATGCCACCAGCAGTGCGTCTACCAGCGTGCGCTTGTACTCGCGCATCTTACGATCACGCTCCAGTGAGGGAATTATGGACGGTACGTTGTCCTTGTACGGGGATCCAGCAGCGTGGCCACCCAGTAATCAGCACCAGTTAGAATGTGGGCAACTCGACGGTCGTTGCGGAGACACTGCAGCATGTAATCGCTCATGTGTGCCAGGCTGCCCAGAGGCAACGAAAAGCTGTCCTCTGTGGAAGGTGTATCATCTGTGTCCTCTGTATCCCCCCAGCCACGCACCAGTGATGGCCATTGGCTGGTCTGGGTGCCACCCTGCTGTGAACATGGTTCCTCCTCCTCACGCTCCTCCTCCTCATCCTCCACCTCGTCATCTTCCAGAACTGTGCCCTTGCTGGACAACTGTGTACCTGGCGTTTGTTGGTGCAGGAACCCACCCTCGGAGCCACTTGTGAATGACTGCCCTGAAAGCCTTGGGAATGATCCCTCTTCCTTCTTCTCCTCCTCCTCCTGTGCCACATCCTCTTCCATCATCGCCCGAAGCGTTTTTTCAAGGAGGCATGGAACTGGGATAGTAACGCTGAGAACAGCGTCATCGGCATTAGCCATGTTGGCGGAGTACTCGAAACAGCGCAACAAGGCACACAGGTCTCGCATGGAGGCCCAGTTATTGGTGGTGAAGTGGTGCTGTCCGCAGAGCGACTGACACGTGCGTCCTGCAGGTGAAACTCCACTATCGCCTGCTGCTGCTCGCACAGTCTGGCCAGCATGTGCAAGGTGGAGTTCCACCTTGTTGGCACGTCACATATGAGGCGGTGAGCGGGAAGGGCGAAGTTACGCTGCAGCGCTGACAGGCGAGCAACAGCAGGGTGAGAATGCCGAAAGTGCGCACAGACGACCCGCACTTTCTGCAGCAGCTCTGGCATATCGGGGTAATTTTTAAGGAACCTCTGCACCACCAAATTCAGCACATGCGCCAGGCAAGGGATGTGCGTCAAACCGGCTAGGCCCAGAGCTGCTACGAGATTTCGCCCATTATCGCACAACACTAGGCCGGGCTTGAGGCTCACTGCCACCAACCACTCATCGGTCTGTTCTTCCATGTCCCTCAACAACTCCTGCGCAGTGTGGGGGTTTTCCCCAAAACAGGAACGTTTTAAAACTGCCTGCTGTCGTTTACCCCTGGCTGTGCTGAAGTTGGTGGTGAAGGTGTTACGCTGACCAGATGAGGAGGCGGTAGAGAATGAGGAAGCGGAGTAAGAGGAGTTAGCAACAGGAGGCAAACTGAAGCGCCCTGCAATCCTCGGTGGTGGAAGGACATGCGCCAAACTGCTATCCGCCTCAGGCCCAGCCGCCACTTCATTTACCCAGTGTGCTGTTAGGGAGATATAACGTCCCTGACCGTGCTTACTGGTCCACGTATCCGTAGTTAGGTGGACCTTGCCACAGATGGCATTGCGCAGTGCACACCTGATTTTGTCCCCCACTTGGTTGTGCAGGGAAGGGATGGCTCGCCTGGAAAAGTAGTGGCGGTTGAGCACGACGTACTGTGGGACAGCCAAAGCCATCAGACTTTTAAAACTCTGCGTCTCCACCAGATGGAATGACAGCATTTCAAAGGCCAGGAATTTTGAAATGCTGGCATTCAGGGCCAGGGATCGCGGGTGGGTAGGGCGGTACTTCCTCTTCCGCTCCAGTGTTTGGGAGATAGACAGCTCAACGCTTCCATGGGACATTGTGGAGATGGTTGGTGACCCAGGTGGTAGTGTTGCTGGCAGATCCTCTGTTTGCGGGGTGGCAGGTGCCATTGTCACTACAGAGGTGGATGAAGAGGCAGAGACTGCAGCAGAAGAGGAAGCAGGAGGAGCCAGAGACCTTTCTTGGTTTTTGAGGTGTCTACTCCACTGCAGCTCGTGCTTTGCACTTAGATGCCTGGTCATGCAGGTTGTGCTCAGGTTGAGAATGTTTATGCCTCGCTTCAGGCTCTGATTGCACAGCGTGCAAACCACTCGTGTCTTGTCATCAGCACATTGTCTGAAGAACTGCCACACTAGGGAACTCCTTGGACCTGGCTTTGGTGTGCTCGGTCCCTTGATGCGTTGGGCAGTAGCAGGCGTACTGTCTAGGGGACGGACGCTCCGCTTTTGCACCCTGCTCCCTCTTCTGCTGTGCTGGTGGCTCTGTGTGACCACCGCCTCTTCCTCCGAACTACACAGGTCACCTACATGACGTTGATTCCATGTGGGGTCGAGGACCTCATCGTCCTCCACATCATCTTCCACCCAGTCTTCACCCCTGCCCTCCTTGTCGGTCTGCACAATTGCGAAAGCAGCAGCAGTTGGCACCTGTGTTTCTTCATCATCCGAGACGTGCTGCGATGGTCCTGCCATGTACTCATCTTGAAACATAAGTGGTTGGGCATCGGTGCACTTAATCTCTTCCACTTCTGGGGCAGGGCTAGGTGGATGGCCCTGGGAAACCCTGCTAACAGAGTCATCAAAAAGCAGAAGAGACTGCTGCATGACTGCTTGGCTGATTTGCAAGGAAGTGAGGTGAAAGACTGATGGACATCGGCTGCAGGTGCCAACTCTGATCTTTCAGCAGGAGACTGGGTGGGAGACAATGTGAAGGAACTGGAGGCACTGTCAGCAACCCAATCTACTATCACCTGTACTTTTCCTGGCCTCAACATTCGTAGAGCCGCATTTGGCCCGACCAAATACCGCTGCAGGCTCTGGAAGGTGTTTCACTTGTGCGTGTAGCTGGCACAGATCGACCACGTCCTCTCCCTGCAACAGGAGCTCCACCAGCAGCACCATGACCGGGGCCACATCCCTTATTTGACGTTCTCGTCATGTTTCTCAAATTTAGAATCTTGCCCTAAATGGGTGTTTTTTGAATAGCAGAATAGAACAACAGTATCTAAAGGGTGTATCTCACATGTACAGATATGCAGCAAACGCTGCAAAATTATTTTTTTTGCCCTAAATGGGTGTTTTTAGAATAGCAGAATAGAACAACAGTATCTAAAGGGTGTATCTCACACGTACAGATACAGACTAGGCCGCAATTTAAGATTTTTCACCTAAATGTGTTTTTTTGAATAGCAAAATAGAGCAACAGTATCTAAAGGGTGTATTTTACAGGTACAGATATGCAG